>CM076579.1:692807983-693127983 GCA_034641835.2 Pinus albicaulis | reverse complement strand
GAAATGTTAAATGATGGTAGACTCCTTTTTGTATACAAACTCTGTTGAAACAGAAATATCCCTAGAAGTCTCCATGAGTTGTAATTCAATTAGAATTTGGTCTCCAAGTTGAAGCATCGAGTCTAGCCCAGGTGGCAGGGGATTCTAAAGGAGGCCTCACTCTATATATGTGTAACTTTTTCACTTTGAGAGTTGTTGAATGTTATGAGATAACTACTTATGTAAATTTTCTTTATGAGCTAATATACATTTTGCAGCAAACTGTTTTACAACTTGAGATTCTCCTTGGCTTATGTTTGTTTTTTTTCCTTATTTTTCATATTGTTATCAACTTCATGGCAATATGATTACTTGGAATTCATGATTAAATGCTCCAAATTCCTTCATTTTCTGTGTTTTTGCTGTAGGAGTTAATTTATTTTTGAGCTAATTTGCCTTAGTTTCCATGAATATAGTGTGTGTGTAATTGAATTTCCTTAGTTGACTCCATGCCCAATGGTAGTTGTCATTACACTCTTCCACCTGAAAAAAATCACATGAAGTATTTAAACAAACTTAGCCATTTGCAAATTTGAATTTTATCTTGAATATTCCATTGTTTTCATTGAGAGAGTCCTCTTAGACTGGAAGTGCTATCTTCCAGTTAAAATTTGGTTGAAATAGTTATACTAGGTTTATGGTTGTCATAACCCAACTTGCTCTAGCATGGTGATAACATTTTGGTGCGTCTGTCGGGAGCTGAAAAGCTCCATTTCTCAGATTTTCTTTGAGTCTCTTCATGTTTATTCCTTAGGGTAATAGGAAATTAGAGTTTTGTTTTGAAGTTTTTGATATTACTGTGGCGACTCCAATCTCAAAAGATACAAAAGATCAAAGCTTCAAGGTGACTCCACTGCTTGAAGATCAGTAGCTTGAAGAAGTTCCAAGATGAGTTCTACTACAAGAAGAAATTCTAGGTATACTCCTATATGCCAGGTACGTAGGTTGAGCATTGAGTTTCCTAATAATTGTATCATGAATATGTTTATGGCTACCTTAGAAGACAAAGCTTGAGTATGGTATGAAGGATTGAAATCGGGAAGCTTGTGTTCTCTTAAATATTTCCATAATTTTTTTTTTGGACATTATGGGAAGTCCCACTCTACATCACCATTGTTTCAATACTGTTGTAATGTTTGGAAAGGGTTCATTCAATATACTAAAAGTATTGATGATGATGTTGAATGTATGGATGATGAGGAGATATTAGAGGCACTTTATGAATTTTCTTCACAATCTAGTTGTCATGATGATAAGCATAATTTTCGAACAAGCACAAGTCTCTTCTTCGGCTGAAGATGAAATTGATCAGTAATTTGACAGTCAAGTCATATTATATGAAATTTATGAGGATTTGCAGCCTTTTCAATCTATATGCAGTCAAAGGTATGAGAAAAATCATTCAAATTGTTTTTCAGCCCATTCCTTTTCTGAGATTTTATGTCAAGAAGAAACTCCTCAAGATCAGGTTGTTGAAAACACATGCATGAAAATTATGAACAGTGAGGTAACATGTGATCAAAGTTAACTTTTAGGTAACCCTGAGCTACATTAAGAGATGAATATACAGGTTTTACCTATTCTATTTGAGGATCATCAAAATAACATGGATGATATGCATAAAGTTGTTTGTATAGGAGTTGTTAGTATTCATAATCAAGATGAAAATCCTCAGGAAAAACTACCAAAGATTATATTTTATTTGTTTGATAAGAAAAATATTAGTTTTGATACATAAAATAATGGATGTCATGTTTGAAGATGTTCAAGGATGCATGGATGGTTTTGTTGATTTACACGAAAGGGAAGACAAATCTATTGTTTCCTTTTTATTTGATGATGTTTTTTATATTGAAGACATAGGACAAAAGAAGCTATCGGTTATGAATGAATTCAACCCTCATGGTTTTCCTCATCAAGAAGATGTGATTTTTCATGATTATCAAGATCCTTTGGTAAGTCTATTCCAGTCATTAGTGAAGGTGGAGTTTATTTCATTTATAAGTTCAGGTGATGGATTCAATTTTATTTCCGAGTTGCTAATAGATGGTCCACTTAAGGATAGTCAAGAAACCAAAGTGTTGGATCAACTCTTTGACTGGTTCTACTGAAGGTTTCATATTGCTTGAGTTAAGCAGGTGGATTTTCAGATGTTAGAGTAGGGTTATTGGTACATAAATAAGCTTGTCGGGTAAGCATTTCCTTCAACTATAGGCTACATTTTTTAGTTTTCAGTTTTATTTTGTATAATAGTTTGATATCATATTACAAAAGTAGTAGTTAGTTTCTAGTTGGTTTGCAATTTGATTTTCAGTTTGGTGAATGGGTTTGAATGTAGTTTTCAAATTTGGATCAACACAATAGTCAGGCACTAGATATACTGGTTCTTTTCTGCTCCACAGGGGTGCAACATCCCCATTGGAGCCATTATTATCCATAATAACAGTTAGGTTTGTCTTTGAGTCAATTTTGGTTAAGCTAGTTAGGGTTTTATGTTTTTCTTTAAAATAATCACATCTACAAAGGTTATTTCTGTCATAAAATTAGTTTGTGGGGTCATTATGAAATTTAATAGGGTGTCACCATAAAGTGAAAATACAAAACTCCATGTGTGTTAGGATCATTTGGTCATGATTAGCAATTTGACAGTTGAACACACTTTCACAACAACTCCAGTTATAAAAACATAGTATTTTCTATGAAAGTTCTTGAAACTTATCATGGAGGAAAATAAAAGTAAAAATATCAGCTTGAGGAGTTCTTATGGCATGAGTTTAGCTTAAATACATAAGTGACGACCTCAAAAATTGCAGAGAAATCAGAAAAGTACCAAAGGGATGTTCTTTGTAATTTTCTACCAAACTTGCTCCCATTTTTTGCTACGAAACTGTTGTAGCATATCATTGATAAAAATGTAAGTGAAATTTTAAGATAAGGGAGTTCTCAAAGCATGTTTTTAGCTTATAAACACTCATGAAGACCCATAACTATCAGAAAGATTAGGTAGATTGTAGAAAGGTGTTTCTTGGCATTTACTACCGAATTTTTGCCACAGAAATTTTGGAAGTGACTGTTTTTGTAGTAAACTTTAAGCTCACTTTTTGACCAAATGGAAAGGAATTTTTGAAATATGAAAGAGGTGTTTCTTAAGAATGAGCTCATCTACAAAATTTTCTCTCAGTTTTTGCACAACTATCAGGGTTTGGAAAATACACTTATCTTTGAAGCCTATTTTACATAATTTTTCCTAGCTAGATTTGTTGCAGAAATTTGAAATTTGACTTGGTGGAGGTCCAGCTTAGCAGGTCAATAGGTCAACCTCCACATGGAACCCAACACATCAACCATCCATCACATCAACAGTTATTTATATTGAATAAGGGTCATGAGCAGAAATTTTTGAAATATTAAATGATGGGATACTCTCTATATACAAACTCTGTTGAAACAAAAATATCCCTAGAAAGTCTCCATGAGTTATAATTCTATTAGAATTTAGTCTCCAAGTTAAAGCATCGAGTCTAGCCTAGGTGGTAGAGGATTATAAAGGAGGCCTCACCCTATATATGTGGTAATTTTTCACTTTGAGAGTTGTTGAATGTTATGAGAGAGCTACTTATGTAAATTTTCTTTATGAGCTAATATAAATATTACAACAAACTGTTTTATAACTTGACAGGCTCCTTGGCTTATGTGTTTTTTTACTTATTTTTCATATTGTTATCAACTTCATAGAAGTATTCTTACTTGGAATTCATGATTAAATGCTCCAACTTCCTTAATTTGCTGTGTTTTTGCTGTAAGAGTTAGTTTATGTTTGAGCCAATTTTCCTCAACTTCCATGAATACAGTTTGTGTGTAATTGAATTTCCTTAGCTCACTCCATGCCCAATGGTAGCTGTCATTACACTCTTCCACCTAAAAAAATCACATGAAATATAAACAGACTTAGCCATCTGCAAATTTAAATTTTATGTTGAATATTCCATTATTTTCCTTGAGAGAGCCCTCTCAGACTCGAAGTGATAACTTCCAATTAAAATTTGGTTGAAATAGTTATGCCAGGTTGATTGTTGACACAACCCAACTTGCTCCAGCCTAGTGATAATAGAGAAAAATGATGACACTTTAGGCCTTTATGCCTTCATGGTGCACTCATGCACTCAAAGAGACAAAGAGGGCTTACTCGCGCACTTCGAAGGGACAAAGGGACAAGCCTCGGGTCTTCAGGCCTTAAAGGTGCGCTCATGTGCTCAAGGAGAAGGAGGGCACACTGGGGCATGCTGAAGGGATGAAGGGAAAACATTCAAGCCTTTAGGGTGTGCTCATATACTCAAGGATGGTGCAGTTATTCATGACAAAGGAGCGTGCTTAAGAGGCAAACTTGTGTTTTCTAGGCACAATTTTCAGAGCTAATCGAATGTTGGGTTCTAGAAGTGCATTATGCTAGGGAAAATCTCAGGCAAAAATTTAACAACAATATTTCATGACAGAAATGAGAAGAAGAAATATCTACAAGCTTTTATGGAAGTTGTCGTAATCATGATTAGAATTTGAAGGGTCAAGGAACATGCAAAGTTTCAACATGCGAAAGTTAATTAACGCCTATAGAAGCAATATTGAACATAAACATGAGTAAATAAACTGAAAAAGAAATAAACGATAGCAAGGAAAGAAATATAGATAGTGAAATCATGAAAAGAAACCAATAGATTCAACATGAAAAACTTAAATGTAACGCTGACCAATGAAAATTTTCTTGATCCACAAATGTACACCCAACCCATATCAGAATTATTATGAAAATGAATGGTTAGTTGTGTTAATTTAAAATAGATTACATGCAAAATTGTCTCATGCATTATCACCACTTGTCAATAAGTGAATGAGTTAGTTTAAGGAAGTTAAGTGGGATCCTATTTTCTAAGAGTGCACCCACATGCAACAAGAATCTCGTGCATGCATTCAGGAAGGGCACATGTCTTCAACATGATGGAATGTGCTCAAGGAGGGTTCACTTTCTTAGCATGAAGGAGTGCGCTCAAGGAGGGTGTGCTTCTTCAGCCCGAAGGAGTGTGCTCAACACAAGAGCATGTCTTCGTCAACTAGAAGTGTGATTTTTCCTTAAGGGTTTCTTTTCTTGCTTTAGTTTTCTTTTGGTGTGATTTTGGAGTGTGTGCATGGTGAAAAGGCTAGTTTTCAAGTTAAGAAAATTGATGGGTCCACTTGACGATGGGCTAGATAAAACAAGCGCTTATAAGGGTTAGGTGAAAACACTTAAGAAAAATTAGCTTGGGAGGATGTGACATTAGGAGAAAACATAAGAATAAAAAAACAAACAACTTAATGAAACTAGGGGGATAGAAACAACAATTCATGTAGGCTCCAAATTTGACTTAAGAATTTTTTTTGGAGGGTCGTTGTCGCAACGACAACACTTGGAGACACACTAGGAGAACCCCAACTTCTTTGAAATGGTTTCCTTTAGGCATGAAGTCTCAATTCTCCCGGAAGCATTGATTCAAAAAGTGACTTACGTTAGGTCCCCACTTTAATCGGTTAAAGATCTAGTTCCCATTTTGACTACTAGGTGTAACACAACATAAGGAAATCCATACCATCATCATGTCGATGTAAGTAAGGGTAATATAGCATAGTGATTTAAAACAATCAGGGTATGAGTTTTACATATTTGGCATTGCTCCACTACCAGGAGGCCTGGACACTGCCCCGACAAATTTGCTTCAGGAACACAAATGTTGCTTCACTACCAGCGAGCCTGGACAACACCCCACAAAAGTCACTTGCTTCACCTCCCTACACAGGAAGCCTTTCTCTTATTCCACCATTTATTATTATTATTATATGATTGTGGATAGGCACTTATTATTTTCAATGAGCCAAAGAGGGATCCCGAATTATTGAGAGCGGAAGAGGTTTCTCCTTCAGAGACAATCTGATGCTTTGTTTGCTAAATTTTTTACCCTTATCGTACTCTATTAAGATAGATAGGAAAGAAAACACACTATTCATGTACATGACTGAGTGCAGGAATGAGAATCCTAAATTATTACAAGCATCATGGTTTTCTTACAGCTTTCCAGCTGAAGGATCGTATTTTCCATCGAAAAATCGTTGACTTTAAATATGTAAACCAAAACAAAGAAGAGGGTAAAAAATAAGTTAAGGGTTGTGTATTACCACAAATTTCCTTTCACAAAATATTAACTACATCATCTTGAAGCTCAAAACCAGCTTTATTCAAGGACTAAGGAAACTGGAAAACAAAACAAGGAAAATAAAAACAAAACATGAGTGCAATGAATCTACCTAAATGCCCCCTATCCTATCCTAAAATAAACAATATAGGGTCAGGTCATGTGAAATGGGACTTCCAATGCAACCATAGAATCTTCTTCGGACCTTTGGCTGGAAAGTTATAATCGTGTATAACCAAAATAAAATGTAGTGCAGTGAAAAGGATAAATAGTGCAAACATACACACTAACAAATAGAAACGGGAAGTGCAACTGCAATGGTGTAACACACTTGAATCCTCTATCAAACTAAAAAACTATAGCATCAATAATTTCAAGTTATATGACCTTACCAGATTCAATTAAAAGCATGCAAGAACAAGCCATGAGACATGGGTCTTGACTGATAAGATCCTTCAAGGGAATATGCAATAAGGTTATGGAAACAACCTTTAAAGAGACTATGACAAGAGAGAGTGATCAAAGACAAATCCAAATCATAGGTGAAATCCATAGGTTTACCATGATATGTGCTATTGTTTGAGTTAAAATCTTCAATGGATGATGCAAAAGGTAGGTCAAATTAAATGATCTGACATTAATTACAATCACTTTTTGTTTCCGCATTGTAGATTAAATATTTTCCTAACGTGGGATGTATTGATTGAAGTTCTACAGTAAAATTAAACTTTCTTCCATGAGGGTTTAAAAATTGAACATGTAAAAAATGAGAATCCCTCAAGAGAGAGTCGACATCCCATGAGATGAAATTAGCAACAAGATCTTGTGAGATAATTTTGAACTTATCGAAATCACTAATATTTTCAAGGCGACAGGAACCTAACATAACCATCAACGTAGACTGAAGTGTCCTACTCACTTGACTTAAATTTTAATCTTGACAATATTGAAAATTAGACTAAGAAAACATGGTTAGTTGCGTCTCTAAACAATATTCACCATTCAAATCATAAGATTCAAAAGAAAATTGAGGTTGATGAGATAGATTTTCGAGTTTACCACAGAAATCGTCAATGGTAAGCATGGCATCTTCTTGATCGAAAGGAGATATACTTGAAAGACAATATTTGATAATCGCATCAGACTCCATTTGAAATTTTTGAAATTTTGAATCTTCTTATGGGAAAAAATATTCATCCATGATATTTGAACAATCATCACTGCTCAATTCAAAGAAAAGAAAATCATCAGGGACATGGTTGTCCAAGTGTTCAACCTGATTAACGATTTGAGGGTCGATCGGAGCGATATCAAGAATCAAATATGGTTAATGGATAAGATCAGATGAATCATCATCAGCGTAGATATGTGTGAGAAAAATCAATTCTTGATCAGTGAATTGATATTCCAATTTAGTGATAAGTTTAGGTAGAAAACAAAGAACATCAAAAGGAGGTGGAAAAGGAACAAAATGAATATTTGGTTCTTCAACATGTTGAAATTCCTTTTGATTGGGAGAACATGATGAATCAAATTCAAAATATTTCCTTGACATACGAACTAATAAATGAAACTTTTCATCCAAAAATTGCTATTCCACATCCTCATCCAGAAATTCATAACAAATATTAATGAATCTATCAAGAAAATGTTCAAGGGATTCATTTGATTCCATTCTAAGTTGGTCTATTTGATTAAGAAAACATTGAATTCATATTTGTCAAAAATGCAATGACGTGTGTTAACCAATTGTTTAAATATGAGATAGAAGCAATGGATAAATAAAAACACCAATGTTTTGCACGAACATCCAATGTAAGGGTAAAAAATCGTGCGAGAATTTCTTCAGAATACACACAATTTAATTTTTTTTTTCAAAAAAATCAATTATGTAATCAAGGATGGTTGTTGTAGCCTTGCCATCGAATTTCAAATGTGAAAATTTATGTAAAACATAAGCAGGGATTGAAATATCTAAAGCTTCAAAAACAACCTTAGGATTATGATCTGGGATGAAGCCATTAAGGTAGGAGATTCAAATAGACTTCACAGGCTCAAATTTTCATGTGGCCTTCCTTCTAGTGCCAAAATGTTTATGGTGTTGGATGCCACCAACATGTAAGGGGCTCTTCTCTATGTGAAGTCCCAATTAAACATCAAACCATTTGGTGCAGGAGTCACATTCGTCTATATGGTCCGGCCACCATTGGAAAGGTTTAAAAGATATGCCTCAGTTACAACCACACATAAGAGATTGAAACACCTCTTTGGGAAGAAATTATGTAAGATTTGTGAGACACCCAATGTAAGAAGCACGAGGGAACTTCCACAGTTGGTAAGAGAAAATGAGCTTCGGGTTAGAAAAGTAATAGTACTATCCTAAAGGGGTACCCAAGAAGGAATAGAAAGGCTTGTTGATTACTTGCAGATTAGTCCACATAATAAACAACAATTGTGAAAGAATAACAACACTTAATCAACAATAACCATAGTTAAGCAACAAATTAGTTCATTAAAACTAGTTTGTAATTAAAGCAACATAGATCACAAACATAACAATAATTGTCCTACTATATCTACGATACATGTATGAAGAAGTGTTGGCTCATAGAGATTTTGATTATGAATGAAATATCCCAAATACATTGTTACATAGATGAAACACTATATATAGTAGTGGAACATGAAGCCACAAATTTATTCTCCAAAGAATGATCTATCTCCTATGCACTACAGGAGAATCCAAGGCAAGACTCCAAAAATCCAAGCCCTTAGCTTGAGTTATGAGGAGTTATTTATAACTAATGACAATTAACTTTGAGCTTCCTCATGACCCTTCAACTCCTATGAATTTTCATATTCTATACATGACTTATTACATTACATATGTGGATTTTCACATCCCACATGAGTCCCTTGGACTTCATTACATACCATTTATTACAAAAGAAAAATTACATATGAGATGGTAGCTATATAAGAAAAAAATGATAATGGGACAAAGTCCCATCAAATTGACAAATAATTTGCTTCCTCATGGATATCGTTTGTGATGTATATGTCCCATTCTATGAAATTTGTTGAGATGAATTTGAACTGAACTGAAAAGTCCCTTACATAATGCATCTTCACCTCCAGTGCCTTCATCAATATGGTATTGGAGCTTGACTATACATTATTACATAGCCATGCAATTTTCATATGAGCTTTAACAAGTGCGATGGTATATTCTAGAATAATGTCCTTGGTGATCTCCAAGCCTTCCCATTCTGATGCTTGCTTGATCTATTCTATATGTTTTCTGATCTCCTATAAGATGATTTCCATGCCTCTGATTTCTTCAATTTATCCTATTAAGGGAATCCCATGTTTTTCTGCTAGAGACTTGAAACCATTGTGCACTCGATTGTAAGCGTAAATAGTGCTAATCAATTGTTCTCCAAGACACGTGTAGTTCTAATGGTGGACTCTCATCTTAACTCTATCTATCTCAGTGGAAATCTTGTCTTTCATTTCCAAATGTTTTGGAGCATCCATATACTTGAAAACCCATTCCTAAAGTTGGTCAATTGCTTTGTTTTCCACTTTCAGGAGTTTTACCACTTCTTGTACTATCTTTTGAATGCCAATGAGAGGAGCCACCACTTATTGTAGAAGTATCATATCATCATATAATCATTCTATGGTGTCCTCCATTGGCCCCAGTTCCTCCGTCATGGATGAATTTCATTATGAAATGTTGAAGTTATGTGAATGTAACCTTCGGTTCTCTACAAAAAAATGTTCTCCATGTTTCTTCACTACAAGAAGTTCTATCATTTATCTAAAATTATCATTCAAAAAATATTTAAAGTTATCCTGCGCGGTTGTAGTAAAAGAAACATTTTACGCCATGTTTTTCTCGGGATTCCTTCTGTTATTGGAAGTTATCACCTTTTATATAAAAACCAAGACTAAATTTTGAGGATCATTTGGGAAGTATCTATGCGTCTGTTGCAAAATCCACATCTTGAGCTGATCATATGTGACACTACACACATCCATGACTCTGTTTGCATGTGGAGGTGTGATTCTTGTTTCTCCAAATGGAAGATGACCACATATGTGAGGAGGTTATTCTATAGAACCTGGTTCATAATACATGGGATAGATGGTATCCTCCTCCTCCAACTCTTCTTATATCTCCTGAGTCAACTGTACTTTTTCCAGTCTCTATGTTGCTTCTTCCTCCCATGATTGCCCTTTTTTTTCCTCACTATTCTTCTCCTTTCTTCTTTTTCTTCTTGTGGCTTCCTAAGAAAATCATCTTGCTTCCTCTTTTCCTCTTCTTTTGTTTCTCTCCTTTCTTCTTTATCTTGAGTAGTTCCTGTGTTCAAAGGATCAACTTTCCATTTTTTTTTCTTTCTCCTGTTAAATCATACTTGATCCTCTTCCTAGGAGCTACACTCTTTGCTTGAGGAGTTATATTTTTTTCCTCCTGCATCTGCATATATTGAGTTGGTGGATCATGGGGTGAACCAGTATCCATCCCTAGATATGTATTTCTAATTGCAGTGTACTATTTCTTCACCTTCTCATATTTTGCTGTGGATATTAATGAATATCCCCAATTGAAACCGATCTTTTTACAATTCTTCTTGCACACTCTCTTAGGATCATGTCCACGAAATTCCTTAGTTACGAAGTGCAAGTGATCTAGCTCTTGTATTTATGTAGTTGTCACCTTGTGGCTCTTTATATCATATAATCCAATCCTCAATGGGAAGGTGGGCCAAGGGGATTTATTCCTCTCGTAAAGAACTCTTGACAACCCCTTGTCCAACGGATATGATACTTACTGCATGACCACCTTATTGGTTACATATTGTGGCATGATATGAGGGGATATTTGACATCCAAAACATCTGATATATGTACCCTCATACACTGTAAACCAATCCACGATATCCTATAGTGACTCCACCTAATCGGTCATACAAGGAGGATCGATATTGAATATCATGTGGAATATTATTGAAAATAAGTTCTCATCCAATCTGTCATATGCACCTCAAATGCTTGATTCTGACAAAACTATATAGTGGAAGTAAAATGGGAAATTTTTCTGAGGGCTCCAATTCCAATACATTACTGGGAAAGGATATTATGTGAATATTCCATCCAATAAGAATGCATACATGTAAAATTCTAGTGCCTGATTTTCCCTCAAAGATGCTTTTTCTTGCCCCACATGATGCTGCAACTCAAATGATAATATATTTTCCCAATTGAAAACTCTACCACGAGATACCACCATATTGAGCATATATATCCAATTCTCCTCAAACACCTCAAAGTTCTTCTGCGAATGCAACTGACAACACATGGAAATAAGATACTGATATACATCTCTAGGAACCTTGGTTGGATAAATTGTGAATGGGAGGTGACGAAACTTAGCAAGATATTGACACCATGATTTATTTATGTGACTTGTGTCAAAATCTGACCATCTGGTGTAAAAGTCATTATTTTCATATTTTGTGGGCCTAAGCATCTTATAGTAGGTCTGCATATCTTTTCAATAATAGGTGGCGAGTTGATTTCCACTTTCACTACGAAGCACAGGATGAGAGTAATCCATGTGTGTAATTATACACTCAATCACTTATGCACAGGGGATGAGAGGTAATCTTCATGCGGCCTTGTGTATCCTGGACTGCTTGATATTGATGTATACTTCCAAGTCTTATAAGTTCTCAACAAATTGTTTTTGCATAAATGTGTCTTTTATGCTGCCCCATGTGATCTCAATATACTTATCAATGAGGCACTTTATGTTTTCATATATGGAAATGGTTGGATTTTTTATCTCAACTTCTTCCTCAGTGCTTGCTTCTGAGGCTTCCTTTGAGGAAACTTTACGTGTAGTGGGAGACATGGCTCCAACAAATGATGAAAGGGTGACAATACTTGTAGCTCAAAAAATTCTTTGTGGAAGCACACTCATGGCGACAAGATTAGCTTTATGAAATACTAACTATGCAACAATATCTTAGTAACCATATTCAAATATCCACTAATGCAACTTAGAATGTACATCAATCAATGACGACACATAATCACTTATATGCATAGGAAAATAGGCATGCAAACAAGGAGGGCACATTGTCAAAGCACGAAGGGGGTTCAAGGGTCATTTGGGGCTTTGTAGTGAACTCATGCACTCAAGCAGGAGGAGAAAATCCTGAAGGGCACACTAGCACACTTCGAAGAGATGAAGGATGAGTCTTTGGGTCTTCAGGTCTTCATGGTGCACTCATTCGATCAAAGAGATAGAGACAGGGCACTAGCGCACTCTGAAGGGACGAAGGGACAAGCCTCAGGACTTTAGGTGTTCAAGGTGTGTCCATGCACTCAAGGACAAGGAGGGAACAATATCACATGCCAAAGGGACGAAGGGAAAACATTCAAGCCTCCGGGGCACGCTCATGCACTCAAGGAGGGTGTAGTTCTTCGTAACAAAGGAGTGTGCTCAAGAGGAAAACTTGTCTTTTGTGGGCATAATTTTTAGAGTTGATCAGGCTTTAGGTTCCAGAACTGTGCTATGCTAGGTAAAAGCTCAAGTACAAGTCTAACAATAATATTTCATGATAGAAATGAGAATAAGAAATATCTACAAGATTTTATGGATGTTGTTTCAATCATGATTAGAATATGAAGGGTCAAGGAACATGTGGAGTTTCAACATGTGAAAACTAATTAACACTTGTAGAAACAAGATTGAATAGAAATTCCAGTAAATAAACTGAAAAACAAAGAAGCAATAGAAAGGAAATCAATATTGATAGTGAAACCATGAAAGGAAATAAATAGATTCAACATGAAAAACTCACTTGTAACGCAGACCGATGAAGATTTTCTTGATCCACAGATGTGTGCCCAACCCAAATGAGATTAACTATGAAAATGAATGATTATATGGGTTAATTTAAAAGAGATTATGTGCAAAAATTTCTCATGCATGATCGCCACTTGTCGATAAGTGAATGAATTAGATGAAGGAAGTTAGTTGGGCTCCTATTTTCTAGGAGTGCGCACACATGCAACAAGAACCTCATGCATGCATTCAGGAAGGGTGCATGTCTTCAGCTCAATGGAATGCACTCAAGGAGGGTGCACTTTCTGAGCATGAAGGGCACCCTCTTATTCATCGCGAATGAGTGTGCTCAACAAAAGAGAATGTATTCATCAACTAGAAGTGCACTTTTTCCTTAAAGGTCAATTTTCTTTCTTTTGTTTTCTTTTGGTGTTCCTTTGGAGTGTGTGCATGGCGAAAAGGATTGTTTTTAAGTCAAGAAAGGTGATGAGTCCACCTAACCATGGGATAGATAGCACAAGCGCTTCTAAGGGTTAGGTGACAAAACTTAAGAAACATTGACTTAGGAGGATTCAAAACTAGGAGAAAACATAAAAATAACAAAACAAACAACGCGACAACACTAGCGGGCTTGAAAAATTATTTCATGTAGGCTCCAAAATTGACTTAGGGAAAAAATTTGGAGGGTTTTTGTCGGAGAAACAATATGTTCAACCTGAAAATGTGTTTAGAGCCCCCATGAGAACCCCGATCACCACCACCTTGATGGCATCTCAGTATGATTCTAGTCATCATTGTTATAGGGAGGAGAATATGAAACAAGAGGTGAGATGAGGAGGCATGAGGATGGGGAGGTTGGAGCTAAGGGAAAGTTTGAAGGCAATCTTAGGAGGAAAAATAACTTATTGACCCAACTAAAAGCTTGTATTAGAGCCAATGATGAAACTCTAAGATAGGAAGAAAAAAATCTCCTCACATGGAGCTTGACAATGGTTTGCCGTAGAAGCAAAACAATCAAAGGGAGGAGGGATCCATCATTATTTGAATAAGGAGAGAGGAAAGAACCAACCAAGACCACGTGATCAAGAAGATGGAGCTACAAAATCACACATAGAGAAAACCACCAAGAAAAATGACCTTCATATCCAAGTTTCGTAAATTGATAAAATATACATGCTTATGAATGCATGAAAATAAGAAACATCAACCTTATTCATTATTGTAGGTGATGATGACCTCACCCCTCACCATATTACTCATCCCTTATCACAGGAATATTTCCCATCACTATAAATCAAATATTAATTACTTAATTAATCCTTTATTAAATAAGAAAATCCCTTTATAACATCTATCTCCCACCATTATACTCAAATACTAATAGGTAAATAAATCATTTATAAGGTAAAAGATAATAACACTATTATTTTTTACTCTATAAAGGAAATAAAGCTCACCTTTCATTTTAGCTATGCTTGCAGTGTGTTGTTGAATTTATTTACGCATGACATTTGGGGGTACATTTGTTGTACAAATTTGTTCTCATGTTTTTTTGTTTTGTTTATCTATGAAGGTTCGTAATGGTTTAAGGATGTTTAAATTTTTGTATTTTTGTGTTTGATTGAGAAGGTTTGTAATAGCATAAAGATTTTGATATTTAGGTGTTCAAAGAATACTTATTTTTTTTAAGTAATATCCGATGGAAAATATTCTCCATTTTTTCTTATGAAATGTTTGTAGCATGCATTTTTAATGATTGTTAGCTATTTTTGAAAATTTGATTGTTATTGCAATTTTTTTCATATAATGATATTTTATAGGGAATTAACTAAGTATTAATAATAATAACAATAATAAATATATTATTATTATTATTTAACTTTAAGGTCACAACCTAACCTAACTAGACACCAAGTTGATGTATGAGATTCTCTTGTTTGTAGGACAAGAGACAATGAATTAACTACTAATCTATATAAAAGTGTATGTACTCTACCCCTTTGGATTTGTTGTGACCTCTTACAAAGAAAAAAATGTTCTTAACCAATAGGCCCACTAACCATAATATTCTATATGTCATTTGAATTAGTATTAATTAACCACATATCTAATAACATTGAGGATAACTTCTTGTAAATAATTTGAACTAATATTATATCTATTGTAAAATTCATTATTTATATTTTTTGTTTATAATATGTACATATATATAGGTTTATTGAAACAAAAGTATGCTTGATGATTTACATTTAGGATGTCTAAAAGCTAGCATGGTTGAAAGATGGATGGATTTCAACAATGAAAATGTTGTAAGTCACATGGTTGAATATGTGTAATTCATTTAAAGTATTGGAAGTTACATTTTTTGGTTTGAATATCCTTTATGATCAGATTGTGTAGACTTTTTTCATGGTGGTATGGCTATATATAACTTTAGCACAATTTGGAAATTTTTTATATTAAATGTTTCTTCATGATTTTAGTTTATATTTTATAGTACGTGACCAGTGAATTATAAACTTATATCCCATCCATCAGGTTAATGACCCATTTATCATTTCAACATGGATTTCTTTTATGAAAAGTATTTTTTTTTTCTATGTCCATATTTAGATTATGCTTTTCAATGTAGCCTAAATATTATGGGTTCAAGGTTATTTAGAAATAAAAGCAACTACTTGTCTCTATAAATACTATCACACTCACCAATGATGTGGTATTCTATTCACTATTATTATCCTTAATTTTACTCATGCTTTGTTACATGTTCTCGCTATCTATTTCAATAACATGAAATGGTGGTCAAATATTGTGTATTTCTAATCTCATTTTTTTTTCTTGTAATGAGTGCTAAAATAATTGATATCTACTAATGGTTTTTATACTTTATAAATAATTTTTATTATAATAGTGTTGTGAGTTTGATTGTAGAAACTTATTGTGTTTGCAAAAATTGTTGTATATGTTCTCAAGGTGAAATGGTGAATCATTTTCTACAATTTGGAAATTGGAAATTCGTTGACATAAAATTACATTTGGTCAATTTGGATGGGGAAAAGAATCTAGGAAATCCTCTTTGTCTCCATTCTCATGTTTTGATATATTGGGTATGTGTTATATTCTATCCACGACTAGCCACAAGCATTGTTACATTGCACATAGTGTGGGGGGGGGGGGGGTGTTGCAGGGGGGACAACTGTTGCCCCCTCCCCCCCCGTGCCGGGGGGTTTGTAGGGGGGTGGTAGCCCCCCTGCATAGGGTTTGGGGTAGCGCCCCAATTTTTTTTTTTATGTGGACCCCATAATATTTGGGTGGACACAAGGATTGGGGGAGGACCAAAGGATGTGAGATGGACCCAAGGATGGTGGGCATACCTACCCATGGTTTTGGGCACGATGGTATTTTCCCATGGTATTTTGTAGATATGGTCATGGAAACTATGGTTATATTCTAATCCAGGGTTAATGGATTGGGGTTTATGAAAGATTTGACATATATGTAATGTAATGTAACATTGAAAGGAATATAACTAAAAATCAATTTGGTTTTCCCAGTTTTGGGTTCTAGGAGAAAATATTTGTGTCTATTTTTTTAATTTCTCGCCATTGTATATTTTTTTGTTTTTAAGAATTATTTTGCAGGTAATTTATGTAAATGGTTAAAACCTACATCTGGTATCAGAGTTGTTTCGTCTTGAATGGGACACCTTTGCAGTTGAGGGGTTTTGCTCGAGCTTATGGCAGACCTTGTTATAATGGGAGATATGTGGGACATATTCTTGCGGTGAAAGTACATGTCGAATAGTGGAAATATAGAGATCGAGAAATTCATTGAATAAAGTTTTGAGTTGTGGAATCTCAAGATGGAGGATTTGTTGGTAGACAAAGATTAGTGGATTGTTGTAGATCCAAATACGACACCAATAGAAATGTTGGAAAAATACTGGGAAAATTTAGATCAAAAGGTGAAGAGAACAATACGATTGTGTCTCTTAGATTCAATATTGTTAAATGTATCAAGGGAAGCTACGAAAAAGGCTTTGAGGGACAAGTTAGGGAATTTGTATCAATCTAAGTGTCTGTTGAACAAATTGTTCTTTCAAAAAAAGTTATATAACCTGAGGATGAATGATGGAGACTCAGTGACAAAGAAGCTAAACACCTTCAATAATGTGGTAAGTAAGTTATTATCTATTGATATTAAAATTTTAAACGAAGATAAGTGCATCAATATGTTGTGTTCTCTACCAGACTCGTGGGATAGTCTTGTTGTTTCTATAGGTAGTAATACAACTACCTTGAAGTTTGATGAAATAGTATCATCCTTATTGTCTGAGGAGATGAGACGAAAAAATATGGAGAGTCAGAATGGAGATTATTTTTTCTGTAAGACGACAGTCCCAAAAAAAAAAAAAAAAAATTCCTCAAGTGGGAGACCTAAATCCAGAGGGAGATCTAAATCTCCAGGAAAATTTGTAAAGGTATGCTGGAAATGTAGGAAACAATGGAATTACAAAAAGGATTGCAGATTTAAAACTCCTGATAAAGGAAAGGTATTTGATGATGCTCCTTCTACAGAGGATAAAACCACCTTGGATGAAGGTGGGGATGTGTACATGGATTTTTCTTCAAGTACACACAAATATAATGAGGCATGGTTTATTGAATCAGGTGCATCCTTTCACATGAATCCCCATAGGGAGTGTTTCTGTGAGTACGAGAAATATGATGGTGGTGATGTCTTCCTAGGTGATGATAGGAAGACCTGAATCATAAGACGTGGAAAAGGAAAGCTAAAATTGTAAGGTGGAAGGATTAGAACACTTCTTGTTGTTCTTCACATTCTTGGGTTGTCCAGAAATCTAATTTTTGTAAGGAATATGGATGTTGCAAGTGTAAAAACAATGTTCGATAAAGATACATGAAAGATGGTTCGATAAGAACTTGATGAGGGGATTTCTAATCAAAACTCCGTATAAGCTTCTAGGTAGCACTTTTATTGATGGGTTTCAATACTTTTTTGGTTCCTGAAAGTGGAGTAGAAAATATTGTAATCTCTCATGAAAATACTATGTTGTGGCATCAAATATTGGGACATATTGGAGAGAAGGGACTTCAAATACTACAAGGTAATGGTATGGTAGAAGGTACGCCTAATTTCTCTTTGGATTTTAGTTTCTGTGCAAATTATGCATATGGGAAGCAAAATCGGGTGAGTTTGCCCTCTGGTGCTAAGAGGGCGAAAAGAATATTAGAGCGTGTGCCCAATGATGTGTTTGGACCTAATTCGGTTCCATATATGGGTAAATATATGTACTATGTATCATTTTTAGATGACTTCTCAAGGAATACATGGATGGGTAAATATATGTACTATGTATCATTTTTAGATGACTTCTCAAGGAATACATGGATATATTTCCACAGGAAGAAATATGAAGTCTTTGTCGGGTTTAAAGAATTTAAGGATCTAGTGTAAAATCAGACAAAGAATAAGATTAAGGTGTTGAGGAAAAATAATGGTGGAGAGTTCTACAAGAAGGAATTCAAAGATATCTGTAAGAATTGTGGTATAGAATGGTAAAATACTAATCCATACACACATCAACAAAATGAAGTTTCCGAAAGAATGAACAAGATGTATATGGAAAAGGAAAGGAACATGCTCATTGGCGTTGGATAAGGGAACGAATTTTGGGCAGAGGCAATGGATATCACATGTTACATGTTTATAAAATCACCTTCATCAACGTTATAGGATAAGAAACCACATGAAGTATGGATTGGTAATAAACCCTCTCTCTCACATATTAAGGTATTTGGTTGTGATGCATATGTACATGCTCCAAAGGAGAAAAAAACCAAGTTGGATAGTAAATCTGAAAGGTCCATCTTTATTGGGTATAAGGATTGTTTGAAAGGTTACAAGCTTTGGAACCTAGAAACAAGGAAGGTTGTGTACAATCGAGATGTGGTGTTTGAGAAGTGAAAGATGTTATTAAAAATGAATTCCTACAAAATGAAACCAAATCAGAGAAGATAGAGTTTGAGATGAAGGACGAAGAATCAAACTCTACAGAGGAACATCAACAGAAGAAGAAGAGCCACACACTCCAGTTTTGAGTAAATCATTTTGAGAGAGAATGAGATGAGAGAGGTATAATTCTTTTTTATTCTATTCAAATTTTGATTTATCTATTTCTAATTATTATCCCAAAATTAGCATGGAGGAAGTGGATTAAGAGTATGGAAAACTCAGGAAAAATGCCATGGTTAAAGAAATGGAAGCCTTGGAAAAAAATTATGTTTGGGATCTGGTGGAGTTACTGGCTGGAAGGAAACCCATTGGCAGCAAATGGGTGTTTAAGAAGAATATTAATGCAAAAGGCAAGGTGGAGAAATAAAAAGCTCAGTTAGTAGAAAAAGGTTATTCCTAAGTGTTCGAGAATTGATTTTTGTGATATTTTTTCTCATCCTGCCAAGTCAACTTCTATTAGATTGCTTTTATTTGTTGTTGCTTTTGATTTTGAGGTAGAAAAAATGGATATGAAGACAAAATTTCTTCACGGGGATGTAGAAGAGTATATCTACATGAAGAAAACAAAAGGCTTTGCAGTGAAGGGTAAGAAAGAACTGGTATGCAGGTTAAAAAAGTCTTTGTATGGGTTAAAGTAATCACAAAGGATGTGGTATCAAAAATTTGATACATATATACGGGGACTTGGATTCATAAAGAGCAAAGCATATCACTGTGTTTTTAAATTAATCGGTGATTGTGTTATTTATTTGGTCTTGTATGTGGATGATATGCTCATGATTGGAAATTACAAAGAAATTATCGAGGATTTGAAGAGCCAATTGTCCTCTAAATTCGACATGAATGAACTTGGTATTGCAAACTATATTTTGAGCATGGAAATTAAACAAGATAGGGAAAAGAGGAAGCTTTGGTTAAACCAAATGAATTATGTTGAGACAATATTGCAGAGGTTTAATATGCATGAAAGAAAACCAGTGAGGGTTCCTATTCCTATAGGTGTAAATTTATCTGCTAAACAGTGTCCCAAGGCAGAGGAAGAGGATTAAGACATGTCCCGTGTTCCATATGCGAGTGCAGTTGGTACCTTGGTGTATGCAATGGTTTGTAATAGACTATACATTGCACATGAAGTAGGAGTATTGAGAAGGTTTATGTCAAAACTAGGAAAGGAGCATTGGACAACAGTGAAGTGGGTTTTCAGGTATTTGTATAGTACTAGTGATTATGGTCTATGCTACCAAGGAAGAATAGGATTGGACAGAGTTTTGGGCATACATGGCTTTGTTGATGCAGACTGGCCTGGAGATCTAGATAGTAGAAGATCTACAAGTGGGCATGTTTTTAACCTATTTGGAGGAGCATAAATTTGGATGATCAAGAGACATTATGCAGTGGAAATTTCAACTATAGAAGTTGAATACATGGCAGCCACTCACGCAAGAAAGGAAGTAGTTTGGTTGCAGAGATTGTGTTCAAGTATAGGGTTGGTACAATGAGATATAAGGATATATTGTGACAACCAACATGTAATTTTATTAGCAAATAACCCTACTTATCATTCGAAGGAAAAGCACATTGATGTTTAGTATCACTTTGTGAGGGATATGGTTGAAGAGAAAAAAGGTGTTATTAGTAAAGGTGGACACTTTGAAGAATGTTGCAAATGCATTGACAAAGTCTGTGAGCACTGAGAATTTTTCTTGGCATGGAGAAACAATGGGTGTTGCATATCGAGATCAATGATTGTGCACTCTTGCAGACCATTGTGTGGAAATAAAAAACAAGTGGGATAGTTTTGGGTATGTGTTATATTATTTCCATGAATAGGCGTAAGGGTTGTTATGTTACATTTGGCATAAGTGGGGTCATGGGGGGGGGGGTGTTTTCACCCCGTGCTGGGGGGTTTGTAGGGGAGTGGTAGCCCCCCTACACAGGGTCAGGGGCACCATGCTGAGTTTTTTTTATTTTATGTAGACCCAATAATAGTTGGGCAGGCCCAATTATGGAGCATGGACCTATAACACCCTCCTCTCACATATACCCAAGTAAACGACCAACCAGGGTAAACATGTGATGACAAGTTACAATGATATGATTAAATATTCTAGGTCACCTAAAGGAAGTGGAACCGACACCACACAACAACATAGAAGTTTGGACATGGTATAGAATACCCAGGAGCCATCCCAACCTTCCAGGAAGCTAGCCCCTGAATCAAACTAACATTTTCATTCATCAAACCCCCAGTTGCTCCCTTGACATGGGAAAGAGTGTGACTGGAAACCTCTAGTCGCACACACAACATGGGTATGCATGTGACTGGGGAATTTTCCCAGTAGTTCTGAGCATGTGACCCCAATTTCTGTGCCCTTTTTTTCAGGCCCAGGGCTTAGGTTACTGCCTAGAACTCCATGACCCTTCTAGAAACGAAAGCCAAAATCGTAATAACGATGTAAATGCAATCACTTGAACAAGGAATTGACTAGAACCCTATTATCCATGACAGGATTTTCGTCAAACATGTCACAAATATGTAATCTATAGGTTTAAACAACAGATCTTAGCATAGGGGTCTCATACTTATCTGAGAATTTCTAAGAAGAAGTGTTTCCTCATCTCATTTACTGAATTATCATCTATTTGGTCATAGGTTCATTTCTCATTCATTTACAAGTAAAAACATGATGATAAACATACATCATCACTATCATAAAACACATTCATAACAAGCAGATAAACAATAGAAATGAAAATCATATAACAACCATATAAGCCACATAATAACAAGCATATTTACCCATCAATGCAAGAGGAAAATATCTCTTATTTCCATAAGAAAAATGCAACAAAGTCTGGGACTTACACATTCCACCCGACCATAGACATGGTTGAGCCAAATATCTCTTCAGCCAGTAAGCCCTGTGCCATATTCCAAGCATGAATGTGGGATCTCATAAAAATCATCAATCAAAACCAAACTAGGGATTCCAGAGGCAAAACCACCTCAACCCTCAAATAGTGATTCCACCTCAAATTTGGACATCACTAACTATCAGTAGATCGGTCTCTACTCAAGTTGTCCAAGATCTAGAGAATTTGTTCCAACCAGGGCTTCTAGGACTAGTAGCTCAACCCACCAAGTGCTTCGAGAGAGTTTTTACAGCCAAGGCTTCCAGGACTAGTAACTCAACCCAAGTGATATAAGGCTTCCAAAGAGTTTGTCCAACTAAGGCTTCAAGGAAATAATAACTCAACCCACAACCAAAGGAACAATAAAACCAACCAAAAAAAATGTAAAACCCACAATACCCTAACTATCCAGGAAAAGGCAAGGCTAGGAAAATATACTGTCAATCCAGGCAATCATCCATGTCATTGACAAGTCATGTCCAAGAAACCACATGCATACACCATGCATGCCAAAAATAGTGACGAAAACATACATGCAACTCAGTACCTATAATAAAAACCTATTGTAACCGTAGATCCCGATTGTAACCGTAGATCCCGATGTCCTCTTGCACTTTCCTATTCTTCCTTTTCCTTCTTGCTCCAAAACTCAAAGTATTCCACACTCTCCAAGAGTTCTCCAAGAAAATATAAGTGTAGAAGAGTATGAGAGAGAGAGAGAATAGAATGAGATCCAAAAATGAACTGAAAAAATTCTGTGAACTGATCCTCAGAACCCTTTTTATTAATGAGGCCTCTATTTTATTCAATTTTCTATTATTTTCCTTCATTTTCCTCCTCACATTAAAAATTTGACCTTTCACCTCCCTTTACTACTATTTTCCATTACTTTCATAAATAAATTCCAATAAATTATACTTTGCCTTTCCAAAACCTTAGCCATTGCCTTTTCAAATTTCCATTTCCATAATAAACCATATGAACATCCACACTAGGATGTTTTTTCCCAACATTTAGCTTGGAATACGTGTCCCATGACCTTGGTTATTATTTTTCCTTCATTTACTTTTATTACATGGAATTTTCACCAGGGTTGTTACAGAAGCCTCCCCCTTGGGGGAACACCGTCCTTTATGTTCAACGACACTTACAACCAACAAGAGCGTTGTAAGAAAAACATACTGCCCATGGAGCTTTATGACTTAGCTCGTTGCAATATTTACAATGATCAACTTGCTGAGAAGCAAACCAACATGACAACATGACAAAATAACATCATAATGACATGAAACCCATACCACTTATTGGAGCTTTATAAAATATCTCATGGTGATATTTACATCTATATACATATGTACATATACCAAACATCATACCAACATATACCAAGAAATATACCAAAAAACCTACCAATACATTAGCTCAACTAGTGAATAAGGAAGGATGCATAGCCCACATTTGATCCGCCATCTCCCATGTAGCTTCAACAGGCCCAAAGTGCTTCCACTGCACTTTAACCTGCCCGATTTCTCAGTTCTGGAGCATGAGTGTCTTTCTCTGCAAAATGCATTTAGGTTCTGGTTGGAATTCTCCTTCTAGGTCCACCTGCAATACATACTAGTAAATCACATGATCAACATATTTAACATACATTTTAAGCAATGACACATGGAAAAAATCATGGACTTTCACTATCAGAGGTAGTGCAAGTCGATAGGCTACTGGTCCAATCCTCTCAAGAATCATGAAAGGTCCACAATACCAAGGTGCCAACTTGGCACATGATCCAATCTGTAAGGAGATATTCTTGGGTTTGATGTGCAAGTACACATATTACCAAACCTGAAACTCCTTAGAAAACCTATTCTAATCTGCATAGATATTTTTTCTATCCTGAAACGACTTTAGATTCTTCTTTATTACCATCATTTCTTGTTCCATATTTGCCAACATATATGGTCCTATCAAGACCCTGTTAACTGGATACTCCAACTGATGGGATTATTGCAACTCTACCCATAAAATACCTCAAACAGACTCATTCTCAAGGATTACTGATACCCATTGTTGTAAGAAAATTCTACCAGTGGAAGATAATCTTCCCACTTTCACTGCTGATGCATCACATACATCCTCAACATGTCCTCCAATATCTAGTTTCCCTTCTCTGTTTGTGGATGATAAGTTGTACTGAAGGACAACTTTGTGCCCAAACCTGCAAAAAAATCCTACCAAAACTTGGAAGTGAATTTCCCATCCCTGTCTGACACAATATTCTATGGAACACCATGAAATATAACCACATCCCTTATAAATACTTGTGCTACACCATTCACTGAGTATGTAGACTTTAGTGGAATGAAGTGCGCTACCTTTGTCAACCTGTCCACCACAACCGTTATGGAATCATGTTGTCTAGATGTCCTCGGTAAAACTGTGATAAGGTCCATGGAAATGACCTCCCATTTCTGCTATGAAATCATAATTGGCTATATTATTCCACCTGGATGCTTACACTATGCTTTGGCCTATTGAAAATCTAAGAAACTAGCCACAAACCCTGCTACGTCTCTCTTCAAATTCGACCAATAGTAAAAATTATTTACTGTTGTCAGTGTCTTCCGATATCCTGGGTGACCTGAATACAGTTTCACATGAAACTCCCTCAATATTACCTTCTTGAGTTCACTAGTATCTGGCACATATATCATGTCTCTAAACTTGATCAATCCATCTTATGTGAGATGATAGTCCACATCTTGTGCTCCTACACCTGTACCACTACGTGTACCTGTACTCTGCTATAATATGTGCCTAAGCTCCATATACTTGATAACTTGTTGACCTGCCTGCAAGATCATATCCTATAGATTTATCCCATAGGAGCTCATAGTTTCTATATGATTCACATGTATCTAATTGCTAAGATCATCTGCAACCCTAATCTCTTTACCTTTAATATTCCTGATCTCAAAGTCGAACTCACTAATCATGGTAAACCATCTAGCTTTCTTGACGTTCAAATTTGGTTAGTCAAATAGATATTGAATGCACTGTGATCACTCATCAATAAAAATTGTCTACCCAGAATATAGTTCCTCCACATCTTCAATGCATGAATGATCGGTTCCAACTCAAGATCATGTGTCAGATAGTTGTTCTCGCGCTCCTTTAGTTTCCATGACTCATAACATACCACATTTCCTTCCTACGTAAGGACTCAATTAAGCCCTCTTTTGCAAGCATATGTACATACCACAAAATATTTTTCCGGATTTGCGATCTTTAACACTGTAGCATGTGTCAAAAATTGCTTTAAGTGCTCAAAAATGGATGCACATTCCTCCATCCATTGGAACTTCTTATCTTTCCTTTGAAATGATGGAATATGATAATCAATCTGTGATAAGTTCCTGATGAACTTGCTGCAATAACCTGATAACCCCATGAATGATATTACCTCATCCACATTCTTAAGATATTCCCATTCGATGATAGCCCTTATCTTTTTTGGATCTACTGTTATTCCTTCCTCAGAAACAACATGTCCCTGGTAATGTACCTCTATCTAAAATAAACTACATTTGTTAAGTTTAGCACATAACTAATGCTCTCAAGAAATCTCAACACTGCTGCTAAATTTTCGGCATGATATTCTTTATTTTTAGAATATACCAATATATCATCAATGAAAAAAATAAAAAACTTTTCTAAATAAGAACACAACACGCTATTCATCAAGCACATAAATGTAGCTGGAGCATTAGAAAAATTGAAAGTAACTACAACAAACTCATAATGCCCATACCTGGTCTGGAAATGTGCCGTGTATATTTCTTCTTCTTTACTGTGTACCTAATGATATCTAGATCTAAGATCAATCTTTGAGAACACCGTTGCTCCCTTTAATTGATTGAACAAGTCGTCAATCCTCGAAAACAGATACCTATTCTTGATGGGCACTTTGTTCAACTACCTGTAATCAATGCATAACCTGAGAGTACCATCTTTCTTCTTCACAAACAATACCGGTGTACCCCAAGGTGATAAAATTAACCCAATGTATCCCTTGTCCAACATTTCTTTCAATTGGAGCTTCAATTCTACCATCTTGGGTGTGCTCATCCTATAAGGTGCCTTAGATATTGGTGCTGCCCCTGGTACCAACTCAATAGAAAAATATACTTCCCTGTGAGGTGGAAATTATGAAATATTTTTTGGAAATACATCATGAAACTGTTGTAGAACTAGGTACCTACTCAAAACATTTTCATCCTCAACTTCCTTACCTTTGTCACTAGAAATATGCATTGGAAACAACACACCCTTTCCAGCGACTGCGCTTGGCCTGCATAATTGTAACCATTCTCACCGATGTTTCTTTCTTCTTACCTTGTAATACTCTTTGTTCCCCATTGTCATCCAATCACTCAATATCCTTGGCATAAAAATCCACCTTGGTTCTGTGAATATATAGCTAGTCCATACCAAAAAGCATACTATATGATCCCAATGACAAAACATTCAAGTGTGCTGATGTAGGCATACCATTCAAGTCAAATGCACAAGCTCTTACCCAATGATGAACTATCTTCTTGGTACCTATAGCCAACTGCACTAACGAAGACTCTGCATGCAACTCTTTTTTCAAATAACACTTATCCACTGGGTCAGGATTAACATAACTATAATTAGATCCAGGGTCAATCAAAATAGAAACAACTTGATCACAAAGCTTACCATACATGTCAATTTTAGATGCCTAATGCTATGCATTCTTGATATCCAGTGCTTCATAGATCCTACGAATAATTTTTCCAACATATCCCACTGTCTGTGCCCCCTAAGCACTGTATATATGCAGTGTACCACCCAGATGTTGTGGAAAATATCTCCTGCCATGCTTTCATCCATAAGTCCAACAGTGTATAGGCTTTCAACCTTTATCCTTATTTTTCTCCTCATATCGAAGTCCCTGTCCTCTGCGAGATTTATTGAAATTCTTAGGTGGTATAAAATTATCTTTGTTACCTATATACTAAGGTCTTGCTCGCTTCTTGTCCCATTTTCCTTGTTCCTTTCATTACATTTCCAGTCCAGATTAGTCTTAGATCTATGCTTTGATTTCTCATATCAATGATTTAGCTTCTGAATAACCTCCTCCAATGATCTAGGCTCATCAAACTTAATCCTATCCTTAAATGCTATCAAAAACCCACTGATGAATCTTTAAATATTAGCATTCTCCTCCTTGAGGTAAGGCACATATCGCAACAACTCCAAAAATAGTGTACCCCTCATCGGTCATAGATCCCATATTTGGCTCATATAATTCCTTCTCTCTATCATCATAGTATATATCTAATAGATAATTCTTCTAAAATAGCCTCTTGAACTCACTCCAAGTCAGTTCCTCCCCATTAATACCCCTGAAATTCTTCACATCTTCCCACCAAATATCTACTTTACTTTTTAGGCTACATGTAGCTATTCTGGCTTTCATGTTTTCTGAGTAATCATGCAACCTAAAGAAATTCCTCATACCAAGCAACCATGCTTCTGAATCCTATGATTTCTTCATTTCTCCATAAAATTTAGGTGTTTTTTCTTTCTTAAACTCATACGAAAAATATCCCCTGTCACTCCTCCTGTAAAGATCATAATGATGAAAATCATAGTGCCTATTAGAACCAGAACTAGAATAGTACCTGTGCTTGTCACCGCTCCTATCTAGAGTATCCAAGAACCTACCATCTTTGATCGTGTCATCTCTATCTGACCTATGACCACTATGAAACCTAATTCCATATGCCCCATTAGTCCCATCCTCCTTTCCATAGCTGATCTAGAGTGGTCCCTATCGCTTCAATTCTGACAAACTTTGAAGGATTACTGCATTGACCTCTACTTGTTTTTCCCGTGCCTATATGATTATGTCATTATTTTCTTTATGACTCCTTATTTATTCCTTAAAACTTCTCAGTGTGTCTGCTAAGTCAGAAGAATTCCCAACACCATGCTTCTCATCTGATTCATAGGGAGAATCTATGTAGTCTACCATATTTCTATTCATCTTTGATTTCTTCCTGCAAGGAATCTCATGTCATCTAAACCAAATCACAATAAACCAATGTACCTTAGCATAATTCGGGGATGATATCTCATTTTAAAGATCAAACAATCAACATAATACATGTACGGACATAATCATAACAACATATATACATATAAAACATAGGTATATTAACAAATAAACATCATTCTATCTAGAGTCCAGTCATCAATGCATGACCATATCAACCACATACCATGGTCTCATGCATGACAACAACAACCATAATAATGTACATTGACAATATGTGAGCACTTGACATGTATGAAAAACACATAATTAGTCATACACTCGTGAAAACACATTTCAAAACGACACCGTCATCTCTCCCATGGCGACATCACTGCCACCATGAACAAAACCATGCAATTTCAAAATGTACATAGACCACAAGTATGAGAAACACATATGCAACCAACACAAATTCATGATCAACACACCGCCCATCTATTCCGAGGGGTGAACTTGTGTTTGATACCACTATGTAATATCCTCCTCCCACATCTACCTAAGTAACTAACCAACCAAGGTAAACATGGGATGACGAGTTCCTATGATCTAAATCAACCTCCTAGGTCACCTTAAGGAAGTGGAACCGACACCACACAACAACAAAGACCTTCTGCACATGCTCAAGACACCCAGGAGCCATCCCAACCTTCCATGGGGCTAGCCCCTGGATAAAATTGATCTTTTCGTGCACCAACCCCCCAGTTTCTCCCTTGACATCGGAAAGAGTGCAATTGGAAACCTCCAGTCACACGCACAACATGGGTATGCATGCAACTGGGGAATTTTCCTAGTAGTTATTAGCCTGCGACCCCGATTTCTTTGCCACTTTTCCAGGCCCAGGGCTCAGGTCACTACCCAAAACTCCATAACACTTCCTGAAACAAAATATTACATCAGAATAATGATGTAAATGCAATCACTTGAATAAGGACTTGACTGAACCCCTACTAGCCATGAAAGGTATTTTGTAAAACACGTCACAAATATGCAATCTACAAGTTTAAAAAACAGATATGAGCATAGCCGGGGTCTCATACTCATCTAATAATCTCTAAGAAGCATTGTTTCCTCATCTCATTAAATGAATTATCACCTGTTTGGTCATAGGTTCATTTTTCATTCATTTACAAGTCAAAAAATAATGAGAGCCATACATCATCACTATCATAAAACACATTCATAACCAACATATAAACAACAGAAATGACAAGCATATAACAACCATATAAGCCGCATAATAACATGCATATATACTCATCAATACAAGAGTAAAATTGCTCTTATTTTCATAGGAAAAAGGAAAACAAGTCTGGGACTTTTACGTTCCACCAGACCATAGACATGGTTGAGCCAAATCTCTCTTCAACTAATCACCCCCGTTCCATATTCCATGCATGAATGTGGGATCTCATAAAAATCATCAATCAAAACCAAACCAGGGCTTCCAGAGGCAAAACCACCTCAACCCTCAACCAGTGATTCCACCTCACAGTTTCACATCGCTAACAATCACCAAATTGGTCTCTAGCCAAGTTATCTAGGGCTCCACATCATTTGTTCCAACCAGGGCTTCTAGGCCTAGTTATTCAACCCACAACTATTGTCGGGCTTCTAGATATTTTTTCCAACCAAGGCTTCCAAGAATAGTAACTAAACCTATCAAGGGATTCCAGAGCATTTTTCCAACCAAGGCTTCCAGGAACTAATAACTCTACCCACAACTAAAGGCATAAGAAAACCAAGCAGAAAAAATAAAAATAAAAAATTAAATTAAATAAAATTAAAACCCGCAACACCATGACTATCCAAGAAATGGAAAAGCTAGGAAAATCTATTGTCAATCTATGCGATCCTCCATGCCAGTGCCACATCATGACCAAGAAACCACATGCACACACCATGCATGCCAAAAATAGTGAGGAAAACATACATGCAACTCGGTACTTGCAAGAAAATCCCATTGTAGTTGCCCATCCTGATGTCCTCTTGCGCTTTCCTACTCTCCCTTTGCCTTCTTTCTCCAAAATTCCAAGTATGCCACACTCTCCAAGAGTGCTCCAAGAAACTCTAAGTGTCGAAGAATATGAGAGAGGGAGAATAGAATGAGAGCTCCAAAACTGAACTGACAAAAGTCTGTGAACTGATCCTCATAATCCTTTTTATTAATGAGGCCTCTTTTCTCTTCAATGTTCCATTATTTTCCTCCATTTTCCTCTTCACATGAAACTTGTGACCTTTCACCTCCCTTTTCTCCTATTTTCCATTATTTTCATAAATAAATGCCAATAAATGCCACTTTTCCTTTCCAAAGCCTTAGCCATTGCCTTTTTCAATTTCCATTGCCATAATAAACCAAATGAACACCCACACTAGGATGTTTCTTCCCAGCATTCATCTTGGAATACGTGTCCCATGACCCTGGTTATTATTTTTCCTTTATTAACTTTTATTACATGGAATTTTCACCAGGGTTGTTACAAGACCCAAGGATGCTAGCCGAACCTACCCATGGTTTTGGGCATGATGGTTTTTTCCCATGGTATTTTGTAGATCCGGTTAAGGAAAATACGATTATGTTCTAATCTACGGTTAATGAATTGGGTTTTATGAATCCTTCGATGTGTATATAATTTATTGTAACATTGAAAGGAGTATAATGAAAAATCATTCTGGTTTTCCCGGTTTTGAGTTCTAGGAGAAAATATTTGTGTATATATATTTTTAATTTCTCACCATTGTATATTTTATGTTTTTAAGAATTCATTTGCATGTAATTTCAGTACACGATTAAAACCTACATGAGAAAATTTTATTTTTATAAATTTATGCTTCATAATCACCATATTTAGCTAAGGAGCCTCTTGAAATCAAGGTGGAAAGTTTTTATTGCGTTGATAACTCTATTAAATGTATTCACCTATTTCATTATTTTGTGGCATAAACATGTTTACTTTTCTCTAACATTGAGGAAATCCTTGATACTCTCCCAAATGTTTCTATATTACAATTGTATGAGTATGTAAAGTCATGTATGGAATATTTGGATGCTATTGGTTGGAGCCTTGAACAAGAAACAAAAATTCAAGTTTTTCTAACATTTCTACATGTAATTATTTTCCTATAGTTGCAAGACTTGGCATGGGCATATGAGAGTTCAAGAGTAGAACCTTGGAAGAGTATTTTGTAGAATTTTTGCTTATGATTTCAAAAGGTTCACATTATTTCAACACAATTAGGAAATATATTGTATGCTACTTTGAGGTGGAGGAATCATCCTTAGTTGTTCCCCATAAGTGGAGTTCAAGGAAACGTGGAACTTTTTAAATCTAAAATTCAAAAAGATCAAGGAACGACGACGAAGAAACCCTTGAGAATGCTTGTTCTAATTTGTTCTGATTAATTGGAATAGTTCTTCAATGTGACATATTCATATATTTGTAATATCCCAAACGGGAAATTTCAACTAAATTTGCAAAAATTCATTTAACCAAAAATTACCCATAAAATTATCATTTACTTTACTAGATATATTTCCATGTAAAATAGAACAAGAGAATACATGTAATTCCATATCACCATAAACAGAAAATAACCTCAACGTTTATTATGATAGATAAAATAGGTTACATGCAAGTGCAACCAAAATAGCTCATATGAAAATCTGGCCTCGACCAATCTGCTCCAATATTGCACCGACCTCCCAAAACTGAACTGACATTATGTACTGCACCTGTGAACTCTAGCTGAATCCACCAAGGAGATGAGATTGGTTTCCGTCCACTCTCACCGAAATCACCTGAGGGTTTCCGTCCTGGGGCTATCAATGAAGTAGAGAACCGGGTTCTCAACCTATCATAAAAGAAGAAATAACAAATACAAGATGTCCTATAATGGCCTCCTACTACTCTTTTATAGATCTCATGGACCTCTCTAGAGTCTCCTATTTTATTATTATTTTAATTATGGATCTCTTTATCCTCTTGTAACCCAATTAAAATATTCTTCTTAATGGGGGAAAAGGGTGAATCGATCATCATGTCTCCTCAGGTCAGTGAAACTCACATCAAGTTGTCCCATCATGTAGATATTCTCATTATGATTCCAATGAGATATGATACTAAGGTGTTTTATCTAGTATTCCTCCCGGAATTCCACCTTAACCGCAATTAATTGAGTTATGCCCAAAAATAACCTTGTTTTCTAAAAGTTGTCAGAATGCACCAAAACGAAAGAAAAACTATGCGAATGATGGAATATACCAAGAAAATTCCATTGGAACTCATAGAAACTCCTCAAAACCCCTCCAAAAGCCCTTGGGCCCACTGATGACACCAACCTGCACATGTGATTTGACTGCACCGAACTTTGAGAGTCCATCCTAACCATGTCATAAGGAACACTAGAAAAAGAGATATCACAAATCCTCCTGCCCCAAGATTGCTTGCCCTTAAGCAATCCAAAATTGTGGACCAGTCTGTTGGCCCAATGACACTGAGACTCAATGCCCGGATCCCAAACAAACCGCTAGGAGATGCGATCCCTCTTTATCAATCCATCAGGAACAGATCCCTCAATGCCCATTTCCTAGACAAAATTATAATTGAATATTTCATAAAAAAACCATCTTGGATCCCAATGCCAATAAGAATTAGTGCTCCATGGATCCTGTTGTGCTATAGATATGGCTCTGAAATTAAGCCCACCAACAATGTATCAACTCATCACCTCTCTCCAATGAAACCCCTGACTCAATCCAATACTAATCTTGATCTACTAATGTAGGGATGGAATACTGAAGAGATTCCAACCTATGTCCCACTACCAACTGGAAAATATAATATATGTCATGTCTAAGGGTCCCTCTCCACTATGCCCATGACCAAGAATATCGTACCATCAATAGGGTACCAAATCATGATCTCCCTCCAATCTAATGTATGGACACATGTTGGAGGAATACGTCTGCTAGGATGATACTGGTCCATGCTCAACTCCCGACACCCTGCTTGATCAACCAAAAAAATATGTCCAAGAAACCCTACCCCTATCCCTATAATGGGCCAAAGTGGGTAAGCCGCGCTGCAAGCCCTATCTATGTACTCCTAGAGAGGGCTCCTACCTGAAAGTGCTGAAGCTTTGCTATCTTCCACTGTGTCTGATTGCACATCATCAATGGGTAGCCCCAAATATGGATGCGTTGCCATCTCCCTCATCTGATATGAAACTACACGCTCCTCTAGTCCACCAATCTCCTGAAAAGCTATCCTGTCAGACTCCAACAACTCTTGAGGACATGTGTATGCGGATACTACCACCATGCTAGCTATCTATAAATTTTCCTGCTCCTCATCAATGGTTGACCCCAAGGGTAGTTTCCCATCCTCCTCCATCATGATCTCAATAATAACCTCCAACCGACTCTCCCAAAAAGGCTCATCATGCATGTTGTGTGCATCCTCCTTCTCCATCGTGTGCATCTCATGTTGACTCACCACTGGTGACTCATCATCATTATTGTTCCTCGTAGGTTCCACTGACTACTCCTCATACAAATCTGGCATGTTTTCAATGGCCCTACAAAACTCATGCTCCTTAAAGGCATCATTGTATGAACCCATGGACTCATCTAAAGGAAGAGCCTTACCCTCAAAGTCAAAAGGAACCTCCTCTTCCTCTACCTCTATCATCTCCTCAATGTCACTCAAGCATGAGTGATTGAGTCCCTAAGGTCCCTTGGAAATGAATAAAATACCCTTCTTCCTCACCTCATTCTTATTACATGATCCACCAAACTTGATTAGCTCCTCCCTAGTCAACTTCCTCCTGAACAACCCAATGTTTTGCTCAACCAACCTCTTAGCTAGTTCATAAGAAACAGGTGAAACCAATTGTTATCTCCTCCAAATGGTCAACAATCTATCCTGGAAATGGCATCATGATCTCCCTTGACTGAAGGAAAAATGGACAACATAGTTTCTTTGACAGTTTCAGGGTGATGTTTCTTAATGTTAAAGAAAAATTGAAAGATTCGATGGACCAAGTCATCACACCCCGAATCAAGCATGATGTCATATGTTCTGACCATGGCCATACCTCCTAGAATCTCAAGTTTCTTCCCAAAGGTAGAGCCTGCACTGTTGTCCAAGTCATGGAAAGTATCTACTATCAGTTTGAAAACCCTCCTCATAACATCATCATTATAAGGAGCTATAAGGGAGATTAGTCTCATAATGTTACTAAGACAAGGTGCAACTAGAAGTCTAACCCTTTCACAAGGTTCCTCCAAGAACTTGTGTTGTATGCGTTGAATATTGCAATAAGAAACCGTGAAATAGGTGTTGAGATTCAACAAGATGATGAGCTTAGTGAAAATCAGTCACCTTCACTAAGTGGTCCCGCAGGCTATTTTTAGGTGTAAGTCTATTTTTAGACACGGTGATGTATTTGAAGTTCTTGAGGATGCATGGCAGATGGATTTGGTCCAAAGATGGAAAAATGAATTGAGGCCCATATTTTTATAATATTGGGCTAAGTCTATTTTTAGATTGTCGATCTAAAAATAGAACTGTCGATTATTATTAGCTCTTAATAATAATCTGACAATAAACATCAACTTATTCTCTTGGAGCACTTAATTTCACTGTACAGATTTGGAAAACCAGTGGGCTAAAGGAATTACACAATTCCTACAGTTTATTGGTGGTTCATGCATGGAGGACTCGGTTATAACTGAAGTGGCAAAGTTATGACATAGTTGGAAGAGTAGTTCATGGAGTTGTTATTTAGTTTAACTCAGTTAATGGAGCTAAACTGAGTTGAGCTAGTTGTATCTAGTCTAACTGAATGATACACTAGTCATGATGGGTAATTCGTCGTTAATTAATTACACAATAATAACTCACTAATCAAGTGAACAAATACAGCAGGTTAACTACGATTGCATGTCGGTTCCGGTGATTGATGGAGAGGTAGATAGGTGAAAAGGGTGAGATGGACTGTCAGATTGGGCTGTATTGGTACATGGTTGTCCACACCATTAGAAGTTTCCAATGAAACTGCATTCGAGCAAAGAAGATTCGAATTCATTCGGGTCTTCTTAACGGGGATTGCGCGGTGGAGAGCACGTCTCAATAGGTGGCAAAAATCCATTGCATGGATTTGTGGAATTTCTTCATGTTAGTGTGTGACGATTAAGAGTTGTCTTGAGGAACTTGATGTACTCCTTTTTGTATGAGATGGTTACATGATCTCCATGATACATAATATATGATAGTTGGGGTTTTTAGTTTCAGGCTTTCCCGTTAAACAACTATGTTATGTGCGATTATTTTTATTACTTCATGTGTTTGCAATTGAGTTTAAATTTCCGCAAAAGATTAACAGTGGAAGGATTCTGTATTTAGCAAGAAGATAAATATTGTTAGATCAGGAGAATCTGGATATATAAATGCATATGGTATATAATTTCTACATGGTGCCAGAGCAGTGTTAATTCTTGAAGATTGCAATTGTGAAGAATTGTTGAGCTTGTGCTGGTGGACTATTCGAATTTGCTGCAGAAAATTCTTGGTGTGACAATTGAGTATTCGTTGAAATGTCTTTCAATGGGTTGCGATTGGAGTATGCCCTTTAGGGTATCTCGAATTATGTAGCCTGGAAGTATAGGATGGAGGTGGTGGTGGAAGATAATGGATTGAAGGAGTTCATCGATAGCGATGTTCCTAAGCCGAGTTCTAGCAATGCTGCAGGACTTGACGCATGGAAAAATAAGGTAGCAAAGACAAGAAGAATTCTGTTGGAGGGTGTGAAGGACCATATTGTGTCAAGCCTTCATGTGAAATCCACTCCATTTGCAATGTGGAAGGCTTTGACAGATTTGTTCCAAAGCAACAGCGACTAGAGGAAGTTGGCGCTGAAAGATAAGCTCAGAAAAATAAAAATGGAGAAGGGCGACAGTATTCCAAAATATCTCACGAAGTTTTTCCACTGTAGGGATGAACTGGGAAGTGTGGGGATTACTATTGAAGATGATGACTTGGTGAGCTTAGCTCTCCTTGGGCTTTCAAAGAGTTGGCATAGCTACGAAGACTCTGTCAATGGACAGGAGAAACTGCCGGGTTGGGAGCGACTTTGGTCGGATCTTGTGCAGGAGGAGATAAGGTGAAGTACCAAGGATAGCTCTTCATCAAAGAATGAAGATGAAGAGAATTGCGCTTTGGCTTCCAAAGCAAGGAAAGGGAAGGGGAAGAAATTCCCTCCAAAATCCAAAGCTAAAGGAAAGAAGCAGGATTTGTCCAAGGTGAAGTGTTTTCACTGTCAGGAACATGGGCATTTCTCCACTAAATGCCCAAAGAAGAAGAAGAACAAGAAATCTGCTGGAGTTGTAGTGGGTGAGGCCTTAGCCTCACAATTTGAACTCGATTTCTCCTTGATCGCATGCTTGGTTTCAAGTGCTATGGGATCGGTGTGGTATCTTTATAGTGGCGCGTCTTTCCATATGACGGGAGACGAGGAGTTGTTTAGTGACTTGGAGGAGAAGGACCTCCAAATGCATATAGAGATGGGCGATGATGGTCGATACAGTGCGACTGGAATTGGGACCATTACCTTTGAGAGGGAGTCAGGTAATCCATTTCTGTTGAAAGATGTTATGCATGTTCGAGGTCTAAAGAGAACTTGGTCTCGGTTGCAATGTTGGAAGACAAAGGTTGTGATGTTGTTTTCAGTGAGGGAAAAGCCTTCCTTCAACATAAAACAATGGGTCAAACCAAGAAGATATGGATTCAAGTTAAGAATCTCTACAAGCTGGAGGTAGATGGCTGCACTGCAATGATGGGCAAAGCAGAAGAAGTGGTGAGCCGGGATGAGGGCAAATTATGGCACAGGAGATTGGGCCATCTTCACCATGGCACTTTGAAGGTTTTGCAACAGATTTCTACTGGACTTCCCAAGGGTACTCTTGTGCAGTCATATCAATGCAAGGGATGTACTATGGGTAAGTTTGTGAAGACCACCTTTCATGAGAAGGAGACCCGTGCTTCGGTGATCTTGGAGAGAATTCACACAGACGTGTGTGGACCTTTCTCGGTTGCTTCAACAAAAAAACACAGGTATTATGTTATATTTGTTGATGACTATTCTTGTAGATGCTGGATCTTCTTCATACAGAAGAAGAGTGAAACATTCTCAAAGTTTTGTGAGTTTAAAGCATTGGTGGAGAAGGAGCCAGGAAAGCAAGTGAAGGCTCTACGGAGCGATAATGGTGGTGAATATATCTCGGGCGAATTCAAATAATTCTGTAGAAAAGAAGGAATTCAAAGAGAACTCATAGCGCCTCATAACCCACAGCAGAATGGGGCCGCAGAGAGGAAGAATAGAACAATCGTGGGTGTTGCACGAGCTATGCTGCATGACTAGGGCCTACCGATGCACTTGTGCGTGGAAGCATGCAACACTGCAGTTTATGTGCAAAACCATTGCCCTCATAGAGTACTTGGCATGAGTACACCTGAAGAAGCTTTTACTAGTAAGAAGCCTGATATTTCTCATTTGAATATTTTTGTCTCATCTGTTTACATTCATGTGACAAAGGATGCTAGGAAGAAGCTGGAGCTGAATTTAGAAGTTGGGATATTGTGGGGTACGTAGAAACACCCCATAATTATCGTGTGTATTTGTCAGACAGTGAGATGATTGTGGTGTGATGGGATATAAAATTCAATGAGATGAAAGCCATGAAGTTTTCTCTTGAGAGGGATCTACACTTGCATGCAGAGGAGGAGCTACTTGTTCCCAAAGATGAGCCTCTAGATGTGGATCATCCATAGGAGGAGATTCATGGAGTGGAGGAGTCCACTCATGTAGAACCAAACATCAGACAAGGCAGAAAGCGTACCACAGAAGCTTGATGCGAAATAGAATGTAGGAGTCCCTACATCACAACACAGATAGAAACAATCACCTGACCGTTTTATTGGATACATGGCTCTTATGAGAAAGTGTGTCGTGACAGAGCCATCTTCTTTCGAAGAAGCAGTGCAGGAGCCCACATGGGTAGATGCCATGGTGGAGGAGTATGACTCCATTGTCAGAAACAATGTTTGGGAGATAGTTCCAAGGCCGGTGGGTAAATCAGTTGTAGGATCAAGAAGGATCTACAAAGTAAAGCAAGCTACTGATGGGAGCGTCGAGAAGTATAAGGAAAGATTTGTTGCCATGGGCTTCTCACAGATCGAGGGGATTGATTATGAAGAAACCTTTGCACCCGTCGCACGATATTCTTCCATAAGGACCATCCTTGCTCTCTCGATGTAGATGGGTTGGCACATTCATCAGATGGATGTGAAGACTGTGTTCCTTAATGGGATCATTGAGGAAGAGGTGTACATTGAGCAACCTGAAGGATTTGAGATCTTTAGCAGTGAGTCGCATGTGTGCAGACTCAAAAGAGCGTTGTATGGGCTACAACAAGCACCTCGTGCTTGGTACACTCGGATCGACAATTATTTCACTGGACTTGGCTTCACCAAGAGTGAGGTGGATGCAAACCTGTACCAAATTGTGGTGGAGGGTAAACTTTTAATCATTGTTATTTATGTTTATGATTTAATATTAACGGGTGATGAGGAGTTGATACACTCATGCAAGGAAGATATTGCAAAGGAGTTTGAGATGAAGGATTTGGGCCTCCTTCATTATTTCCATGGATTGGAAATATGGCAGCAAGAAGGTGAACTATTTGTGTCTCAAGGAAAGTATGCTCGGGAGATACTTGAGAAGTTTCACATGCAAGGCTGCAAGCCTATTGATACTCCTCTTCCAGGAAATTGGAGGAAAGAGGATGCTACATCGGCAGAGGTAGTGGATGCCACTGTTATCAACAGTTGGTGGGTTCGCTCATGTATTTAGTTAATACAAGACCGAACATATGTTATGTGGTGAACCAACTTTCACAAGCGATGGTTAAGCCTACCAAGCTCTTTTGGAAGGCAGGCAAGCATGTCTTGAGATATCTCAGGGGCACATCTGAGTATGGCTTATGGTACAGACAGACGAATGAGGTGAATTTGCATGGCTTCACAGATGCAGATTGGACAGGCAGCCCAACAGATAGAAAGAGCACATCAGGAGGGGTTTTTAGTATCGGATCTACGGCAGTTTCTTGGTACAACAGGAAACAAAAATCCATGGCACTTAGTTTAGCGGAAGCTGAATACATGGCAACAAGTCAAGCTGCATGTGAGGCTATCTAGATGAGGAAGATCCTGGTCAGTTTGTTCGGTTCACATTTAGATCCTACAGTGATACATTGTGATAATCAGAGTTGCATTAAACTCTCGATTAATCCTATGTTTCATGATAGATTTAAACATATTGATATCTGGTATCATCGTATCAAATATTGTGTGAAACGGAAGATCAGGATGTAGACATTCTGACGAAGGCGCTCACCAGGAGAAAATTCGAATACCATAGAGGCAGGATCGAGGTGAAGGATAATCCCTATCTTGTTGAGAGGGAGTGTTGAGATTCAACAAGATGATGAGCTTAGTGAAAATCAATCACCTTCACTAAGTGGTCCCGCAGGCTATTTTTAGGTGCAAGTCTATTTTTAGACTATGTCTATTTTTAGACATGGTGATCATATTTCAGAAGTTGCAGGATGCTATTTGTGGATGGTTGGCCAAGTTGGAAAAATAGATGAAATTATATTTTTAGAATATTGAGCGAAGTCTATTTATAGATCGTCAATCTAAAAATAGATGTGTCGATTATTATTAGCCCTTAATAATAATCAGACTCTAAATATCAACTTATTCTCTTGGAGCACTTTATTTCAGTATAAAGATTTGGAAAATCAGTGGGCTGAAGGAATTACACAATTCCTAGGGTTTACTGGTGGTTCATGCATGGAGGACTCAGTTAGAACTGAAGTGGCAAAGTTATGATAGAGTTGGAAGAGTAGTTCATGGAGTTGTTATTCAGTTTAACTCAGTTAATGGAGTTAAACTCGGTTGAGCTAGTTGTATCTAGTCTAACTGAATGATACACTAGTGAGAGTGGAGTGAATTAATTAGTTAATTAATTCACAAATAATAACTCATTAATCAACTGAACAATACAACAGTTAACTACGGTGCATGGCAGTTTCAGTGGAGACCAGTGGAGAGATAGGTGAAAGGGCAAGATAGACTATCTGTTGTGACTACTAGTGATGCATTTGATTATCTTACACATTGGGTTGGCAATGAGTGTTAGCAATTAGGAAATAGAGCCAATTCGAATTCATTCGAAGGTCTTCTTTCCTCAACGGGGATTGCGCAGTTGAGGCGAAGGGCTAGCAGTGCTTGAGAAATCAATGCATGGATTTGCAGATTTCTTCATGTTAGTGTGTGACGATTGATTGTACTGAGAGCTTGATGTACTAAGATTTGTATGAGATTGTTACATGATCTCCATGATACATAATATATGATAGTTGGGGTTTTTAGCTTCAGGATTTCCCGTTAAACAACTGTGTTATGTGCGATTGTTTTTATTGCTTAATGTGTTTGCAATTGAGTTTAAATTTCCACAAAAGATTAACAATGGAAGGATTCTGTATTTAGAAAGAAGATAAATATTGTTAGATCAAGAGAATTTGGATATATACATGCATATGGTATATAATTTCTACAAGAGGCATCCAGAAACATCATCCTTGATCCTAGTGAAAAATAAGCATGTAAACTAGGTGGGGCCCACACAGGCTATTTTTAGGTGTATGTCTATTTTTAGAATGGTGAGCATATTCTAAAATTAGCAGGAGGATGATTCTAGATGGTTGAGAAAATTATATCTTTAGATGAGTTTATATTTTTAGAATATGGGCGAAGTCTATTTATAGATAGCTAATCTAAAAATAGAATGCAGGTCGATTATTATTAGCCCTTAATAATAATCAGACAATAAATAGTAACTTATTCTCTTGGAGCACTTTATTTTAGTGAAAAAATGTGGCACATCAGTGGGCTGAAGGAATTACGCAATTCCTAGGGTGGTTGGTGACTCATGCATGGAGGACTTTGTTATAACTGATAGTGGCAAGTTTTAACAGAGTTGGAAGAGTAGTTATGTGAGTTGTTATTTAGTTTAACTCAATTCAGTGAGTTAAACTCAGTTGTGCTAGTTGTAAATGAACATACACTAGTGAAATATGAGTGAATTAATTAGTTAATTAATTCACAAGTAGTGTCTTACTTGCAACTGAACAAATACAACAATTAACTACTTGCATGTTAGATCCAATGGAGACCCAGTGGAGAGATAGGTGAAAGGGTGAGATGGACTATCTGTTGTGACTATTGTGGAGAATTCAATGCATCCACACACACATTGGAGAATCCTATGAGTATTGCACAGCAAAGGCAAGGTAAGGTTGAATTCATTCAGGGTTCTTCTTCAATAGGGATTGTGCAGTGGAGGCAAGCTGTCAGGAGGCAAGAAATTGGTGCATGGAGGTGCAAATTTATGCAAGACAATGTGAGTCAATTGTATATTTACTGAGATCTCTATGAGCTGAGGTTTGTATGAGATATATGAGATTGTTTCATGATCCATTGATATACATAATATATGATAGTTTGGGTTTTAGCTTTAAGCTTTCCCGGTAAAACATCTTGTTATGTGTGATTGATTTTTTTCATGTGTTTGCAATTGGCGATATAATTTCCGCAAAGAATTAAGTGGAAGGATTTTGTATTTAACATAAAATTAAATTGTTAGATCAGGGGAGTCTGGTAATATATGTGTTATTTTATAATTTCTACATGGTATCAGAGTAGTGTTAATCACTGGATATGGAAATATTGAAGCGGTGCTGAGTTTTTGTGCTGGTGGAAACAATTTGAAATTGCTGCAAGAATTTCTTGGTGCGACAGTTGAGTATACATTGAAATGGATTTCAATGGGTTGCAGTTGGAGTATGCATTCAAGGGCAGCTCAAACTACATAGCCTGGAAGGACAAGATGGAGGCCGTGCTTGAAGATAATGGCTTGAAGGAATTCATCCAGAGAGATGTTCCTAAGCCCACTTTGACGGATGTTGCAGTACTTGACGCATGGAAAAATAAAGTAGCAAGGACAAGGAGGATTCTGTTGGAAGGTGTGAAAGACCATATTGTGTCAAGCCTTCATGAGAAAGCCACTCCATATGCTATTTGGAAGGCTTTGACAGATATTTTCCAAAGCAGCAACGACCATAGAAAGTTGGCGCTAAAGGATAAAATCAGAAAAATCAAGATGGAGAAGAACGACACTATTCTGGTATACTGGAAAAATTTTGTCCAATGCAGGGATGAGCTTGGGCGTGTAGGAGTCAGTGTTACGGATGATGATTGGGTGAGCTTGGCTCTCCCTGGGCTTTCGAAGAGTTGGCACAATTATGAAGACTCTGTTAATGGATGGGAGAAACTGCCGGATTGGGAGCGACTTTGGTCGGATCTAGTGCAGGAGGAGATAAGGCGGACCACTAGGGATGGCTCTTCATCAAAGCATGATGATGAAGAGGATTTTTCTTTGGCTGCCAAGAAAAATAAGAATAAGCGGAAGAAATTCCATTCTAGATATGAGGCCAGAGAAGATGGCAAGAAGCACAACATGTCCAAAGTGAAGTGTTTTCACTATCACGAGTATGGACATATTGCCACAAATTGTCCACATAAGAAGAAGAATAAGATGGATGCTAGAGCTGTAGTTGGTGAGGCTTTTGCCTCAGAATTTGAGCTTGAATTCTCATTGATCATATGCATGGTGTCTAGTGCATTGGGATTGGGGTGGCACTTTGATAGTGGTGCTACCTTTCACATGACGGGAGATGAAAAATTGTTCAGTGACTTAGTGGAGAAAGATCTCCAGATGCATGTTGAGTTGGGCGACAATGGACGATACAGTGCGACCAAAATTGGTACCATTACCTTTCAGAGGGCATCAAGTAAACTATTTCATTTAAAAGATGTTGTACATGTTCCAGGTTTAAGGAATAATTTAATCTTAGTTTCAATTTTAGAGGATAGAGGCTATGATGTTGTCTTTAGTGAAGGAAAGTGTTCCTGCGACACAAAGCAACACGGTAAACCAAGAAGGTTGGGATTCGAGTTAAGAATCCCTACAAACTTGAAGTAGATGGGATTTCTACAGAGCTTCATACCATTGGGAAGTGTGAGAAAGCCATGCAATTGATGCTTGAAAGGGCGCAGGATTTGCATGCAGGTAAGAGTGAACCTTGGGATGTGGAGCAGCCACAAGATGAGGATCATGGAGTGGGAGAAACCACTCATGCAGAGAAAGTTCGAGTGATATGGGAAGAGGGAGTGCATGCGGCTATACCACCAGGTGAGAGGTGGGGCGACATGCATGAGTAATCCTAAGAAGGAATTTCTGGGCAGGATTCATTGAGATGGCGTGGATCTCATGAATTGAACCTGGCTACGAGGCGCCCACAAAGCAACAGTAGCATGATCAATTGGATTGATGCAGTTAGATCAAAGTGACAATGTCAGATACTGGAGTGCGGATCAAAGTTGACAACAAGTGCAGAGTGCATGGGTGCAGAGTTCAACGTCACAGTGGTTCTTGAAGACATGTGCAGTAGCTAGCATAAGTCAGAAGACTTTGATGAAAGATGCATTAGACTGATTGAGTTGTTTGGAAGATATTCACTTTCAGAAGTGTTGCATGTAAGTATTGTAGGGCGGATGCATGGAGTTGCAGGGCGCATGCAAATAAAATCCTTTCTTGTTGAGAGGGAGTGTTGAATATTGCAACAATAAACAGTGAAAGAGGCATCCAGAAACATCATCCTCGATCTTAGTGAAAAATAGGCACTTAAACTAGGTGGGGCCCACACAGGCTATTTTTAGGTATATGTCTATTTTTAGAATGGTGAGCATATTCTAAAATTAGTAGGAGGCTGATTCTAGGTGGTTGAGAAAATTCTATCTTTAGATGAGTTTCTATTTTTAGAATATGGATGAAGTCTATTTATAGATCGCTAATCTAAAAATAGAATGCATGTCAATTATTATTAGCCCTTAATAATAATCAGACAGTAAATAGTAACTTATTCTCTTGGAGCACTTTATTTCAGTGAACAAATGTGGCACATCAGTGCGCTGAAGGAATTACACAATTCCTAGGGTGGTTGGTGACTCATGCATGGAGGAATTCGTTATAATTGATAATGGCAAGTTGTAATAGAGTTGGAAGAGTAGTTATGTGAGTTGTTATTTAGTTTAACTCAGTTTAGTGAGTTAAACTCAGTTGTGCTAGTTGTAACTGAACATACACTAGTGAAAGATGAGTGAATTAATTAGTTAATTAATTCACAAGTAGTGTCTTACTTGCAACTGAACAAATACAACAGTTAACTACTTGCATGCCAAATCCAGTGGAGACCCAATGGAGAGATAGGTGAAAGGGTGAGATTGACTATCTGTTGTGGCTATAGTGGAGCATTCAATGCATCCAAACACACATTGGAGATGCCTATGAGTATTGCGTAGTCAAGGCAAGGTAAGGTCGAATTCATCCAGGGTTCTTCTTCAACAGGGATTGCGCAGTGGAGGCAAGAAAATGGTGCATGGAGGTGCAAATTTCTGCAAGACAGTGTGAGACGATTGTATATTGTACTGAGAGCTCTATAAGCTGAGATTTGTATGAGATATATGAGATTGTTTCATGATCCATTGATATACATAATATATGATAGTTGGGGTTTTTAGCTTTAAGCTTTCCCGGTAAAACATCTTGTTATGTGTGATTGATTTTTCTTCATGTGTTTGCAATTTGCGATTTAATTTCCGCAAAGAATTAAGTGGAAGGATTCTGTATTTAACATAAGATTACATTGTTAGATCAGGGGAGTCCGGTAATATACATGTTATTGTATAATTTCTACAGTATGAGAGAAAGGATAGCTGGTTTTAGAGCCCAAATTAGTTTCTTTCCTTCTAACTGGCTCACTTTGGAAAGGAGTTCATTTAGTTCATCAAGTTTGAAAAGAGCTTTCACTGTGACCCTTTCATTGTGACCCTCATGTGCTTCAAATATTTCCCAAGTGAAAATAATTTGTGCCCTATTTCTTGCCCCTTCGGCACATCCCTTGGTTGCTCTTTCTGAAGAATGACATGGATCTCTTTTGAAAAAGGTTTGTTGGCCAATTTAGTTTTCTGATCTATATTGCAACCCATTGAGGGACCATTGTGTTGGTGCATGAGATGTTTTAAATAGTCCATTCTTACAAGGCTTATGGAAATAGTGGCATACAAGACAACTTCAGTAATTCAAGTCTGTGCATTTGACTATTACAATGGTAGTTTCAACTCACACATAACAAGGATAAATGCTAATAGCAAAGATAAGAAATCAATACTCTAACCTTGACTCAATACCTCAACAACCATACACCTGCTCTCAATGTTACAACAACATACAACTCATGGTCAGGGTTTACAAGACTCAATTTGCAAATTTTGTGACTGAGCGAGAAAGTGCATGTAATACTTCAAAACAAATTTATATTGCTTGTATTCAACCAAAAATTTAACCCACAACTACTATGTGACAATAACACCTCAAAACTGTTTTTTTTTCCTCATTTGAAAATAAATACACAGTGAGAAAAGGAGAAGGATTGAACTTGGTATAAAATAGATTCCACAAGAATATATAACACAATCCACTTGAGGTGATATTCAAGCACTCTGGGATTTCTTCAGCTGATATGATCCATGCGAAATTGTGCCTTTAATCCACTGGAGTAAGCCCCAGGCCAGTAAGAGGATGACAATGCGAGCTCCTACTTTCCTGCTGCTATAGGGAAGTTTCAGATTGGGTCGTTGTAGTTTGACCTGTTCTAATGTCGATATCCTCAAGCATATGCTACTTGGTTTCTCTAATAAAATTGCTGGATACTTCAATGATATGGTCATTTTCTCATTAAAAACAAAGATAACTACCTCTAATATTATAAAGGAGTAAATACAATGACCATAACAATACTAAACATATTTCCAACAAAATGTAATTATGGGCTGTTGTGGATGAAGTGCCAACATCAATAGTTTTTAAGCTTCAATTGGGACTATAATGTAAAATTTCTACCTTCCAAACATAGAGACCCACAGTAAGGAATATAGCCAACAAATAGCATTTCGTACCCAACAAAGAATATGAAGTCCAAGGTACATTCCAATGTAAACCCAACACTGATATATTGCACTTGAAATTGTCTAGATGCGCCCAGAAATCGAGGTACAGGAAAAACGTCTTGTTTCTACCCGAGGTATCTCAACGATTGATGAAATTGAGGCCCTGTGGGTAGAGTGGATTCTGAATAGTCCTCTCTAGCAAAACATTGCAGCCCAATGGAAAATATGGAAGCAATAGATCAATATTCGACCTTGAAATCCTTGGTGTGTCGTGCTCCTTCTGAAAGTGAAACTCAGCCTTTGGAAGACTGCAAACGATCATTAATTCTCAGAGAGAGCCAGGAAATCAACACGACCCAGTGAAATATCAACCCTGGAAGTATTTGGCATCTAGCTTTCTTGCATAATTAATTTTGGCTTTAAGGAATTTCTCCCCTAAGCCCGACGTCCCAACGTACGACAATTCCGTGCCTTTATACCCGACATCCTGACAAGTTCGTGACTTATCCTTAAGAAAAGAATGGCTTCCCTTCTCTTTGGAACTCGTACCAGCTCCAAGGAACTCGTCGACGACCGTATTAAAATTATTAAAGAGTTGTTGGGTTTCAAACTTGGGTTTGAAATTTAATCCAACGTCTCCTTCAAAATGCATTGCTCCTTCTAATTTCATACGTCGTCCCTCTTTAAAATGATTTTGGTTGTAAGAATATATTTGATATAGTACTTTTAATTAATTAGCTTAGATTTATTTAAATTCTGGATCTATCAGGTACTCAGAGGGATCAAATCTCTCAATGTGCAAACCTCTTTTTTAAGTGCAAAACGCGAGGAAAGGTTTGCACCTCGAGATATTTGATCTCTCTCGGCGCTTGATAAATCCAGAGTTAAGATGGATCTATGCTAGTTTTAGTCGTGTGTGGCTAAGGAAAATCTATCAAACATATGATTAATTTTATCAATAATATGTAAATACATCTAATATAAATATAATCGTTTTATATATGATAAATATACCTCATTTTGTTGAGATGATAAATACCGTTAATAACTTTAATGATAACAAACGATGAAATAAAATTTTTGAATGCAAAGTGACAATGTAATAGTGTTGAATGATAGAAAATGTGAATAAGAATGCAACCAATTACAAATAGTATTCATTGTGATCAATCTCAAATTATTTCCTTCTACTATTCTTATTGTCACCCTTATTAGTTTTTTCATCTTTTCATATCGATTATATGAAAATGATAGTTGAAATCATAAACCATTTAAATATTTAGTTAATGTACCATCATACATCCAATTACATCAAATCAGAAATCAACGTCTACACTGAAATCAATGCATATAATGCAAACAATCAAATAAGATTAGAAAACAACATCTACACTGAAATCAATGCATCTAATGCAGGTAATCAAATAGGATTAGAAATCAACATCTACAATGAAATCAATGCATCTAGTGCAAGTAAGCAAATAAGAATAGAAACCAACATCTACACTGAAATCGATGCATCTAGTGCAAGAAATCAAACATGATTAGCAATCAACATCTATACTGAAATCAATACATTTAGTGCAAGAAATCAAATAGGATTAGAAATCATCTACATTGAAATCAATGCATCTAGTGCAAGTAGTCAAATATAATTAGAAATCAACATCTACACTGAAATTAATGCATCTAGTGCAAGCAATCAAATAGGATAAGAAATCACCATCTACACGGAAATCAATGCATTTAGGCGAGCAATCATATAGGATTATAAATCATCTACATTGGAATCAATGCTTATAGTGCAAGCAATTAAATATAATTAGAAATCAATATCTACACTAAAATCAACGCATCTAGTGCAAGCAATCAAATATGATTAAAAATCACCATCTACATTGAAATCAATGCATCTAGTGCACGAAAACTTCTTCCCTTTCTCCCTCCTCCAACTACATCTCTCTTTCCCTCCCTCTCTCCACTATCTCACATCCTCCCTCTTCCTTCCTCTCTCTCCATTTCTCTCCCACCTCTCTATCTCTCTCTCTCTTCACCCTCCAACTCTATTACTATATCCCTCCCTCTCTCCTTCTCTCCTCCCTTCTCTTCATCCCTCCTTTATCTTTTTATCTCACCCAAAAAACTCTCTCCATCTCTCCATTGTCACTCCCCCTCTGTCTCCACTCCCCACTCTCTATGTATTTCTTCTTCCCTCCCTCTCCCCCCTCCAACTTCATCTCTCTATCCCTCCCTATCTCCTTCTATCTCTCTCTCTCTCTCTCTCTCTCTTTGTGCTCCAATTTTCACTCTTCCCCCATCACTCTCTTCCTTTCTCTAAATTCCTCTCTCTTGTCCTTTCTCTCTCTCCCTTTCTCTCCTACCTTCCTCTATATTTTCCTCTCTCTCTCTTTTCCCTCCAATCCTCTTTCTTCCCCCATTGCTCTCGCTCACTCGCTCTCTCTCTCTCTCTCTCACAACATCTACACTAAAATCAATTCATATAGTGAAAGAAATCAAATAGGATTAGATATGACCATCCACACTGAAATTAATGCATCTAGTTCAATAAACTGTCTTCCCTACCTGTCCCCCCCGCCCTCCAACTCCATCTCTCTTTCCCTCCCTCTCTCCACTCTCTCACATCCTCTCTCTCTTCCTTCTCCTCTCTCCATTTCTCTCCCACCTATCTCTCTCTCTCTCTCTTCACCCTCCACCTCTCTTACTACATCCCTCCCTCTATCTTTCTCTCCCCATTCCCTCCATTTCTCCTTATTTTTCTCTTTATCTCACCCCCAAACATACACACACACTCTCTATTTCTCCCTTGTCACTCCCTCTCTCTGTGCACTTCTCACTCTCTATGCATTTATTCTTCCCTCCCTCTATCCTCCTCTCTCTCTTCCTTCCTCTCTCTCCCTTCCTCTCCTACCTCCCTTCCTCTTCCCCCATCTCTGTGTATCTCCCTCTCTCTTTTCCCTCCAATACTCTCTCTTCCTCTCTCTCAATTCCTCTATCTCCTCCTTCCTCTCTCTCTCTCTTTTCCTTCCAATCATCTCTCTCTCTCTCTCTCTTCTTTCCCTCTAATCCTCTATCTTCCCACATCACTCTCTCTCTCTCTCTCTCTCTCTCTCTCTCTGTAAAACTATGTTACTATATCCCTCCCTTTCCCCTTCTCTCTCCTTCTTTCCCCCCTTCTCTCCATCTCTCCTTCTTTGTCTCTTTATCTCACCCCTAAATATACAAACTCTCTCTCCATATCTCCCTTTTCACTCCCTCTCTCTCTCCACTTCTCACTCTCTATGTTTTTCTTATTCCCTCCTTCTACCCCCCTCCAAATCCATATCTCTATCCTTTCCTTTCTCCTCCTCTCTCTCTCTCTCTCTCTGCCCTCCAATCCTCTCACTATCTCCCTCCCTCTCTCCTCCTCTTCCCTCCCTCCATATTTATGTCTTCCTCTCTCTCTTACCCTTCTCTACCTCTCTCACTCCTCTCCCTCTCTCTCTCTTCATTCCTCCTCTCCCCTCTCCTTGAGTTTATCCTCATCATTCCCTTGTCACGCCCCTATCTCTCCACCTCTATCACTCTATGTCTTTGTTCTTCCTTCCCATGTATATCTAGAGTTAATATATATCATGATATATTAATGTAATATTGTATTAATCCAAAGTTATTAAAATCTAATAATATTAATATTAATATTAGGGCTAATAATGTTTGTTTGTTTGTTTTTTTTTTTTTTTTTTCCACTTAGTATTAGAAAATTTGGCCCATACGCTTTGTATATAATTAGACGTTGATTTATAATGATATTCGATATGTTTTTATATATTTATCATGTCTATTTACACCTCTTTTGTATTTATTTATTTATTTACCATACCTCTGGTTTATTTATTTACTATACCTAAACCTCTTTACATTTTAAATTTATATTATGTTTATATACTAATAATTAGGTTTATTTTTAAATAGGAGAGAAATTATATCAAAAAGTTATATATAATATAAATAATCAAGTTATACATGATTTAAGATTCAAGTTAATGTTTTGGCCGACATTAGTGAAAATTATTTTTATTAATTTTTTAGGACGTGACATACTTAATTTTTAAATTTAGGATTTAAGCCGACATTAACCAAAAAAAAAATTAATTATTGTTTGAGGACTTGACATCCTTGCCGAAAGGGTCGTACTGGGCTGTAAATTGCCTCTCTGGGGGCAATAAGATAAATTCCTTATATCCATTCCCAAATTTCCTTTTATTTAAGGTACTTCAAGGTATGGTAATCTTTTTTAGCTCACATATACTTATTATGGACGTCATCTAATTCTTCTAGTAAAAATTGGGTGATACAGTTTGGGGCAAGTTTGTGATCTTTGTTGTTTAAAATGTGTTTTTAAAAGCAAGTTTGTGATCTTTGTTGTTTAAGATATGTTTTTAAAAGCGTAAATAGATTCAATAACTTTAAAAGCCCTATCATGTTTAAACAATGTAAATTATACAACTCAAATTTGTGAAAATCCTGCTAAATTTTAGATAAATTTGATTTGAAAATATCTCTAAAATAAAATTAGAAGATATAAGTAAAAAAATTAAAATAAAATATAAATTCTCACTCTTACCCATCTTTGTTCGTTGATATATAGTATCCCTTTGGAAATTTGGGCCAATAATACCGTCATCATTGAAATGAAGGCGTCACATACCTCTTACCTATATTATTGTTTCCGATAATACTTTTCTCTTCGTTGTCGGTAGTATCATTATATTCCAAAGCCTATAATGATAGGTATGGCACTATGGAAAGAAAGCAAATCCTGCCATTCCATTGTGGGAAACGTATGGCACTAAGGTTGTCATATCACTTTCGTATTCATGGTTATCGGATGAATTCAAATTGAAACTTGTCTTGAGCTTGTCAAGGGATTTGATCCCATTATATTTTAATTTATTTTTTATAATAGTTTTTGGAAAAAATTAATGAGTTTAATATGAAATAGATTGTTTAATTTATTGTATTTATAGTTTATAAGATAAATTTATTTTAATAGATATTTTGGCAATGTGATTTTAATTGTCATATCATTTTACATGGTTTTTTTTTTTAAGATTGTTTAATGAAAAATAAAAAAATAAAAAATTTAAAAATTTAAAAATTAAATTTTAAATTTTTTCATTTAGGAAACTCGTATCTAATGCATAATTTTCTATTCTATCTAACATCAATTACCTATATTTATATATAAGTTTTTGTAGTTACTAAAATGATATAAAATTGAAAATTCTAAGAACCAAACTCTTTGCATAAACTATTAAACTTTTATTGTGTTTCTTTTTCTTTCCAACATTTATTTTCTATAATATTTTGTAGAAATATTTTTTTCAAAATAAAAATGACCAAGGAGCATTGTAACATAAAGTTAGATTACCCAAATATAAAACAAACCAATATTCAAAAGAGAATAATATTGTGAATGAGATAATTCTTAAAATGGTTATAAAGTTCTGAGGTAATGAATTTGGGTTGAAGGTGTAAAAGAGTAAACATATTATGTTTGATAGGGATAATTAGATAATTTGAAAGAATGAGGAAAATTTTGATTATTTTCAATTGTTTTCTTTGAGAAATAAGAGTGAATATCAAATTTCAACATCTATTAAATATAAAACTAAAATTAAAAATTAAATAAAGAGAGAATAAGGTCTTTAAAGAATATAATTATTAAATTTTAAACATAAATAATATGAAAATTAATTAGAATATCTAAATAATAAAATTTAAAAAAAATAATATAAAATTAATTAAAATATCTAAATAATAGTTAGATTTATTGTACAGTATCTAAAATGATAATTGATTTGGTTATTTCATACTGCATGTTATGATTAATAATATTATCAATTATTATATAATAAATCTTGAAACATGAATTTGTAAAATTAATTAATTCAAAGATAACTGGTAATAATAATTTTTTTTAATGTAATTTTGAATATATATGGCAAGATATATATTACCAAGTGCTTTAAATTATATTTTTAAAATATTATTTTATATGAAAATATAATGATGATTTTTATTTTTATTTTTTTTCAATTAAAATTTAAAAAATAATCAAAAAAATAAAAAATGACTAAAATTATAATATAATCTAAATTCTATGTACTTAAATCAAAATCCTCGAAATAATTTGTATAGGAAAAATTTTTACGTGACCAAATTTCCATGATAATATATATATATATATATATATATATATATATATATATATATATATATATATAAAATTAAAAAACTCCTATTATTTTTTATAAAATTAACTAAAAATCTTATTACATAAGCCATATAATTTATTTAGAAAAACAAAACATTTATTATTTTTCAAAAATAACTTCTCTGATTCTAATACTAATTTTTTAAAAAGTACAATTAAAAAATTTATATATCAATATGCATGTCCATAAAAAGGCGACCACACATTGTTAAGAATGGCATCCGATATTTAAACTTGCACGAGACCATAAAAAAGGAAAATCATTATTTCTCCTCACCAAATAACATTTCAGTAATACTTATGAAATTTTTAATAACATTTATTTTCCATAAAGATAATTATAATACTATTTATTTTTTTCCATATAGTTTTTATAATAAATTTCTTATTAAAAATAAATAAATATAACATTATCTAAATTAAATAAATTAAACACTATATTTTTTATCCAGCATTATATAATTAATTGGATTTTCTTTTTATAATATTAATTTTTATTATCATTTTTCTCATAAAATTAGATTTATTGATAATCATCCAAATTACATAATCATAATGTTATTGTTGGCATTTGCCTTTTCCTTAGAGAATTAGACTATTGGAAACACAATAAACTTTTTATCTCAAAACTTTTAAGTGTAAAATTAAATCAAAATAAAGAAAGTTTTTTTGAGTCTTTACTAGTGGATATTTAAAAAACCAATAAAAGAGAGTTTTCTTATACTTGTAAAGATTAAAAAGAAAAAAAGAAAAAAGCTATTTAAACATTTTAACACTAGGAAGAGACATAAGCATCTACCTCAATGGAGGTGGCCTATTGTTGTTGTGGATTCCCAAACTTGAGTATGGAGCTAAACATGACTCTATGCATGTTAAGATGTTGTCCAAACACTTAATCTATAGTTGCATGTTGTCTAGCATCAATAATATCTTGTCCTTAGCATCATTTCTCTTAAGAAGTACCTTGCCTACGAGGGATTTATTTTTCCAATACAAATCAATAGTATGCAAATACCAGTATTGATGGCCACGAACATGCTCTATATCAAATCTAACAAAGAGATTCAATCTGATCTTATGATGTACTAAAACAAGATATTGAATCCTTCTACAATTTTCGGAAATAAAATGCGATCAAACAATCACATAACAGGTAAGAGAAAGAGACAATCAATCACACAACACAAGATGTATCTAGGGAAAGGACTGCTCAAACCCCTGCTATCTATATATTGCACAAAGTCAAGATCATGAAACAATACAATGCTTTTCTCTCTCAGATAAACTCCTACACTTTGCCAACTATCTCACTCTGATCTAGGCAAAATCAACCAATTACTTAGCCAAGTTGTATGCTGTTCGACACAACACTTGCTCATGCATTCTGAGAATTGTTGCCACAGTAAATAGGAAATTCCTTCTAATTGATTACGCAATGTTGAACCCTTAGTTAAGCGAGAGGGGGGGGGGGTGAATCAGTTTAATACATTCATGGACTTTTAAAACTTTCCTTTAAACTTATTTACACCTTCATTTCATGATGAACTTAATATATAATGAAACAAAAACCTTAATATGTAAGCAATAAGTATTAAGTAGATTAAGTACAGAACGTCAACACATAATCATCATGCACATGGACAACAGATATAAGTGGAAACCCATAAGGGAGAAAACCACATCTTATTATTGTTGTGATGCAAAGGCAAGATCCAACTCCCTCTCACCACTAATTTTCTATAGGCTCCAACCTACAGGAGGCTACTACCTCAAATACTGCAAGCTACAACTTGCAAGGAAGCTCCAACTCCCATTTATTTTCTGCAGGCTACAACCCACAAGAGGCTCCTACTTCAACCAACTCCGACTGGACATCTATCAAGCTACAACTTGAAACGGAAGCACCAAATCCCATGTATTTTCTATAGGCTATGATCCAGAGGAGGCTCCTACCACAACTAGCTACAACTGGACACCTATCAAGCTACAACTTGATATGGAAGCACCAACTTCCTCACACTACAATAAAATCATATGCTGATTTACCTGGATATCAACTTTGTTTTTCTCCTTCTTCACTGCTGTCCTTCCAACCTTCAAATTTGCTTTATATCAGCTCTAGATCTTCACAGCTTCTCTATCTGCTCTGTCTTATTCTTCCACTCTCTCACTCTTTATGCATATAAAAATAACATCATTTATAGAGACCACTTCATAGCTGTTTGCATTCCATATGGGAATATGAAATGAATAGGTATGACTCTTTGCCTTCCACCTTCTCATTTCCTTGCTCAACATATTCAGGATGTTATAAAACTATATACTCATTTCAATATTAAATTGGAGTTTTTATTTGCCTACGGAGACTTGCCTTTGCATCAAAAACAATATAAAATAATTAAGACATTTACAGTTACAATAATATTCCAATTCAACCCTTTCAGCTTCTTAGCTTTGATGTGTGTTTGTCATCTTCTACTTGTTGTTCCTTTGTCTTTTCTGTTTTTGTAGTTATATTTCAACTGTGCTGCATAACTGCCCTTTTTGCACCTCGAGATATTAGAAACACAATAAAATTTTTATCTCAAAACTTTTAAGTGTAAAATTAAATCAAAATAAAGAAAGTTTTTTTGAGTCTTTACTAGTGGATATTTAAAAAACCAATAAAAGAGAGTTTTCTTGTACTTGTAAAGATTAAAAAGAAAAAAAGAAAAAAGCTATCTAGACATTTTAACACTAGGAAGAGACATAAGCATCTACCTCAATGGAGGTGGCCTATTGTTGTTGTGGATTCCCAAACTTGAGTATGGAGCTAAACATGACTCTATGCATGTTAAGATGTTGTCCAAACACTTAATCTATAGTTGCATGTTGTCTAGCATCAATAATATCTTGTCCTTAGCATCATTTCTCTTAAGAAGCACCTTGTCTACGAGGGATTTATTTTTCCAATACAAATCAATAGTATGCAAATACCAGTATTGATGGCCACGAAAATGCTCTATATCAAATCTAACAAAGAGATTCAATCTGATCTTATGATGTACTAAAACAAGATATTGAATCCTTCTACAATTTTCGGAAATAAAATGCGATCAAAAAATCACATAACAGGTAAGAGAAAGAGACAATCAATCACACAACACAAGATATATCTAGGGAAAGGACTGCTCAAACCCCTGCTATCTGTATATTGCACAAAGTCAAGATCATGAAACAATACATTGCTTTTCTCTCTTAGAGAAACTCCTACACTTTGCCAACTGTCTCACTCTGATCTAGGCAAAATCAACCAATTACTTAGCCAATTCTTAGCCTCTGTTCAGCCTCCTTGCTCATGCATTCCTAGAGGAATTGTTGCCCTATTAAATAGGAAATTCCTTCTAATTGATTACGCAATGTTGAACCCTTAGTTAAACTGAGAGGTCGGGGGGGGGGGGGGTGAATCAGTTTAATACATTCATGGAATTTTAAAACTTTCCTTTAAACTTATTTACACCTTCATTTCATGATGAACTTAATATATAATGAAACAAAAACCTTAATATGTAAGCAATAAGTATTAAGTAGATTAAGTACAGAACGTCAACACATAATCATCATGCACATGGACAACAGATATAAGTGGAAACCCATAAGGGAGAAAACCACATCTTATTATTGTTGTGATGCAAAGGCAAGATCCAACTCCCTCTCACCACTAATTTTCTATAGGCTCCAACCTACAGGAGGCTACTACCTCAAATACTGCAAGCTACAACTTGCAAGGAAGCTCCAACTCCCATCTATTTTCTGCAGGCTACAACCCACAAGAGGCTCCTACTTCAACCAACTCCGACTGGACATCTATCAAGCTACAACTTGAAACAGAAGCACCAAATCCCATGTATTTTCTATAGGCTATGATCCATAGGAGGCTCCTACCACAACTAGCTACAACTGGACACCTATCAAGCTACAACTTGATATGGAAGCACCAACTTCCTCACACTACAATAAAATCATATGCTGATTTACCTGGATATCAACTCTGTTTTTCTCCTTCTTCACTGTTGTCCTTCCAACCTTCAAATTTGCTTTATATCAGCTCTAGATCTTCACAGCTTCTCTATCTACTCTGTATTATTCTTCCACTCTCTCACTCTTTATGCATATAAAAATAACATCATTTATAGAGACCACTTCATAGCTGTTTGCATTCCATATGGGAATATGAAATGAATAGATATGACTCTTTGCCTTCCACCTTCTCATTTCCTCGCTCAACATATTCAGGATGTTATAAAAATATATACTCATTTCAATATTAAATTGGAGTTTTTATTTGCCTACGGAGACTTGCCTTTGCATCAAAAACAATATAAAATAGTTAAGACATTTACAGTTACAATAATATTCCAATTCAGCCCTTTCAGCTTCTTAGCTTTGATGTGTGTTTGTCATCTTCTACTTGTTGTTCCTTTGTCTTTTCTGTTTCTGTAGTTATATTTCAACTGTGCTGCATAACTGCCCTTTTTGCCCGACTTGACCCATGCTGTTGCACTGTTTTGCACGAGGTCGGGTCCTTTTACTTGCCCGAGCCTTTACTTACTGTGTTCAGAATTTTCCCTTTATTACATAGCCACAACTGCATAACACTATTACCTGTGGGTTATGGCCCACATAAATCCCTTTTAACACAGTTGAGTACAACATCTACGTTTATTCCACATACATACATTAGCGATCAAACATCACATATTAACATACACGGAACAAGGGTTATCGGGTCCCACACTACTTGATCAATCTCAATACATAGCACATTGCTTGCCCGCACCTTTTAACGTTTTGTACAAATATCGGAATACACAACGGAATCACAAACTGTTACTTTAAGCTCGATTAAACATAAAACCCAAAGCATTTACATACAGGCGGAACTTCTTTACTGGAGGGTACCACAACACTTTCCACCAATCACATCTCATCGCAAATACTTTCCCGCAAGTTTCCAACTCTACCGATAACGATAAACCATAAACCATGCGAAGTGCACTGTTGCGCAGCGCTGACACGTGGATTTCCTTCATCGCAAATACTCGCTCATAAGTTTAACTCTTACCGATATCGCTAACCCATATAATCTACGATGTGCGCTATTGTGAAGAGCTGACACATGGCTCTTCCCTCATCACATTGCAACCAATTTACCATACCATGTGAACTCTTAACGATATCCTCTAATATTTGCGATGTGCACTCGTGCACAGTGTTGACACATGTCTCTTCCCTCATCGCATTGCATATAATTTACCATACCATGCGAACCCTTAGCAATATCCTCTAAGATTTGCGATGTGCGCTCCTACGCAGTGTTGACACATGGCTCCTTCACTTCGCATCGCAACCAACTTAACTTTCCATGCGACGCCTTAACACTAATATCTTAAAAGTTGTGATTTGAGAAATCTCTCTTGGTGTGATTCGATCTCCGCCGCTCATATCTCACCTTCACTTTTGTGATCTAATCCTGACTGTCCGATCATCCTTCACGCGACTCTTCTTCATCTCTGTCGCTCGCTTTGATCTCTACCTTTAATTCTTAATAATTTAATTCTGCAATTCGATCTTTGCCGTCTAATCGCCTCCCTTGGAATTTTTCTAAGAGTTCTCTGCCTTAGTCGATTTTTATTCTTTTTGCGAGCACCACTACTCTGCATCTCCGCTATCCTTCGCAAGCTTTATTCAGTTTCTAAATGCGATGATCTATCCTGATCTTGTTCTTCTATTCGTTATTCACTTTGACTTGGGATTCTTACGCTTGTTGCATGCCTTTGCTACTTCTCTACTACCATTGCTTCTTCTCTGCTGCCTTTGCTGAATCTAAACTGCCTTTGCTGCTTCTCTGCCACCTTTGCTGCTTCTCTGCTACCTTCACTGCCTCTGCTGCATTCTCTGCCTCTGCGACATTCGCTGCCTCTGTTGCCTTTGTTGCTTCTCTGCTGCATTCGCTGCCTTTGGTGCCTTTCCTGATAGTCTAATGATGCTCCTTGCTTCTCTGCTACTCCTCTGCCTCTCTTTTATGCTTTCTTACTACATTTTTGCCTGGTTTTCTCCTTTGACTTATTGATAGTTCTTCTCTACTTCTTTGCCTTAATGATAGTTTAGGTGCTACTCCTTTGTGCTTCTTTGCCATCAATGAAAATATTTCCAACAGTGTCCCCCTTTGGCATTGATGGCAACACATCCACCAATACTCCAATACCTCCTCCAGGACTTTCTCCCCCTTTCATTATGAGAAGTGCCTTGTCTTTCTTCCTTTGCTTGCTTTTCAGAAGAGCCTTTCTTCTTCTGCTTGATTTTCCTCCCCCTTTGACATCAATGGAAAAGGGTTACATTATTTCTCTCTGAGTTGTGTATAGGCCTTCTTCTTCTGACTTTATACCTTGCTGCTCCAGATTGGTGTACAAGAGTTGTTGGGAGAAAACTTTGAGAATCATTGAACTTGTATGTATATACATAGTAAGATGATACCATCCCAAAGCACATACTCCTTGCACTTGTATAAAGCTAAAAGTGATGATAAGGACACTTCATAGAACAAACTTATATAATCAGAGATGCATCATTGGAACAATACTAAAACACTAAGAATGCTCCATACGACTTATAAATTTTGCTCCAAATATACTTCAATCCTTATTATGATCTTCATATGAGATACATATATGTAGTACACATCTACTCAAATAAGATTATGCCAATATATATTTTTAATAGATGTGGTTTACCTTTACTGCTTGTTGGTGGTGATATGTGCTATACTACTGACAGGGATATTACATTAACAACCGAAAGGACCTTGATACTGATGTGAACAATGAATAAAACCAGAGCTTATATCTTATTGTAAGATTAGACAATATATTTCAATCTAAGAGACCAAATGACTTTACTACTTGTACAAAGTACTTTCAAAACTAACCCTTGAGGCTAGATACATTCAATGCATTGGTCAGTCTCACTTATCAACTATGCAATTTTATTTATGACATAAGAGGGTATGTATGTCAATGATCAACCTCTCTTCAATGGTGAAATACCAACAATTAATTTCTGCTGAAGTAGGCTTTAGATGAATCAATAACATACTCTTTAGCTTCAAATGTAAGATTAACACAACTATTCCTTCATACTTCAGATACTTTAACTGTTCTATCATGATGATCTTCAGCAAAACATATTCAAGTTGTTTAATTGAAATATTAGCAAACGAGCTTCACAGTGTTGAATGATCTTAAGAAATAGGCCTTGAAGATATATCTGTACTGACTTGAGGAAGGCATGCAGTTATATCTAGAAATAGATACTGCTTCAATTCTCAATATAATACATCAAGTGTAAACAAGATAATGATCCTTTTGCACTTTTATTGACCTTTTTATGCTTTAATAATGCAAATAACATTGGGAATACTACCTTGATTTACTTCTCCCATAATACTCTGATCTTGAGGACTTGTACCATACCATTGTTCCACTGATGACACTTGGTATTCTGATGATATGTAGGCTGCTTGTTCCAAATACCAATTGATACTAATTTGATAATCCATGTAGTAATTTCACTTTAGCTCGCACATACACCCATAGTTAAGATAACCTTCATAGTTTCTACTATTGAGCTCTCCACTGTTCTCAACATCAATCATCAATATACTGAATATGATCTTGGCATAATTAACCTTTTTCTTAATTCTTCTTTTTGTTTTAAAAGAATGTCACTGCATATTCCTTTCTAGGATTGTTCCCGAATCATTGCTGCTCTATATACAATTCAACTATTCTAACCTAATGATCTTCAGGAAGACATCTTCAATTTATTTACTTGGAATCTAAAAGGGGCAGACAAAAATTTCTCTTAAATTGATATAATTATGATAAAAATTTCTCTTACTCATCCTTCTTAATTTTGTTTCATTGTTAACACTTGCAGTGTGATGCACAATGTGATCATCCTCTATGGATTTTTTTAGTTCTATAGCTCGGAACATAATTTTTGTGATTTTAACCATTCATCACTTAGAGTGTTGTTTTCTTCTTAGCTTACATGTTCATGGCTGATGTTCCCTCTACCACCATGGATGCTTGCTGCTTTCTCTCCATCCATCAAACTGTTGGTTATTGAATCCTTCAGGTATCCTCCTTCCTCTATAGTTCTCTATCAGAGGAATTTTCCTTTCCTTTCCTGAACTTTTAGCTGTTCTTATTCAAAGGGGCTCTTCTTAGACTAATTTTATGGGGACTATTTATTAACTGCTCTCCCCCTGGAATGTTGCTTCTTACAATATTTGCATTGATTCCTAGAGAAGCTCCCCAAGAGACTATGATGGATACATTATGTTATTGAAGTAATAGGCTCCTCATTTCTCTTTTCCTTCCATACTTTATTGGGGTTCTTCATAATGTCTGCACTTCTTTTTGATTCATAGTTTTGTCTAATTTTATTGGATTCCATCATCTGTCTATAGTTCTTTAAAGTATAGGGTAGCTTACAATATTTTTCTTTGTGACCAAGCTTGTGGCATGAATAACATCTTATTTTACCTAAGTAGGGTTGAGCTGATGTATGGAATTTTGTTCCCAGTTTTTAACACAATTTACATTCAACAAATTTATGTCCAAATTCATTGCATGAAAAACAATAGCCATGGAAATGATTTGTATACCTGGTGATAGATTGTATTCTCCATTTGTTTGTTTGAGGTAGTATTTTGATTTTCTACATCTTTTGCTGATTGGAATGGATTTTCTTTGTCATAAAGTATTCTTCAATATGTCCAGGTTTGTGGTATGAAAAATAAGTGATACTTCTCATAGGAGGAAATAACCTCCTTTGACAACTTCCTAATTTATTCAATTCATATTCAGGAGTGTATGAGCCTGTTGCAGCTGACTGTTTCTTCATTTCATTCTTTGTCATTTGAGGTTGCTGCTTGTTTCTGTTTACTTCATTGAAAATCATGTTCTTGCTGGCTTCTACTTTTGTAGGAATCTTTTGAGCTACTTCATTATCCTTTACAACTTTTACAAAAATGATATTCTTGTTATCTTCTACCTTGGACTTACTGGTTTCTACTTCATATCCTATCCCAGCCTTTATGAGAGGAGATATTTGAGAATTTAGTATTTTATCCAACTGTTCATAGCTTTTCGTTCGTGGAGTGTTCATAGATAATTCCCTTTGGGCATTTTCTAATTTCTTTCTCAGGCATACAACTTCTTCTTCCAATTTATCTAGTTCCTGATTTTTATCTTTAATTTGCTTTAGCAGAATGTCTTCCACCTTCTTAGCTTCTTCAAGTTATACTTTCAACTGAATGAGATTTTCCGAATTTGGTTCTTCCTTTACATATTTCAGGATAATGTCTTTCTATTTTCTGCACTTGAGTTTAAGTCTGTTTATTTCCTCCAGGGCATTCATTAGCTCCCCCTAAAGATATACCTCAAGTTCTTCCTCATTTTACAGAAGGAATCCTTCAGGCTCTTCCTTGGCCATCAACACAAATTCATAGGTTCCTTATTCATTTGAGGATTCATTTGAGCTTTCAGATGCACTGCTATCTTGTTGAGCATAAAATGATTTTCTATTGAATCTCTTCCCTTTCTGCCAGTTATTTATTTTGTTTTTCTCTGTCTCTTGTGGTTGGTTCTCTGTTTTATTATGAGGACATTTAGATGCATATTTCCCCACTCTTCCACATTTAAAGCACTTAAATGGAAGTTTACCTTTATACTTACCTATGCCTTTCTCCAATATTCTGACAAATTTGGCCTCTTCTTCATCAGAGCAAGAGCATGTACCTCCCTTCTCTTCTCTGCACTTATCTGCCTTAAAGGATGCCTCCCTCACATTTGACTTCCCTTTTGGAAGTCTCATCTCATAGGCCATCAAGTTTCTAGGCAATTGGTTCATGGTCAGCGTTTCCCAGTTTGGTGTTTCTTCTATGGCAGAAACCTTAGGGTTAAACTTGGATGGTAAAGATCTCAATATATTTTGTACAATTACACCTTCCTTAATGGTTTCTCCTAGAGCTTTTATGTTATTCACAACTTCTGCAACCTTTAACAAGAAACTAGCTACATCTTCATCTTCATTCATTTTTACATTTTCAAATTGAGCTCTATAGGCTTGCAGTTTTTCCATCTTCACCTTTTTATCTCCCTCATGAATATTTTCTAAAGTATCCCAGATGTCTTTGGCAATTTCACTGTGCATTACTTTGATAAATTCCGTTTCACACAGACCACTCAAGAGTGCATTCATGGATTTTGCATTAGCTATGAATTTTTGCTTGGCTTCCTTCTCTGTGTCAGTATCCTTTGGAGCATATCCTTCTTCTACAGCAACCCAAAATTATATTTCTAGAGACATTATGTATGTACTCATTCTTATCCAGAAGGCATAGTTTGTGCCAGTAAAAAATGGGGCTTTACTTGTTGAGCATCCTTCTAGGCTAGCCATTTTGGGGACCTAGGATCTCCTTCCAGTTGTTTAATTGATATAGAAGGAACTGGCTTTGATACCAATTGTTGAACCCTTAGTTAAACTAAGAGGGAAAGTGAATTAATTGTATACATTCATGGAATTTTAAAACTTTCCTTTAAACTTATTTACACCTTCATTTCATGATCAAATTAATATATAATGAAACAAAAACCTTAATATGTGAGTAGCAAGTATTAAGCAGATTAAGTACAGAATATCAACACATAATCATCATGCACATGGAAAACAGATATAAGTGGAAACCTATAAGGGAGAAAACCACATCTTATTATTTTTGTGATGCAAAGGCAAGCTCCAACTCCCTCTCACCATTGATTTTTTGTAGGCTCCAACCTTCAGGAGGATACTACCTCAAATTCTGCAAGCTACAACTTGCAAGGAAGCTCCAACTCCCATCTATTTTTTGCAGGTTACAACCCACAAGAGGCTCTTACCTCAACTAGCTCCGACTAGACATCTATCAAGCTACAACTTGAAATAGAAGCACCAACTCCCATGTATTTTATGTAGGCTACAACCCACAAGAGGCTCCTACCTCAACCAACTACAACTGGACATCTATCAAGCTAAAAATTGATATGGAAGCACCAACTTCCTCACATTACAATAAAATCATATGCTGATTTACCTAGATATCAACTCTGTTTTTCTCCTTCTTCGCTGCTGTCCTTCCAGCCTTCAAATCTACTTTATATCATCTCTAGATCTTCACAACTTCTCTATCTGCTCTGTCTTATTCTTCCACTCTCTCACTCTTTATGCATATATAACAATAACATAATTTATAGAGATCACTTCATAGCTGTTTGCATTCCATATGGGAATATGAAATGAGCATGTATGACTCTTTTCCTTCCACCTTCTCATTTCCTCACTCAAAATATTCAAGATGTTACAATGCTATATACTCATTTCAGTATTAAATTGGAGTTTTTCTTTGCCTACGGAGACTTTCCTTTGAATCAAAAACAATATAAAATAATTAATACATTTACAGTTACAATAATATTCCAATTCAACAGCTTTAGCTTCTTAGCTTTGCTGTATGTTTGTCCTCTTCTGCTTGTTGTTCCTTTGTCTTTTCTGTTTCTGAAGTTATATTTCAACTGTGCTGCATAACTGCCCTTTTTACCCGACTTAACCCATGCCGTTGCACTATTCTGCACAAGGTCGAGTCCTTTTACTTGCTCGAGCCTTTACTTGCTGTGTTCATACTTTTCCATTTATTACATAGCCACAACTACATAACACTGTTACTTGTGGGTTATGGCCCACATAAATTCCTTTTAACACAGTTGAGTACAAAATCGATTTTTATTCCACATACATACATTAGAGATCAAACATCGCATATTAAAATACACAGAACAGGGTTATCGGGTCCCACACTACTTGAACAATCACAATATGCCGCAGGTTGGTTACCCGCACCTTTTAACATTTTGTACAAATATCAGAATATGCAACGGAATCACAAAATATTACTTTAAGTCTGATTAAACATAAAACCCAAAGCATTTACATATAGGCAAAACTTCTTTATTGGAGGGTCCCACAACACTTTCCACCAATCATATCTCATCGCAAATACTTTCCTGCAACTTTCCCACTCTACCGATAATGATAAACCATAAACCATGCAAAGTGCATTGTTGCACAGTGCTGACACGTGGAATCCCTTCATCGCAAATACTCGCTCGCAAGTTTAACTCTTATTGATATCGCTAACCTATATAATATACGATGTGTGCTATTGCGCAGAGCTGACACATGGCTTTTCCCTCATCGCATTGCAACCAATTTACCATACTGTCCGAACTCTTAATGGTATCCTCTAAGATTTATGATGTGCGCTCGTGCACAATGTTGACATGTTTCTCTTCCCTCATCGCATTGCATACAATTTACCATACCGTGTGAACTCTTAACGGTATCCTCTAAGATTTGTGATGTGCGCTCGTGTGCAGTGTTGACATGTGGCTCCTTCACTTCGCATCGCAACCAAATTAACTTACCATGCGACGCCTTAACACTAATCTCTTAAAATTTGTGATTTTTGAAATCTGTCTTCGTGCGATTCGATCTCCACCGTTCATCTCTCACCTTCACTTCTGCAATCTAATCCTCATCGTTCGCTCATCCTTCACGCGACTCTTCTTCATCTCTTCTGCCCGCTCTGATCTATGTCGTTAATTATTAATACTTTGATTCTGTGATTTGATATTTTCCATCCAATTGCCTCCATTGGAATTCTTCTAAGAGTTCTCTGCCTTAGTCGATTTTTCTTCTTATTACGAGCACCGCTAATCTGCATCTCTGCTATCCTTCCTGAGCTTTATTCAGTTTCTAAATGCACTGATCTCTCCTGAGCTTGTTCTTCTATTCGGTATTCACTCCAAGTTGGGATTCTTATGCTTGCTGCACACCTTTGATGCTTCTCTACTACCATTGCTACTTCTTTGCTGCCATTGCTGCTTCTCTGCTGCCTTTGCTACTGCATTTTCTGCTTCTCTGCTTCCTTTGCTACTTCTTTGCTACTTTCGCTATCTCTACTGCCTTTTCTACCTTTTCTGCATTCGCTTCCTTTGCTGCTTTTGCTGCTTCTCTTTTGCCTTGCTGCCTTTGCTTCTTCTCTGTTGCATTCACTGCCTTTGTTGCCTTTGGTGCCTTTGTTGCCTTTGCTGATAGTCTAATGCTGCTCCTTTCTCTCTGCTACTCCTCTACCTCTCTTTTATGCTTTCTTACTGCATTGTTTCCTGATCTGCTCCTTTGCTTATTGTTGGTTCTTCTCTGCTTCTTTGCCTTAATTATAGTTCAGGTGCTGCTCCTTTGTGCTCCTTTACCATCAATGAAAATATTTCCGACACGCAATACATCCTTGGCCTCCACATGACTCTATAGTTTATGTGTATAATTTTCTAATTATACAACTGATAGTTATAATCCCTTTAACCTTAGTCTCAACTGGGCCTTCTTTTGAACTGACATGCAACAACTATTTATAGTGAATTATCAATTAACTGATTGATCACTACTTGTGAGTTAAATAAGATTTAATTCATTGGGCCTCTCACTAGCTCATCACTCATTTAGAACTAGTTAAACTGATTTTAACTCAATTTCTTGAGTTAAATAATTACAACTCACAAATAACTATAACTGGACCCCATTAAATCGTGGGATAACTCTACATGCCTCCTCTCTAACCCTCAAATCAAATTTCCTAAGCTAACTCAGTCATTCTAACTTAGTTAACTAATACAAGCTGTCATGAGATAAAATTACAATTTCTCTTCCATTTTAATTAAGGGAAAATTAAAATAGAAGCACCCTATGGTACCATTTTTGGGTGCCATTTATGGATGCCATTTTTATTGTTTCTTGTTGCCAATTTTAACACTCCCTCTCAACAAGAAAGGAATTCAATCTATCCCGATCTAGTACCTTTGGAATTTCTGCATGCAACACTTCTCTAGTGTTGTTTTCTCCTGCAACTCCTGAAATTGAAAAGCCTCCAAAAAATTAAGTTAGTATGATGCATCTGTCATCAAAGTTTCTGAATGCTACTAGTCATTGCACTATCTACTAAAAACTCTGTGTTGCTGCTAACTCTACATCTGTGACATTTTCATTTATTCCAACTCTGATCTATGCTCCAATATCTGAAAGCTGTCACTCTAATTTCTATCTTTCTGACATTTGACTGCATCAATCCTACCGATCCCTCCTTCTAATGTGTATTGTGGGCTCCCTATAGCTAGATATGATCCATGATACGAGCCATCTCAATGGATCCTGCCCAAATTTCTTCTCTTGGGATTATATCTTCATATCACCCCACCTCTCACCTGGAGGTATGGTTGCATGTGCTTCCTCTTCCTATCTGGCTCAAATTTCCCCCCTCCTGGAGGTCTCTACTTGAGTGAATGCCTTGAATCTGTCTCCTCTTTTCTTCTCCAATTGCGGTTGCTCCAAAACTTTCTTAGAGTACTTCTGAGGCTACATGTTGAGAGGAAATTTACGCTCCCTCTCAACCACCAAGTTACTAACCTCTGCTTTTCTCCTCAATATTTGCATGCATATTTGACCTCGAGAGCATACATGTTCTTGACTCATACACTGATCTGTTTCACTCGCCCCGTGGCGATGTGTCTAAGGAAAACCTTTCCTTTTCTAAATACAAAATCATAGCCACGGTCTTCCAATACCGCTACTAAGACAAGATTCTTCTTTAGTCCTTGAACATACAAAACATCTGTCAGTCTGAGAGGGGAGCCTGACTCCCTATGAAAGGTAATTGTACCTATATCTATCACGCTATACCTCCCATCGTCTCCAAAATCTATGTTCTGCTAGAGGTCCTTCTCCTCCAAGTCACTGAACAGATATATATTCCCCGTCATATGGAACGAGGCATTGTTGTCTAGATACCACATGCATCCCATTACAATGTTGGTCATGCTTGCAATGAGAGTAAAATCAAGCTCAAATTGTGAATCTAGCGCTTCACTTGCTGCTGCAACTGTAGGCTCCTTCTTTCTTGCCTTCTGTGGACATTTAGAGGCATAGTGCCCATGCTCGTGACAGTGAAAAAACTTGACCTTGGACAAGTCTCTCTTTCCCTCTTTGCCTTGGGACTTCTTTCACTTGGCTTTCTTTCCTTTTCTGACCAATGAAAAATATTCTTATTTTTATATGTCGTAGGTCTTGTCTTTGGTGCTCCACCTTATCTCTTCTATTACCAAGTTAGACCACAAATGATCCTAGTATGGTAGCTTCTCCCTCTCATTCAAAGAGTCTTGGTAACTATTCCAGCTCTTGGGAAGGCCTAGAAGAGCTAGGCTCACCAAATCATCCTCGGCTACTGTCACACCAATACTTCCTAACTCATCTCAAAATTTAGTGAACTTCGTCAAGTATTTTGGTATCGTCTCGCCCTCCTCCATCTTGATTTTCATGAGATTTTCTTTCAGCGCCAACTTCCCATGGTCACTGCTATTCTGAAACAGATTTGTTAAGGCCTTCCACATAGCATATGGAGTCACCTTCCCATGGAGACTCAAGACAATATGATCTTGAACTCCCTCTAACAAGATCCTTCTCATCTTTTCTACCTTCTTCTTCCATGCATCAAGAAGTTGAGTATCTGCTGCTGGGGACTTGGGAATCTCACTATATATGAATTCCTTTAGTCTGTTGTCCTCGAGCACTTCCTCCATCCTATCCTTTCATGATATGTAATTTGAATTTCCCTTAAGAGCATATTCGAGTCTCAATCCATTTAAATACATCTTGATATGCTGTTGGATCCTGAAGAATAAATCTTCAAATTTGAACCTGATAGAAAAAAACTTTGTTATTCTCTTCTTATTGTGATTCCTGGTGCTCTGATACCATGTATAAAATATAATAATGAGATTCAATCTAATTTTATAATGTACTGAAACAAGATACTGAATCCTTCTACAATTTGCAGAAAGAAAATAAGATCACACAATCACATAACAAGTAAGAGAAAGAGACAATCAATTGCAAAACACAAGATGTATTTAGGGAAAGCACTGCTCAAAACCCCACTATCTGTATATTGCATAAAGTCAAGATCATGAAACGATACAATGCTTTTCTCTCTTGGAGAATATCCTGCACTCTGCCAATTGTCTCACTCTGATCTAGGAAAAATGAGCCAATTAATTTGCCAATTCTCAGCCTGCCTTACTCACGCCTTCCTAGAGGAATTGTTGCCCTATTAAATAGGAAATTCCTTATAATTTATTGTGCAATGCATCCTTGGCCTCCACATGACTCTATAACTGACCTATACAATTTTCTAATTACACAATTGATAGCTATCATCCCTTTAACCTTAGTCTCAACTAGGCCTTCCTTAGAAATAACATACAACTACTATTTATACTGAATTATCTATTAACTGATTGAACACTACTTGTGAATTAAATTGGATTTAATTCATTGGGCCTCTCACTAATTTTAACTCAATTTATTGAGTTAACTAATTACAACTCACAAATAATTGTAACTGGACCCCCTTAAATCATGGGAGAACTCTACATTCCTCCTCTCTGATGCTCAACTAGAAATTTCCTGTTAAACACACACATGGTGTATGAGGAAAGATAAACACACACATAGAAAGATAGGCATTCGTTGCTTCTCTATTACACATAGATGTACATTTATATTACATTAATGTGACTCTTGGATTCATCTTCCAAGGTCACTTGGACTCCTTTGTGACTTTTCGCCTTCCACATCTACCCATAGAGGATTAGGTGTTCAACATTCCCCTCCTTAATCCGAAGGGGTATGTGTGAGTCCAAGAAGAGATTTGTCATACAAATATGCAAAATATGCATGGAAACACTTAGGCTGAATCATCTCTCTAAAATGTTGGCATAAAGAGGTGGTTTAAGGATGACCACCAACACTGGAACACAACGCTTATTGCAGTTACCGGAACTCTTCCAAAACTGGCAAGAAGCTAAGGGCTTCTGCTAGAGGAAGTGTCGCTCATATTTGAAGAGGGAGACCTTCAACCTAAAAGAAGGGAGGTCTACAACCTGTGATGGTTTAAGGATGACCACCAACACTGGAATGCTTGATGCAATTACTGGAACTCTTCCAAAGTTGGCAAGAAGCTGAAGTATTTTGCTAGAGGAAGTGTTCTGAAAGAGGAAGAATATCAACCTCACATGAATGGTTTAAGGCTGTCCATCAACCAAAGGCATGCTCATGGGCATCCGTGTCTCTGGCTACAACTTTGAATCTAGAATGATGAATTGTGGCTTAGGCTCGCTTGAACTACTGTGTCTCTGGCTACAAATATGAATATGGAATGAGAGATTGTGGCTCAGGCTCGCTTGATGTGGTGTCGAAGCTTGTAGATGACCACCATTTCCCCCCCTGTCAGGTACAAGGTGAGATGCTGGAGAAAACTCAACTGTAAGATTGTTCTCGAGACATATGTCTTAAACATCTTCTTGGCTGTTGATGCCCATTGCCAAGAAGTGATCCATCCAAGATGAATCTTTCTTCTCGCAGGAGGCTTGTTTCTAAAGCATCTGTGTGAAGAGTGGGTGTGCCGACCACAATGCTTACATGGATGAAGATCAAAACAATGATCTTTCATATGGCCAACTCGATCACAATGTTGGCATTTTACAATCTGTTGTTGTTGTGGAAGTGGAGTAGGATCTGGAACAACTGAAGGTGAACTGTCATAAAGAAATTCGACACTCTGAAATTTGATGGGCTTGGAGTAGTCCGGAATATGAAAGGACAAATCCTTATCATATCCAAGACCAATTCTGTGCTTGTTATGGACAAGCTCTTCCTAAGGTCGGATGATGGGCTTGGGAAGTGCAGACTGAGCTTCTGCATCTGCATGTAAATCTGCTCTTGTACAAGGAACTGAATGTGAATCGACTGCAACTTTATATTCTTGCTGCTGATGAGAGTCCTTCTCAATGTTTTGAATAGAAATAGGTTCAGAATGATGAATCTTTTGTTGAAGTTCATCTTGCTGAAGCTGAGAATCCAACTGCAAAAACTCAATCTTGTTTTGTGCATCTTGCAAACAAGTTTGAATATTAAAAAGAGCGTTCTTGCTCATTTTTACCATATCATGAAAAATGGAATGAATGATGTTATGCAGCAAATCTAATGCATCATTGATTTTATCCATTTTTCTCAACAACTCAGGCTCAAAAGGGTGTCGGCTTCAACCGATAATGCACCCGTTTACAATGTGATTCAACTTAATTTCAAAAGAATACAAATGACTTCAAAGAAGTATACAACAATTTCTCAACAACTCAACGTTATACTTCAAACATTGATTGCAAATATGAAGAAGCAATATCCACTCACAATGTTAGTACAATACAATGTCACCGTAAATATTTTTGTAAATGTGCAACAAAAACCACTGTGCAATAACCCTTTAAGGCATATGATTTCTCTTTTCTTCAAAGAAATAATTTACACCAACAATTCTAATTCAACAAAAAGATGTTCACAAGCTTGGATACTTCACTATCGATGAGCAGATGGTATTGAGCTTGATATATTACCTCACAATAAAGAGAAAGGCAAATTCCAAAAACTATGAGTTAGTTTTATGATGCCACCAATTTTCAACATTTGCCTTCACATTGTCATGCCACACATCTTGGTCACGTTTTCATAATAGAAAAATATACAGCAAAAACTTCAATTTTTACTATATAGAAAATCCATATATCCATCTACCATCTCCTCTCTCTCTTCTTCTTTTGTTGTTTTTTTTTTTAAGGAAAATAAAAGTTTAGGGAAAAACAGAGGTATTATCTGGGGGAGGTTTTAACTGGGAGAGGATTTATCCGGGGGAGGTAAAACTGGGGAAGGTAATTACAGTAATTTAAAAAAAAAAAAAAAAAATTAAGCGGCCAATCTGTAAAAAATTAAAATATAAGAGGCAAATGAAAAAAATGGAATGCAGAGAATCTGCGTGGGAGGGGAGGCACTAAGCATAGGGGCGGGGGAGAGCGTAGGGAAGAGGGGGCGTGAGGGTGAGTGTGCAGGGCTGCAAGAGGGGGAGGTGAGCGAGGATCGTGAGAGGGGAGGGACTAAGCGAAGAGGGAGTGAGGGGGCGAGGGGAGGGAGGGAGGGTCGTCGTGAGAGAGGGGTTGGGGAGGGAGATGGAGGGGGTGGGAGGGAAGGTGAGGGGGCAGAGTGTGGTGAGGGGACGGGTTTGGGTGGGGAAGGCAGAGGGTGGAGAGTGCGACCTGTGAGTGGGGAGGTGAGAGGGGAGGTGGCTGTGAGGTGGGAAACGCTGAGGGGCCGAGGCGAGGGGCGAGCGGGAGTAGTGAGGGGAGGGGAGCGGGAAGGGCGAGGGAGCGTAGGGTGAGCGGGGAAGCTGGAGGGAGAGGGCCGTAAGGGCCGAGGGGAGGGAGGGTCGTGAGGTCTGGAGGAGGGTGGTGAGGGGGTCGGGTGTGGCGCGGGGAGGGGGAGAGCGAGTGCAGGGAGCCGAGGGTGAGGGGAGAGGGAGGGTAGGATGAGGGGCGAGCTGTTGGGAGTGTCGTGAGCGTAAGGAGGAGGGCGAAGGGTGCTGAGGGGGTCGGGTGGGGAGGGTAAGGGCGTTATGCGAAGAGGAGAGGGGTAAGGGCTGAAGGCCGAGGGTTGGGTTTGCAGGTGTGGGTAGGTGTGAGAATAAACAATGATTTTTAATTTTAATTTTTTTAATTTTTAATTTTTTTAAAAGTAGAAGGAAGGAGTAGGTGTGAGATGATGTGCAGAAACAGTAGAATTTGCAGAACAATTTGCAGAAATTTGCAGAAATTTCAGTAAAAACTCAGAATTTTTTCAGAGACCCACTTTAAACAGTAGCAGACAATATTTTCCAGCAGCTCTCCAATGTGCAGAAATAAAATAGGCAGAAATTGCAAGAAAAATTTTATAATTTTTTTCAGAATGTAGAGTGGAGGGAGCAGTAAAAAATGAATGCAGCAGGGAGTAGTGAGAGAAAACCTGCAGAATTCTGAATGAACCCAACATAATAATTTCTGAATGCTACAAAAATTGATTCCTGAATGCTGCAGAAAATTTCTGAATGCTGCAAAAATGACCAGAATTTTTGCAGATTTACACAGGCCACAAAAATAAATGGCTCACATAAGGTTGAGCTGGTTATGAATGTATCAGCTTTGATACCATGTTAAACACACACATGGTTTATGAGGAAAGATAAACACACACATATAAAGATAGGCATTCGTTGCTTCTCTATTACACATAGATGTACATTTATATTACATTAATGTGACTCTTGGATTCATCTTCCAAGGTCACTTGGACTCCTTTGTGACTTTTTGCCTTCCACACCTACCCCTGCAGGATTAAGTGTTCAAAATTTCCTAAGCTAACTTAGTCATTCTAACTTAGTTAAATAATACAAGTTGTCATGAGATGAAATTACAATTTCTCTTCCAATTTAATTAAGGGGATATTAAATCAGAAGCCCCCCATGGTACCATTTTTGGGTGCCATTTCTGGGTGTCATTTTTATCGTTTCTTGTTGCCAATTTCAACATGCTCGATGTCTAGAACCAAGGCCACCACATTTGCAAAGACATTTGAGTTCGAATGAATATCGAATTCATGAACCCCTTCCTCTTTAGCAACCTTGAGTTCTTGTTGTATCTTAGAGAAGTCTAGTGATGAAATAACCAAGTTAAGGATTCAACCTGAAAGTGTGCTCGAGAGCCCCTTTGAGAATCCCGATCACCACTACCTCGATCGCCACTATTTCTAGTCATGTTTTTTATAGGGAGGAGAAGGTGAAAAAAGAGGGGAGATAAGGATGAAAGGGGAGGGGGAGGTTGGGGCTAAGGGAGAAAGAATAATTGCCACATGAGGAGAACATGGAACTCACTAACCCAACTAAAAAGTTGTATCGATGCCATTGGTGCAACTCTTAGATAGGAAGGAAAAAAATAGAGTTCACCTACCAAAATTTCCTTGAGGAAACACAACGAATTGAGAATGCTTTATTGTAAGAGGAACACAATCAAATGGAGGAAGGCTCCATCATAAATCAAAATAGGAGAGAACCAATAACCAACTATGACTAAAAGAATGAGAAGATGGAGTTATACACTCACATACTATGAAAATCATTGAGTCAAATGGCCTTCATATCCCAAACATAGTAAATTGATAAAACATATGTGCTTATAAATGAGGGGCAATAGAGCACATCAACCTCATTCATTGTTTGAGGTGATGGCGACCTCACCTCCCCTCACCACTTCACTCATCCTTTATCAAACCATATTGGAATGTTTCTCATTACTATAAATAGAATAATCATTACTTAAATGAATTCTCTATTCTATAAAATAAAATAAATCCTTTTATAACATTTACCTTCCACCACCAAACTCATATACTAATTGGTAAATGAAGTAGTCTTTAAGTGCGATTTTTTGGAGCTTTTAGTGGATTTCTGGCGCAAACAAATTTGTGGCCAAATCTTGATTTGTGTTGTTTAAATTGGTTTTTTCACTGTATATATGGATTCAACACCCTCAAAACCCCTAGAACACTTTGACTCTGAAGAGTCACTTGCCAAACTTATAATTTCAGTGAATCCCTACTAGATTATAAACAATATAAATATCTTACTTAAAGACTATTCAATTAATAAATTAAACATTTATAGATAAAAAATTATTACCATATTATTTTCATATCATTTGTTTCAGACCACCTTAACTCAAATACTAATCACTCAATTAATCTTTCATAATTTGAAAAAAAAAACCATGTGTATTATTGCACTATAATAAATCAAGTGGCTTTCACTTTTCCAAAGTTATTCACTAATTTACTTTTAACGAAACTTTGCTTTCATCCACCTAATATTTATTATTATAAAGCAAATCAGCTCAAACATTTTTGTCTGTAAAGCAATTCATCTAACTTTCTTTTTGTCTTTGGGTGGCCGTCCAAACTAGTCATCGTCGGTCGGTATAATCTCTTTATCCCTTTTACAGTCCACTGTCTTGGCGGTCAAGCTTGAGCTACAAGTACAAGCCAAGCAACCAACACGACACGGCAATCTCTACTTAAATATGGGCGCCTGCCCCTTTCTTTTACAGGGCTCTCTCTGATAGATATCTCCTATTTAAAACCAGTGGCCATTAATTGCCATCCATATACTCTTCTGGTTTGAAATCATTTTCTCTTCTCTCTTCAACTGGATATCTGTTTTCTCCATTTGGGCTCTAGCGTATTGGGATTTTTCAGCATCTGGTTGAGTACCCATCATCCGTAAGTGAGTATATGTAGTGCAGTATGACATTTATGTGTGTGTATATAAGCGGGGGGTCGAAGACAAAGGTGAGAAATCTGACAGAGAGACCCATCGATTTGCAGATAAGAGTGGGTTCCATTCTGAAGAAGGCCTACACTGTCAAAGCCGGCAAAACAAAGACTTTGGATTGCAGAAAAATCTATTTATCATATGCTCCTTCCAGAAGCCATGGCGCTGCTGCTTTCTTCTATGATGAGAGTTGCCAGCCATATGTTTGGATCCACAATACCAGTGAGTTCAACAGGATGGTGAAACAGCAGTATATCAGCTTGGAGGATTTGAGAGACTACTCAGAGATAAAGATTTGCAGAGAGGCAGGGAGAGAAAGCTTTGCTGTATACAAGAAGCCTAGGTCAACTCTGTGCTAGAGGATAAACAAATGGGTTACACCATCTTCTTGCAGTGAAAGTGATATTTGGTACTGTGTTGAATTGTTACCCTGGCTGTCTAGGGTAAATTATATAAACAATACTGTGGAGATACTTATTTCAGGGAAGACAATTTTGAAAGTAAAAATCTTGTAATTTCTCAGAAATAAAGTGTATTTTACAGTATACCATGAATGAGACATCCGAGCTTTGTTTATATTTAAGTTTATAATTCAAAATATCAAATAATGATAAATGTTTAAGTATTACTTGGCATATTTCGCTTAAGACCTATTGAATCTTATATTTTGTTTTGCTGATATAATGTTTAGATATACGTTTATATAATGTGAATAAAACATAATATTGATGTGATATAATGTTTAGATATACTTTTATATAATGTTAATAAAGCATAGTATTGCTGGATTATTATATTATTATTTTTGTTTAAAAATATTTGGAAAAACCAATTTATAAGAATGTTTTAAAATTAAGTATAATGTGGATAATTGGAGTTTGGATTTTGATTTTATTTTATTTTATTTATTTATTTTTTTTTTTTTTGTGTGTTGAAGAATCAAACAATATTTTTTTGGGATGGTAGGGTTCAAAATGTGCTCACACACCCTTGATATTGATCTACACATAAAGAATTTTTTGACAATGCTAAAATTGCCTTAAAAAAGTTTATATGCAAAGGTTATGACTTTGGCAAATTGACCAACATGGTATGAGTCTATGCCACTTACTTACACATGTAGTGCTAGCCATGTGAGAACTTGCAAGAAGATTTTGGAAGGCCCAAAATATTATCACAAAGAAGGTTAAGGAAGTCAAACCTTTAAACCTAGATTGCTATTGAGCTATGTTAAACATTTTGGTTGCTAGGGGGGAAAGGGGTTCCATCCTTTTTCATTGCACTTATTCCATAGTTGAGAAAAACGATTGAGAGTGGTATTTTCAAAGCATAATAGAGGAGGATCTTGTAGCAATTGTTCATGGAACTATGTCAAAAGGTAACTCCATAGTAGTTCCCATTCCTTTGTATGTGCCTAGGTAGAAAATGGGTTCCATTCTTTTGCATTGCACTTTATAGTTGAGAAAAACATTTGAGAGTGGTATTTTCAAAGCATAATAGAGGAGGAGGATCTTGTAGCAGTCATTCAGGGAAGTATGTCAAAAGATAACTCCATAGGAGTTCACATTCCTTTGTATGTGCATTTTTATAACTAAAGTTAAGAGAGAAGAGGATAGCCCTTACCTCCTAGCTAGGTTTTCTCCCATATTGAGCTTCTCAGGATAAATATGATGTTTATTTATGTGTATGGTGTTTTTACATGTATATTCTTTTCATTTCTTATTTTAGTTATTTAATAAATTTGAAAAAAAATAGTAAATAATTAATTTGGAATATAAGGAAAAAAATTGCACAAAAATATAAGCTCTCAATATATTACAATAGTGGTCGTGATGAACTCTTCTACTGGAATATCTAAGGCAATTTACTAATCATATATTTAGTTCAGAGTAGTTTTTCTTTGGAGTATTTTTGGGAAATTGTAGGTTCCAAGAATTGGCTCAAAAAAAAAATCACAAGATCCTAGCCATGACAGATGAGTCTATTCACAAAAACCCAACAATAGGTAGATCCATGAGGATGGAAGATAAAGTTGTTATCTCTCATGATATGGCACTTGTCATGGCGGCTCTAGCAAGCAAGCTTGGATCATTCAGGGAGGCTAGAGATTGTAGCTCAAAGATTAGATTAAGGGATGTTTAGAGATCATGAAGGCCTAGATAAGGAGTCGAGAAAATGCCCAAGAAAGTGCATCCCATTTCCCCTTCATATTCTTAATTAATATGGAAGTGAAAGTTAATATCAAGTCATATCAAGGTGAGAATGGTGTAGTAAATTTCAACCATTGGTTGCAACGATTAAAGGTCTATTTTAATGTCCACCATATAGAAGAAAGGAAAGAGATTTATTTTTCTAGATTAAAATTAGAGGGCCATGCATTAACTTGGTAGGAAAGTCACATAGAGACACTTATGATGGAGGGTGATCCATTGGTAACTAAGTGGGAGAATTTCAAAGCCCTCGTTAAGTCCTAGTTTTAGCCTATTGGTTATGTAGAGGACCAATGGATCTACTGGCATTACTTCAAGCAAACTAGTGGAAGTGTGTGCAAGAGTGCACCACTCTATTCGGGAACATGGTTATCATGTTGTGTATCTCTCCCAAGGACCATGATGTGTTCCTCAAGTATTTGGGAGGTATAAATAGTAATTTTCATAAACAAGTGATGCTCTTCAATTTCGAGACAATTGATGAGGCCTATGTGGAAGTGTAATATCTAAAAAATATAGGCCACAAAAAATGGTAGCTAAGACACTTCCAAGGAAAGAAGAAGTGGAAATGGAAAGATAAGAAGATGACATATACTACACAATAGTGCAAGAATCCAAGTAATAACTACAACCATTGCAATATGGATGGTCATGTTGAAGAAAAGTTTTGGAAACAACATTTTGAGTCGAACCTTGAGAATCGTAAGAAGGATGCCAAGAAGAAGAACCTTCTAGCGAGTAGAATCAAGAAATTATGTAAAGTAGCTCACGTGTGGATGAGAAAATTTCCCACACTTCAATGTAGAAGGAGGTGAATCTAAGTATCCTTCATCACAGGGAAGAGAAGGAGATGAAAAGAAATCCCATATTAAGATTTGAGTCAAGAAGACCAAGCTAAATGGCATATTGGATTCTAGTTCTTAGGCTAATGCCATAAAAATTCACCTAGTCAACACGTTTAGTTTGGAGGTTCATGATCATCCAAGCCCATACCCATTGTGCTAGGTGAACAAGGATGCATAAATCAAGGTCAAAAAATAGTTTAAAATCAAAACTGTTGTTAGTATGGTCTTTATTAATGAAGTTGAGATAATTATAGTGCCACTCAATGTGTGTGGTGTAGTGTTTGGAAGCCCCTACATGTATTTGAGGGATACAATATTCATATAGAGCAGAAATCAATATCTCTTGATCAAGGATGAGTAATCATACTTCATCAATGCACATAAGGTAAATCAAAGTTCTCACGGTTAAGTACCAACCAAGCCAAGAATCTAATTATTTCCAATAAGAAATATGTGTTACTTTTCTTAGGAGAGAAATAGTTAGGTGATAAATTGGTAAGGGAAAAGGCATCATTAATAGGGGCATACTGAAGAGAAAAAAAAAGTTGAAGGAGTTTTTGTAGGCATATAGAGTGATGTTTCAAAATCTTGAAGAGCTACCACATAAGAAGGAAGTGGAGCACAAGATAAAATTATTTCTTGACTCCCCATTGTTGAATATTGGTTTGTATAGATAGTTTATTTTAGAAGTAGATGAATTGAAGAATTAGTTGTATTTTTTGTTTGAATGGGTGGCGATTTGTCCAGGAACCTCACCTTGTGGGCCGCTTTTCATTATCATTCCCAAGAAGGATGGGATTTCATGGATATGTATTGAATCCATAGTGTTTAATAAGATTACACTCAAGAATCGATACCCTATACCTAAATTGATGATATGTTTGATTGGTTGCAACATGCTAGGTACTTCACCAAGCTAAATTTGAAATAAGGATACCACTAGGTATATGTCAAAGAAGAAGATACTTGGAATACTTCCTTCAAGACAAGGCAAGGTTTGTATGAATGGTTGGTTATGTGATTTGGTTTATACAACATATCAACTACATTTATGATATTTATGAATGATGTATTACATCCACATTTATATTTATTTGTTATGGTATATTTGGATGATATATTGGTTTATGGATCTACCTAGAAGGAGAAGATCTCATATCTCATGTAGGTGTTAGAGACTAAAGAAACATTATATGTTGGATAAGCTAAAGAAATATGAGTTTGATCAATAGTAATTGGTGTATTTGGGTGATTGGTGTAGGGGAACTCAACATAGATCCTACAAAGATGGAGGCCATCATAAAATGACCAATTTCTACAAATGCCACAGAAGTTAGGAGATTTATCGGGGTAGAAAAGTACATATATAAGTTCATAAATCATTTTAAATGATAGTTTCACTAGTCCATGCCATAACAATGAGCGATAAGAGTTTCTAGTGGGGAAAGAATCAATAAAATGTTATGTCGAGCTAAAATGGAGGATTAGTCCAACATTAATTCTTACATTACCAAACTTGTAGAAGTCTTTCTAATTGGATAAATATGCAAGTGTGAATGCTACAGGAGTTGTCTTGATGCAAGGAGGATGGTTGTATTTCTATCATTTTCAAATGTTTCATGGGGAAGTCTTAAACTACCCCACCTATGATAAATAACTCTATGTGCCAATACAAGTTTCTAAGAAGTGGAAGCGTTATTTGATGGGAAAGGAGAACATCATCTAGACATGTATCATCAGATACTATAATATTTATATCCATATAATAAGCTTTAGAAAAATAGACATTACAAGTGGAGGGGGTTCTTACAAGGGTTTTGTGTAGTCATCAAGTACAAGAAGGGAAACACTAACAAGTTGTCAACCATATTGTCAAGGCTACCCATAATCGAGATTTAATATTTGGGAACTCTTATGCACATGGAGCCTTTTCCCCATGATGTATATGAAGTAACATGCATAGAAGACGAGGACTTTAAGGAGCTATTTCAACAACTGCACGGTCAAATTCATGTAGAAGTTGGTGACAACAAAGAAAAATATCATCTCTAGAATGGATTACTCTACAAGTTGGACAAACTTTGTGTCCTTAAAAGTGAAAATTTGAAACTTATTAGAGAGCATCACACGTGTAAGGTTGTAGGAAATTTTAGAGATAGGAAGACAATTTTAAAATTACAAAGGTATGTGTATTGGCCCAGAATGCAAGAAGATGTAGAATAATATATCATAGAATGCATAATTTATTATAACCAAGTGACAAAAAATTCCCTGATGGGAGTGTAAATTCAGAATTAATGGGGGCATGGGAGGCTACGCTCACCACCCCATAGTATGAAATATGCATTTAAGTAGGGAGGATGTGTCCTTCCCTCGCATGCAGTCATCCAGTTGGTGGTAACTCTATTAATTTTTTTGGATGGGGGTTGAGAAATGTTGTGGTGAGTGGAGAGGAGCCGAGGGAAGGTCCTTGGTTTCCTGGATCAGTTTCCTTGTTAAAATTGAGTGTGAAAGCATCATTTTGTGGTGGTTAGTGGAGGAATTTGGAGGCCTGAGAGGTGGTCATGCAAGTCTATGTAAGCGGAGGTCTAATTATTGGAGCTCCCTCGACGAATGTTCTTGTGCTCAATTGCTGGAAATGTTTTCTCTAGAAGGGTCTGTTAGCCTCCACAATATCCCAAGGCTGAAAGGAGATAGACAGAGATAACCTCAAACCAAGATTTTAGTTTGGTAGTTAGCCCTACCAAACCAGAGAGGGCTCTCTCTATGAAACTCATAGCCACGGATTTGACTTGTACAAGAATGGATTTTAGGCTAGATAGCTCATCTCTAGGGTTTGAATATTTTAGAGTTTTTTGCTGGATCAAGAGTGAAAATCAAGGAACTAGGTCAAGTCTCAAAGGTTTCAGTTTCAAGAGATATAGAGGAGTAGGGTAGGCATGATTTTGTGATAGCTTAAGAGTTGGTAGACATAGTGTAGGGTTGAATGTGCAAGAAGATCAAAATGAGCATGTATACCATGAATTCATTTCTAAAAAAGAAAAAACACACAAACATGAGATTCCTAACAAAATATAGCTTAATAAAAAGAGTTTTGTTTAATACCTCTTAGGAAAATAATTGAAGAGAAAAGATATGGTAAGGAGACTAATTTATCATTCATATAAATATTTAACATAAGGAAAAAATAATCACAAACTCACACCACAAGAATTCCTGAATAATAGTTGCAACTGTCCTTTGATTCCCTGTAAAAATGATGAAGCAGAAGCTACAAGACTTCCACCCTCTAATGTACAACCTTTAGATTGACTAAAAACCACATACATATAAACTAAAAAAAACTTCCCCTCTCGCAGGGGTTGAATCCCTCAGTGTAGGAACAACTTACACAATAATCTCCAACAAGACCTAATGACTAGGAGGTTAAACAAACTCTCCTCAATTAGACCAACTGATACATTTGAATTTACCTCTGTGAAATAAGCATGGATCTACATCAAAATTACATTTAAAACCCCATTTACATTCATCCCATCATGTCAAATAAAAAATTAACAGGTAAAAGCACAATGCCACCATACAAAAGAGCAACGCTAATCTTTGAGGGGACTTTTGAGGGACTTCCACTGCTCCAAATCCAACTCTTAAGTTACCAATGGAAATCTGAGGATGTCTAGTTGTCATTAGACACCTCAAGCGAGAAAAATGACCTCTCCAAGACATAGAAAAAATCATTCTCCCAAAGTTACACTCAAAAGCGCAACGCCTAGTCCAAAAAGGTGGTAGAAAGTGACTTTTTGACCTATTTTTGGGAATTTTCTCCCAATATGTTTGCTAACAAGAAATAAAAGATGCACAGTTTTCATGTATAGGGTACTAGCTATCCACCAAGATATAATTTTTGGCATTTGAAGGTCTAAGGAAAAAGCCCAGCACGAAGGCAATGCACTTTTGGTTGAATTGATATTCTCGTTTAGGCCAAAAATCACAAAAAACCAAAATTTCACAAAATTTCTTCAAATTGCCTCAAATTTTCTCCAGGAAGCCAGGTGATGCTTTGTCAAGCAATGAGGGAGGCCTCATCCAACAAGTAAAGTTTATCCTTCTCTTTTTTCCTCATTAGGGTTTGCTTGAGCTTCTTCTTCAATTTCTTGATTCTAATTTGGGAGACCTTGTTTCTAGTATAATAATGCATGACCATGTGTATTTGTAGGTTATTGTTCCTTTTTTCCCTCTTAAGAAGCTTACACAAGTGGCAATTCACCCTATCAAACCAATATTCTTTATCTTTCTCAATTTATGCCACAATGAGTTCATCAACAATCATTTGACCATTTGGTGGAGATGGTTATTTTTGTTGCTTAAGTGCCCTCTTGAAACCTCTTGTTCTTGGTCTCCTTGTTCTAACATTCTCTTCTTGATCCTATAAAACATCAACATCAACAACTGCCTTACCTTTGGCATCATCCTTTCTCAAATCTGCTTTGGGCTTGTTTAAGAGCAACTGATTTAATTTTAGTTGCATGTGCTCCTGTTGCAAGAATGAGACCAAGAAATTTTCATTTGACAAACTGTCTTTGAGCTCTCTAATCTCAGCCTCCTTCTCCATGATGAATTTCTCAGATGTTTTGTCCTCATGTACTTCCAAATCTGTCATATCAGTGTCAAGATGAAATTGTTCCTCATCCTGAAATGGTGCCTCATGATGTGATGGTGTTTCTTTCTTTGATTTAGGCTTGGCCCTTTCAACAATGTCTAGAGAAAACACAAGCCTCTTTCCTCTAGTGTAGGTCTTTGTCACCTCTTCCCTAGGATTTCTTGTGATAGGTTTCCTTGTGGAAGCCACCTCTTGTTTTGCTCGTGAAGTCAAAGGTGTAGAGTGACTACTTGACTGAGCTGGAGGAGACAAAAGAGAAGTTGAATATATAAAAATATCCCAAGACAAATTGATCTATGTGAGCTGATGGAAAACTAGGATTTTCACCAAGCCAAAGTGAAACAAACTAGCATGATGATTTTCTCCTAATATATGTACCTTCTCTGCCATTTTTACCATGTTTCTGTGAAGGTAATGAGGCAAGTTGAGAGATTTTTCACCGATGAAATGCATTAAAAGTCTCACATGATACTGATATAACCTCGAGTACCTGCCCTCACATGTGAAATATTTCATGATCAATTTCATGAGAGGGGCATACTTCTCCAACAATTTTCTAAATGGAAAGATGTGTTTTGGAGCAGCTTTATATGCAGGTTTCAAATAAATTTTGTAGTTTTCAATGTCAAGGTCTCTATTCTTGAACCAAGTTTATCCATTGTTTGAAATCCTTGTAGTTGTGGCAATGGCCTCTGCTAAAAGAGTGAACACATCCCCTGCAACAGTCACCTTATCTCTCCTCAAATTGGTGGCAAAAGAGCTGGTAAGTTTTTCATGAAAACCAAGTTCCTCAACCTTTTGGCAAAAGGCAAGGCAACCTGCATCCTGGAATGATTTATTAAGGAAGGGTGAAGACATAATATCATGTGTTGTAGTGGGATCATACCTACTTATCTGACCTCCCTTATACCTCCTCTGCACAGTGGTTTTAGAATCCATAGTAAACCCTAGCTCAATGAGAGGGGAAATTAGGGTTTAGTGTAGGGAAAAAAAAGGAATTTGGGAATTTTTTAAGAATGAAGGGAGATAAATGGGTTAGGGGTGCCCTAAATTATTGGTAAAATCTATCGGGGTAGGGATAGATATTAGGAATTATGGAAAAGTGAAATTTCAGGGAATGAGTGAGGGGAAGGGGTCCAAAAGGGGAAAACACGGGCCTAGCCTAGGAAAGTGTAGTCTAGGCTAGGGTTTATAAGGAAAGGGTGAAAATGAATGAAATGGATGAGGTGAAGTGTCAAGGGTAGTATAGGGAAGGTGGGGGAGGTTATATGAGCTTTAAAATTAGGGTTTTACCACATCTATGTAGCAAATTGACCGAGAATATGAAAAACACAATGAAAATGTTGGAGAAGTAATTGACTAACTTTTCACTGATTTTAGTGGACAAATTGATGAGAGGAGGTGTCAAGGAGGTCCAATTACTTGTAGAATATGTATTTGAACATTTTTTTTCTAAATAAAACCCTTTAAATCGAAGTATTTCCTCCTTTGTGAAAAGCGCAACACTACAGTGAAAAGTGCAACACTACAATGAAAAGCACAATGCAATAGTGATTTGGGACTCTTGGGAAAACAAATTTGTTTTTTCAGGGGGTAATAATGAATTTTCCTGATGGATTGGTGTCTTGTGAAGATGGAATGAATGAATTATTAGCTTATTTCATCAATTTATAAGAAGAAGTTCGATTTTCTCTTGGGTGGAGTAGTGGCCCCACCATGTCCTTTCACATTTTGATTTGAATTGATAGTGAAATGAAGAATTAGAACCTTTTTATTCATATTACATCATTATAGAAATAAAATTAGATGCTTGAAACCTTTATTGAAGATTTTTCACTATTGCTACTCCTTTAAATGATGATTTTTATGGTAAAATGACCTATTTTTATGATTTTGACCCTATGAACTAATGATGACACTACATGAAATAATGAGTAGAATGATGACCATGGTGATGTCGAATGAGATGGTGATGAAGAAATTTCAGTGATGACTCAAAATGAGTGATGGCATGACCAAAACATGAAATGAAAGGAGTAGTAACACACCTAGACATACTAACCAATGACCAAATTTTTATTTGAAAATCTATTGAAACCATAAAAATTTGTAGTAGGACCCTATCAAAAACCTTGTAAGAGAACATTTGATCACTGGTAACTGGCAGGACTGGCAGACACTAAAATTGGCTCCAGCTAGGGATGGAAGATCCTTAGGAGGCGTGAAGAACACTGTAAACCAAGTAGCCTTATCCATTGGGAATGGAGTCAAAAATCAAGAGAGAAAAATAAATATTGAAAACTGACTGAAAAAATGAACTGAATTGGAATGAAACAAAATGTATTGAACTTACAAACCAAAAACCAATCAAATAAAACTGATGGCCTTCACCTCGGGCTTCAAGCTTCCATGATTAAGTCCTTCACACTTCGATAGAAAAGTAAAATAATATTTACAATTATGATGAGAAACTTTAGAATTTGATTGAAAAAGGTAGTGCTTGAGGAGCCTACCATTGACTGGTTCTCCTGCATAGTCTTGTCCATTCATTTCCTCCAAAAATTAGGCATTCTTCCCTCTGGAAGCTGAAATTCTGTACGGTCCCTTCCATAAGTTTTAGAACTTTATGTGCTTTCCTTTTTCTTCATTATAAGCATCCCAACGGAGAACTAAATATCCCATATTGAAATCATCTGCTTTTGTTTTCCTATCATACACCTTTTATATTATTTCTTGAAGCTTATAAGTGTTCTGAAAAAATTCCTCCCTGGTTTGTTGCAAATGAATCATTTTTTTAAATTTTCCATTGAACATCATTCGGTCCGCTGCCAACTTCCTACAAAATATTCATGACTGGAACAACAAGAGAAGTAGGAAAGACTGTATCAAATCCATACACTAACTCAAAAGATGACATGCCTATGGACTTCTTATTAATTACTCTGTCTTCCCACAAAGCATTGATGAGTTTCTTATGCCTTTTTTTCTTTTTACCTCCCGCATCTTTTTGATAATATTGACCAAAGACTTATTCAAAGACTTGACCAGTCCATTGCCTTGCGAATAGTATGCAGTTGAATGACCCAATTTGATATTGTACTTCTCACAAAATTCCACCATATTTTTGGACTTAAATGCAGTGGCATTATCCATGATTATCTTCTGCAGACAACCAAATCTAGAAAAGATATTAGATTCCATGAATTGAATGATTACCAAATTAGTAGCTTTCCTGGTCAAGATTGCTTCGATCCACTTTGTCAAATAATCTATGGATGTCAAAATACACATGTGTTTGGTGGAAGATGAAGGATGGATCTCACCTATGAAATCGAGACCCCATTACTGAAATGGTGCCTCAACTAAAATGGGCTGCAAAGGAAATGGGAGAAACTTCCTCTTCCCTTGAAAAATATGACATTCGTGACAACCCATCATGGTCTTGTATACATTGGAAAAAAGAGTGGGCCAATAAAAACCAGCCCTCAAAACTTTATTCGCTGTGGTCTTCCAGAATAAATGACCGCCACAATAACCCTTATGAAAGTCATTCATCACCTCCTTTGTCTTGCTTTCAACAAGACACCTCCCGGGTATTTCCAATACAAGCACTGTCTAAAATACAATATTTTGAAGCCTTTAATTTTAGTGATCTACTCTTGCTTTTAGACACACCCGACGGAGGATTGAAGTGTTGAAGTACATAAACAATATGAGAATACCAAGGGGATGAAATGAAAATCTGTGATACCTGTGCCAATGAGTCATCAACCTCCTCTTCGGAAAGTGCATAAATCAAATTAATATCCAGCACATGCAAATTAGATTATGCCATAAAATTTTCCAAACCTTGTCCCTTGATAATTTTTTTGGGCTTGATCTCTAGGTCATATTCAAGCATGGCTGCAATCCATTTCCCTCGCCTACCTTCGGGATCAATTTTCATCAAAACATCTTTCACCGTTGCATTCAGAATATAAGCAATGATGTGAGAGTGAAGGATGTATACCCGAAAGTCTTTTAATGCCTTCACCAAGGTCAAATATTGTTTTTCAATAGTGTTGTATCTCAGTGCCACATATCTTATGGTCCAGCTAAAAAAGGCAATTGGCTGCTCTGTCTTTGAGTCCTTTTTCTACATTAGGACAGTAGCCAAGGAGTGCTCGGAAGCGAATGAAAAGATAATGAATTCCAGAGTATAATCAGGGCTGATCAATATGGGAGAAATGTTAAAGCAAATTTGACTAAATTGAATGATTTATTTTCATCTTCTGACCATCTTATCTTGTTTTCCTTCTTCAACATGTTTGTCATATCTCTCAGGTGTTCAACAAGGTTGGGGATGAATCTCCTCAAAAAATTTATCTTATTGTTGAATGATTGGATCCCTTTTTTGTTCCTTAGGAAGTCCAATCAATGTGGAGGTCATATTTGAGATGATGTGCCCAAGTAGTTTTCCCTTTTCCATGGCAAATAGGCTTTTCTTAGGATTTAGTGAAATGCCAAATTTCCTACATTTTTGAAACACTATTCTCAAGTGATTTAGGTTCTCTCCATATGACTGTAATAAGACAATAACATCATCAAGGTAAACCACAAGAAATACATCCTTTTCATTCGAGAAAGAAATGTACATAACCTCTTGAAATGTAGCCCTTGCATTCTTTAGCCCAAATGGAATTTTGGTGTACATGAAAGTACCCTATGGTGTTGTAAATGTTGTTTTCTCTTGGTCATATTCATGCACCAAGATCTAGTTGTATCCTGAGTATCCATCGAGGAGTGACATTATAGAAGCCCCAACTACCCTTTGCAATATTTGGTCCATTTTCAGGAGAGGATAATTGTCCTTCAAGGACACCTTGTTCACATTTCTAAAATCTATGAAAAAATGAATCTCCCCCGTATTTTTCCTTACTGGCACAAGGTTGGACATCCAATCTGAAAATTGAATAGGAACTATAATACCAGATTTGTAAATTCTATTTACCTCTTTTTCAATTGATGGGAACAGTTTAGGATTGATTCTACCCAGCTTTTGGCGGAATGGATTTTGATCTGGCATGATTGGGATAGTGTGATGGATGATGTTTTTATCGTACACTTTCAAATATGAATATTCCCAAGAAAATACATCAAAAAAATCACTCAAAAGAGCTGTGTATTTACCTTTCAACTCAGGGGATAAATACCTCGATAACTTGACCATATTTGGGTTGTCAACTGTACCAATGTTTACATCTTTAACACCTGCTTCTGTGGGGACCATTATCGGATTTTTAGTGACATCATCGTGATCAAATAACTTTTCAAAAGGTATAATACCTCATGGAATGTTATTTTACTTTAGCTGCAACACCTCAAATTCAGTAGCTTCAATTACCTGATCATCTTCATTATACACATCATCAATATGGGAATTAGCAAACTCTCCTTCCATTTTCAATTTTTTTTATATCTATTTATCATCCCAAAATACTTTCCAGTATCTCAGATTGTTAGGACATCTGGGCAATGCTTCACATGAGTTTCAAAAATTTTAGTAGCATGAATAGGAATCTTAAAGTTGGTGGTCGTTGTGGCAAGAGAATTAGTGATAAAATTTTGACTTCTAGGAATCATAGATAATGTATATTTCGGAAAATTTTTAAGAATATCAAGAAAAACATTACGATAAGCTCTCATCCTGGGATTTTTTTCCTGGTACTCCCTTTTTACCTATTTAATCACCAACTCGGAGTCACCATATACTGTAATTCTCTTCGCACCTATCCTTTTCAAATTTTTGAGACTGATCATTAAGGCATCATATTCTGCCTCATTGTTCGAATAGTCAAAAGCTAGCTTATAAAAACACAATATTACATTCCATGGGAATTTAGATGACTGATGTATAGGGAAAGACATCCATATTCCAATACCAGCTCCATATTTTCCCAAAGCACCATCGAAATCCATGGTCCAAAGACCCTCCTCATCATCGGGAAGCTGAAATTCTGTGGACTGATCTGTTTCCTCTTTTTGACCTGTTGTCTCAACCTGTTCTTTTCCTTTCTCTGACTCTACTGAAATTTTCTCTAAAGTGCTTGGATGCAAGCCATCGAAATTCTGATTTCTTTGTTCTGCATTCAAGACCGCTTGGACACTACTTGAAAATTTTGAATTTTCTTCAACTTATATAATTTGATTATCTAAAGCATCGGTACTATGATCATTATACAAAATGAAACACTCTAAATCGATATGTACATAGTGAATGGGGTGATTTTTGGGTTTGTCTTTACCAGTGATCATGTATTTCATTTTAGTTTCCCGATATAGCTTCCTAAGTTGACCAAATACCATAATTGTAGCATATGAGAAATCAATTTGTAGAGTACCCCTTAATTTGGCTAGGTTAAGACCGTGAAAGTAGCATGCCATACCTTGGAGGTATGTCAGCAACTAAAACATCCATCAACCCATTTTTGGCGAGAATCTAATCAAGAGAGACCACCAAGTCTTTAATAATACCAAGGCATCTGACTCTACCTGAATCAAAAGAATAGAGGTCATGATAGCGTTAGGTTATTTCCAACCCCAACTTATCCATGCTGGCCTTCGGCATTAAATTGTGTGAGGCCCCATAATCTAACATGGAATTATGGAGGATATACTCATGAATCCTCAAACTGAGATAAAAGGGAGGGAATTCACTCTCTTCAATATTTCCATCTACGGTTGGGCCAAAAAGAAGTTTGGGATGGTCATCACTGAAATTGACCATGTCTGACATCTAATCTACTTTCAATATCTTGGCAACATGAAATTTATATTGATCATTCTTTACAAGCTCAGTTAGGGGAATATGAAATTTGAACTTAGAAATTTCACTCTCTAAACTAAACAAGTTAGAATGTTTCTCTACCTCTTTGGAAATAGTATCTCACTTTTCAGGCTGCGATTTTTTTGAAAACTCCTTTCTTTGTCCTTCTTTGTCTCTCTTTGATGTACTTGTAGATGGCTCATTGTTCTTGCTCTGATTTGTGGTAGAAGGCTCCTTCTCCTTATTTTGACTAGCTTGGGAAGTTTGTTTGGACTAAGTATCTTTTTGCGGAGCTTGCCTCTTTTGAGTAGAAGTAATAGGCACATCCTGGTTTCTCAAAATATACTGTCTGTGTGCTGAGATGAGATCATTCAAGTGCCCCCTTTGATAATATTTAGATTGGACTGCCAACCCATCATCATTTGCAAGTACATATTCTTGGTCATCCGACACATATGTTTGTTTGGTATACTCATCATCTTCTGTAAGGAAGATAGGTCCTTGATATTTTTCAAAAAATGGGTTTCTTCAACAATTTCATCTTCATCCTTAGGTCCTTGGGCATATTTTTTCTGTAATGCAATGCGGACTTGTTGTTGTGCTTGCTGATCCAAAGCTCTCTACTCTCTTTGCTTAATTTTGAACTAAGGTTGTTGCTGCTTTCCTCGGAAATTGGGATTCCAGACTTGATTTTTTGAATGCCTTTCAGAAATGGACATCCTTTCTACTATCTTTTCCACAGTTCTAATCAGAGTATCTAACTTTTCTTCGAATGAGGTGGATGGCTCTTCCTTAATTGTAACTCTATTTTCAACTTTACTTTTTGATTTCTTGATCAACAGATTGGATTCAATGCTGACAAAATTTCTCTGCATTTCCTACAATGAGGTGGGATTTATCTCTCTAAGATGATATGCCATATCAGGGTCAAAGGCATCTGGATAGTGCAGCAAGGCCAAGTTAGGAGGAGGCTTGATATTGGCAGGAATTGAATTATATACCTTATTGAAATGAGTAGTATAGTATTGAACTGATTCATTAGGCTACCTTTTCAATGAGTTGTATTTAGCCAATATCTAAAGAGGATTTTTATTTTCCTCCCACTTAGCAAGGAAAGTGTTAGTTAACTGCTATGAATCTGGGACTGAACGAGTTGCCAAATATCGGAACCAATTTTCCACTTCTCCTGAGAAACTCTGAGCAATTATTCTCATTTTCGCAACATCATTATCTACCTCTTCTAAATCTATGAAATTTGTGATTTTTTCAATATGTTGCCTAGCTAAAATCTTGGTCGTTCCATAAAAATGAGGTAGCCTTTATCCATAGTTATGAGGTAAATCAGTGAGTTGTCCCGGAAAAGATAAAGGAGCAAATCTAGCCATAGTTTTTCTAGGAGGCAAGCTTGTAGTCACAACATGGAGTGATGGTATGAGTGGTGGTTGTGTGGGAGGAAGTGTGGATGATGAGGAAACAACAGTGTGAGGGGATGTAGCAGCAATGTGAGTAAATAAAGCTAGAAAAGGGTCAGTAGACAAGAGCCCCTGCTGATATTGTATGATAAGCCTTCTCAGAGGTATATTGAAGATGGTTTGCTAGTTTTTGAAGTTTTTCAAATTGAAACCAAACCTTCCTATCAAAATCTACTTCTGAGTTGGATTCTCTGGATGAGAAAATTGTTTCAAAATTTGAAGGATCGAATACAATTTCAAACATATATGTTTCAGACTTGGATGTAAACAAAAAAAAACTCAAACTTAAGATCAAATGGAACATCTTCAAGTGAAACCAGTGCTAAAGGAAGAGATGTAGACCTTACCAAGGTATATGACCTTGAATGAAACTCAAAATGTTGAAGTCTTTGTTTTCTTATAAGTCTTTCCGGATCTTCAACAAGAGATGGTGGTTTTGGATCAAGATTTGATCGTGTATACCTTTTAGGAGCCAGTTTAGTCTTGTTTCCTGCACTTTGGCTCTCTGTAACTTGGATCAGCCTTCTTGAAAAATAGGTCCTGCCACCCACAGGCCTAGATCATTGATGAAGCTTGATAATAATCCCACAGAATATCTGTCACTTTGGTCCCCAACAATGGCACCAGAAATGTTACCTCCACAATATCCCAAGGTTGAAAGGAGATCGACAGAGGTAACCTCAAACAAAGCTTTTAGTTTGGTAGCTAGCCCTACCAAACCAGAGAGGGCTCTCTCTATGAAACTCAAAGCAAAGGATTTGACTAGTACAAGAATGGATTTTAGGTTAGATAGTTCAACTCTGGGTTTTAATATTTTAGGGTTTTTTGCTGGATTAGGAGTGAAAATCAGGGAACTAGGTCAAGCCTCGAAGGTTTTAGTTGCAAGAGATATAGAGGAGAAGGGTAGGCATGATTTTGTGACAGATTAAGAGTTGGTCGATGTAGTTTAGGGTTGAATGAGAAAGAATATCAAAATGAGCATGTATACCATGAATTAATTTCTCAAGAAGACACAACACACAAACATGAGATTCCTAACAAAACAAAGCTTAATCAAAAGTATTATATTTAATACCTCTTAGGAAAATCACTGAAGATAAAATATATGGTAAGGAGACTAATTTATCATTCATATAAATATTTAATAGAAGGAAAACATAATCACAAACTCACACCACAAGGATTCCTGAATAATAGCTGCAACTGTACTTTGATTCCCTGTAAAAATGATGATGCACAAGCTACAAGACTTCTACCCTCTAATGTACAACTTTTAGATTGACTAAAAACCACATACATATAGACTAAAAACAACTTTCCCTCTCTCAGGGGTCAAATCCCTCAGTGTAGGAACCACTTACATAGTAATCTCTAACAAGACCTAATGACTAGGAGGTTAAACAAACTCTCCTCAATTAGACCAACTGATACATTTGTCTTTCCCACAGTGAAATAAGCATGGATCTACATCAAAATTACATTTACAATCCCCATTTACATTCATCCCATAATGCCAAATCTAAACTTGAGAGATTACATCACAAAGAACCAATTTTGACCGAAGAAACCTTGAAAATTTGACTAACAGGTAAAAGTGCAGCACTACCTGTAAAAGCGCAACGCCACTAGACAAAAGTGCAACACCAATGTTTGAGGGGAATTTTGAGGCCTTTCCACTACTCCAAATCCAGATATGAAGGTACCAATGGAAAGATGAGGATGTATAGTTGTCATTAGACACCTCAAGCGAGCAAAGTGACATCTCCAAGATAGAGAAAATTTCATTCTCCAAAAGTTACTCCTAAAAGCGCAATGCATACTAGTCCAAAAAGGTGGTAGAAAGTGACTTTTTGACCCGTTTTTGGTAATTTTCTCCCAATATGTTTGCTGAAAAGGCACAAAACTACATATATTTCATGTATAGGGTACTAGATATCCACCAAGGTAGAATTTTTGAAATTTGGAGGTCTGAGGAAAAAGCACAACGCGCTTTTGGCTAAACTGATATTCCAGTTTAGGCCAAAAGTCACAAAAAACCAAAATTTCACAAAATTTCCTCAAAATTGCCTCAAATTTTCTCCATGAAGTCAGGTGATGATTTTTCAAGCAATGAGGGAGGCCTCAGCCAACAAGTCAAGTTTATCCTTCTCTTTTTGCCTCATTAGGTTTTGCTTCAAATTCTTCTTCTATTGCTTGATTCTGATTTGGGAGACCTTGTTCCTTGTATAATAATGCATGGCCATATGTCTTTGTAGGTTATTGTTCCTATTTGCCCTCTTAAGAAGCTTTTCCATGTGGAATTTCACCCTATCAAGCCAATATTTTTTATCTTTCTCAAGTTCCGCCACAATGAGTTCATCAACAGACATTTGACCTTTTGGTGGAGATGGTTCTTTTTGCTGCTCAAGTGCCCTCTTGAGACCTGTTGTTCTTGGTATCCTTGTTACAACCTACTCTTCTTGATCCTCTAAATCATCAACATCAACAAATGCCTTATCTTGGCATCATCCTTTCTCAAATCTTCTTTGGGCTTGTTTAAGAGCAACTGATTTACTTTTAGCTGCATGTTCTCCTGTTGTAGGAATGAGATCAAGAAATATGCCCTTGAAAAAATGTATTTTAGGTCTCTAATCTCAACCTCCTTCTCCATGATGACCTGCTCAGATGTTTTTTCCTCCTCATGCAATTCAAAATCTTCCATATGAGTGTCCATATGAACTTGTTCCTCATCCTACAATGGTGCCTCATGGTGTCATGATGTTTCTTCCTCTGATGTAGGCTTGGCCCTTTCAACAATTTTTGGAGAAAACACAAGCCTCTTTCTTCTCGTGTAGGTATTTTTCACCTCTTCCCTAGGATTTCTTGTGATATGTTTGCTTGTGGAAGCCACCTCTTGTTGTGCTAGTGAAGTCAAAGGTGTAGAGTGACTACTTGACTAAGCTAGAGAAGACAAAAAAGAAGCTGAATATATAAAACCATCCCAAGACAAATTGATCTGTGTGAGCTGATGGAAAACCAGGATTTTCACCAAGCCATGGTGAAAAAAACTAGCATGATGATCTTCTCCTATTCTATGTACCTTCTCTGCCATTTTTACCATGCTTATGTAAAGGTAATGCGGCAAGTTGAGAGCTTTTACACCGATGAAATGCATCAACAGTCTCACATGCTACTGATATAACCTCGAGTACTTGCCCTCACATGTGAAATATTTCATGATCAATTTCATGAGAGGGTAATACTTCTCCAGCAAATGTCTGAATGGAAAGATGTGTTTTGGAGCAGCTTTGTATGCAGGTTTCAAATACATTTTGTAGTTTTCAATGTTAAGGTCTCTATTCTTGAACCAAGTTTCTCCATTGTTTGGAATCCATGTAGCTATTGCAATGGACTCTGATGAAAGAGTGAACACAACCCCTGCAATAGTCACCTTATCTCTCCTCAAGTTGGTCGCAAAAGTGCTGGTAAGTTTGTCATGAAAACCAAGTTCTTGAACCTTTTGGCAAAAGGCAAGGCAACCTGCATCCTGTAATGATTCCTTAAAGAAGGGTGAAGGCATGTTCTCATGTTTTCTAGTGGGCTCATACCTGCTGATATAACTTCCCTTATGCCTCCTCTTCTTAGTGGTTTCAGAATCCGTAGTGAACCCTATCTCAATGGGAGGGGACATTAGGGTTTAATGTAGGGAAAAACGTGGGATTTGGGCACTTTTTAGGAATGAAGGGAGATAAAGGGGTTAGGGGTATCCTGAATTCTTGGGAAAATTTAGGGGGTTAGGGATAAATGTTAGGAAGTAGGGAAAAGTGAAATAATAGGGAATGAGTGAGGGGAAAGGGTCTAAAAGGGGAAAACACATGCCTAGCCTAGGAAAGTGTAGTCTAGGCTAGGGTTTATAAGGAAATGATGAAAATGAATGAAAGTGATGAGGGGAAGTGTCAAGGGTAGTATATTTGAGGTGGGGGAGGGTAAATGAGCTTTAAAATTAGGGTTTTACCACAACTATGCAGCAAATTGACCAAGAATATGAAAAATGCATCGAAAATGTTGGGAGAAGTAATTGACTGACTTTTCATTGATTTTAGTGGAAAAATTGATGAGAGGAGGTGTCAACGAGGTCTAATTACTTGTAGAAGATGTATTTGAACTTTTTTTTTCTTAATAAAGCCCTTGAAATTGAAGAATTTCCTCCTTTGTGAAAAGTGCAGCACTAGAGTGAAAAGCACAACACTACAATGAAAAGCGCAGCGCAACAGTGATTTGGCACCCTTGGGAAAACAAATTTGTTTTTCAGGGGGTAAGAATGAATTTTTATAATGGAGTGGTGTCTTGTGAAGATTAAATTAATGAATTATTGGCTTATTTCACCAATTTATAGGCAAGAAGGTCGATTTTCTCTTAGGTGGAGTAGTGGCCCCACCGTGTCCTTTCACATTTTGATTTGAATTGATAGTGAACTGTAGCCTTAGAACCTTTCTATTCATATTAAATCATGATAGAAATAAATTTTCACTGTTGAAACCTTTATTTAATGTTTTACATTATGACTACTCCTTCGAATGATGATTTTGATGGGAAAATGACCTATTTTTATGATTTTGACCCTATGAACTAATGATGACACTACATGAAATGGTGAGCAGAATGATGACCATGGTGATGTTGAATAATATGGTGATGAAGACATTTTAATGATGACTCCTCAAAATGAGTGATGGCATGACCAAAACATGAAATGAAAGGAGTAGTAACACACCTAGACATACTAACCAGTGACCAAGTTTTTATTTCAAAACCTATTGAAACCACAAAAATTTGCAGTAGGACCCTATCAAAAACCTTGTAAGAGCACATTTGATAACTGGTGACTGGAAGGACAGTCAAACACTAACAGGGTCATTGAGAGAGTCTAGTCTCTTTTGTGGTTCATATTCTTAGGTTTATTCTTTGTTAAACTCAACCTCATTTATTTTATGGCTTGTTGTGTTTGGGTCTGTGTTTTTAGGGGGGTTAAAATTCTATGTATCATTTTTCTTTTCTATCCTGTGGCATTTTTTTGGAGTCTTTTGCTAAATTATACTTGAGCACTGGTCTAAGAATATTTTTTAAGGTTCAATCTGGGAAAGGGGAGTCTAGTTTGATGTGTAATTTGTGGGCTTTGAAGATGTTACTTGGTTTTCAAAGATTGGTGTGGGGCCACACATTTATGAGTTTCGAGCTCTTTTGGTTTTTACTTTGTGTCTTGTGGGTTCAATTATTTATGGTGAAAAAGTCTTGGAGGAGGAATTTGTGTCTTCTATCTCAATTGTTGGATCATCTGGTGAGCTTAGGGAAAGTTTCTATAGTTTTTGTGATGATTTAGTATGTTGGTTCCTTGGTCTTCTAGAAGGTGGTTCTCGTCCATTCTCTTGTTATTTTTCAGGCAGAGGCATTCATAGTAGCTAATGAAAGTACGCCCCATGGGTCTTAGTTTTTCCACTGAGACAAAGGATTAGGTGTAGGCAGGAAGGTAGTGGTAGAGATTAGCAAGGGAAACAAGGCACTAAACTATTTATTCATGAATTTGCTACCACCTTTTTCAATTATGTTCCATTGGACACTCGAAGGGAAATTTGGAAAATTGAGACCCAACTTGGGGTTGAAAGACAATCCCTCTAATATTTTGAGCTTGTGGAGGATATATCGGCTTGGGTTCTTTACCTTGGGCATAATAGGGGCAGGAAGAAGCAATAATTAAACTTTCTGACTCTTCATTAGCAAATGAAGACTCTACTCTGCCTTATTTTGAAGGACAAGCAAATTGAGAAGTACAATGTTTTTTCATCTCTAGAGGACATTAAGAAAATGCTAAGGAATCAACATATTTTCTTAGATAAAATTGAGTCCATCTTAGCACATGATCTAATTAAGGTATGTTAATAATGTTGTTCTAATTCCTCTTTCAGATTTTAAAATAAATTCTTTTCATGTGCTTAAGGATTCAAGTTCTCTTGCAAGTTAACTGAGTCTCATGAGTGATATTTATGTAATTTTATGAAAAATTTAACATAAAACAAATGCTGAACAACATCAATAAAATGTATAGTACATCACCATGCAACAAATCAACATAGGGATTTTATGAAGAAGTTCACCTCTCTTGGGTTACATCTCCTTGGTCCAGCTTCCATGGCTTGGGTCTCTATATTATGCTGAAATTTGCAAAATTATGTGTTTAAAATGCTTTTATGCTCCTGAAACATGTTTCATTGAGTCCAAAACACTAAAAAATGGTACCTTAGCCTCTTTCTGCTTCGGATTTGGTAGACAATTGGATGAGTTATGACCTCTCCTAGTTTTCCCACAATTCGCTCCATAAATTTCACATAATCCAGGCCGGTCCTACAAATCCGCCTAGAATTTGGAAAACTGTCCTAAAATTTCACTGACTGGCGGTGCAAATTGTGGGTTGGTTAATTTCTTTAATAACACCCATAAACTAGATTAGCACTAATAAAATTTCATTGAGTGTTAATTAAATTGGGATTAAAGTTTTAATTGCGTGCTTAGGTTCTAGCACCTCCCACGCTCCGCTTGTGGTTCGAGGTATAGGTCATATGGTGACTTGTTTCAGGGGTTGGCCTCCTCTCCCCCCAATGGCGCATACAACAAACTTCAAATAGAAGCGGAAATTATTGGGTAAGAAACAATGCGTTGCGCAGTTGGTAGAGGCATGAGTTTTGTTGGTGGAGGTTTCGTGTTCAACCCCCGAATGGTCCTTCCTGTCCATAAACCATAATTTTATCATACCATGAGGGGGACACATGGTGACCCCAAGATGAACCACCTATCTCCTCCTCATTGGCCTCCCAACAACCAGTAAAAAATTTCCAAATCAAACCAATACGCACCAACCACCTCATGCCACTTGGCAGCCCATGATTTGACAGTGAAATGCATTGACTGGTCAACCTCCCCTGTCACCTTGCCGCATAGGCATGCCCAGTCAATAGTACGGATTGCTGACTGGGTTTGTCTGCACATTTTTTTTGGCCAAATTTGCCTATTTAGGAAAATAGACAGAACACGTTTCTGAGGCCATACAGAGTCCATTTCTCCCAAAATGAGTTGCGTCAGATTCAAAAAGACCAACATTACGTGGTCGTTTAGGTTTCATGTCATTCTAAGAACTTTGTTTTTTGAGCATAACTTTGAGCACCTGATCATTCCTCCCCACTGGAAGCTTTTGGACCCCAAAAGATCATATTCAATTATTGAACAGGTGAGGGTACAGTTCCTTCACCTTCCAAATTTCAATCCATTTGTATTTTGAATGATTTTTTCCTTTGAGCCCCATTAGAAGATAGTCGACATTTCCTCTTTTTGATGTTCTTGTTCTTATGTAGAGTATGGTGTCTTGTTGAAGTTCATTAAATAATTCTAGAGAAAATTATTCAATAGATGGAAGTTGAACATTCTCTTCTTGATCTTCAATCAAAGGAGGCTCATATAATCTTAAATTCTCAACATTAACAATGTAGTAAATTTGCATGTATGAAGGAAAATCACGCTTGAAGGCATTGTTACCAATATTTTCCAGAATTTTGAAAGGACCATAACAGGATTGGTTTCAACTTTTTACCTTCTCCTTGCTAATGTGAAGCCAAAATTTGTCATCAACTTGAAACTTATGATCCACACGATGTTTTTTGTGTCTCGCTTTGTACTTGCCTTGGAGTTTTTCTAGTTGATCTTGGACTGTTTGATGGATCAAATGAATTTTATTTATGAATTTATTAACTTTATCTATGTTTCTATGCCCATCTATAGCCACATCTTTTCCAAAAATTAAATCCAATGAAGATTTTTGCAAGTATCCAAGACATGCCTCAAACGGCGATGTTTGTGTAGAGGAGTGTTTTGCATGGCTATAAGCATGATGAATGTAATGCAATTGTTCATCCCAAAACTTAGGATGTTTGTTGCAATATCCTTGAAGAAGATGAATGAATATTTGATTGACCACTTTGGTTTGACCATCTATTTGTGGATGAAAGGATGTCCTCTTCTTCAACTTAGTGTCCATCATGTCCCACAGGCTTGACCAAAAATTCCCAAAAAATCGAGAATCTCAATCACCCACAATAGATGTAGGCAACCCAAAAGAACCCAAATATTTTGAAAGAAAATATGAGCTATTTGTTCAATCGTGACTTGCTTTTTACATGGAATCAATATACATATATTGCTGAACCTATCCACAACTACATACAGATAATCATGACCTCTTTTTTAATAAAGGAAGACCTCCTAAAAAATCCATAGAAATACTCTCCCATGGACATGAAGGAACTGGAAGTGGTGTGTACAATCCCAATTTCCTATTACTAGGCTTACTTACTACACACAATGAACAACCTTTAATGAAACGTGGCACACTTTCAAGCATACGAGGCCAATAAAAATACCTTTGAATATTTTCCACTGTTTTGCTTACACCAAAATGTCTAGCAATAAGAGAAGTGTGTACTTCCCTAATGACACTCAATCTCTCCCCCTGTGGAATACAAAGCTTGCCCAAATGATACAAAAAGTTATTATGTACATGGTAATCCAAGTCCTCAGCTTGGTGACCTTGACTCAAGTTTTCATAAACATCTTGAAAGTCATTATCAAATGCATATTTCTCAACATAAATTTCATGTAAAACAAAAGTATCCTTGAGTGAAGTAGCTACACTAATAATAGGCCTAGAAATCATATCAACAACATTGTTGTATATACCTTTATTATACTTGATGACCAAGTGGAATTACTGTAAGAAACCCATCCATCGAAAGTGCCTTGATTGCTGCAACTTAGTTTGTGATTGTAAGTATTGCAATGGTTGGTGGTTGGTGTGAATGATGGTTTCCTTTCCCATCAAATAGTGTTTCCACTTCTTCACACTTTGAACCAATGCATATAGTTCCTTGTCATAATTAGGATAGTTTATCATTGCACCATTGAAAATTTCGGAATGAAATGAAATGGGCTTACCATGTTGTGAGAGGACGGCGCCCATGGCATAGTCACTTGCATCGATTTGAATCTAAAAGGGTTGTCTCAAGTCCGGTAGTGCTAGTATTGGGGCTGAATTGATGTTCTCTTTCAAAGCATCAAATGATTTTTGTTGCTTTCCTCCCCACTAGAAGAACTTCTTAACACTAGTCAATGCATGTAATGGAGCTACAATAGAATAAAAATTAACAACAAACTTCCTCCAATATTGTGCTGCTCCTAGAAAAATTCTTACCTCAGTGACTGCCTTAGACGTTGTAAAATTCACAATGACCTCAAATTTAGAGGGTTCTATCTTCATCTCACCTGCTCCAACAATATATCCCAAATAAACTAAAGAAGTTTTACCAAATTCACATTTTGACATCTTAAAAAATAATTGTTATTTTCTTAAGACATTAAGCACCTTTCTTACATGCATGACATGTTCATCTCGTAATTTGATGAATATCAAATTATCATCTAAGTAGACAATGAAAAAATCGTCAAGAAATGGTATTAACACTGTTGGGTATGTGTTATATTCTTTCCACGACTAGCCCCACACGCTATATGTTGCACTGGGCGCAGCACCCCGACAAAATTTTTTCTTTGGTGTGTGGTCCCATTCATAGGCGGACCCACCCATGTTTTGTGCATGAGTTTGCACATGGTTTTGGGGTACGATGGTTTTCGACCCCTGGTGTTTTGTAGATCCGGTCAAGGGAACTACGGTTATGTTCTAATCCAGGGTTAATGGATTGGGGTTTATGTATGCTTCGGCATGTATATATACGTGTTGTAACACTAAAAGGAATATAATGAAAAATCAAGCTGGTCATCCCGATTTGGGATCCAGGGGAAAATCTTTGTGTTTATCTGTTTTATGTTTTATACTCTCGCTATTGTTTATTTTCTGTTAGAAGATTCGTGTGTAGATAATTTCTGTTAAGGGTTAAAACCTACATTTGGTATCAGAGCTGTTTCGGCTTCAAGGGGACGCCTTTGCTGCTGAGGGTTTTTTTCTCGAGCCTGAGATAGACCCTGTTCAGTGGGAGATCTACGGGATTGATTGTTGCGGTGAAAGAAGATGGCGAGTGGCGGGAAGATAGAGATAGAGAAATTTAATGGTCAGAGTTTTGAGATGTGGAAGCTCAAGATGGAGGATATATTGGTGGATGAAGATCAGTGGATTGCGGTAGATCCAGGTACTAAACCAACGGAAATGTCAGATGAAGACTGGAAGAAACTGGATCGGAAGGCTAAGAGCACAATATGGTTGTGTGTCTCAGATTCAGTATTGTTGAATGTATTTGGGGAAGACCTCGTGGGACAAGCTAGGGACTTTGTACCAATCTAAGTCTCTGGTGAATAAATTGTTCTTGAGGAAAAAGCTGTATAACCTGAGGATGAAGGATGGAGACTCGATGACAGAGCATCTGAACACCTTCAATACTATGGTAAGTCAGTTGTCATCTGTTGATATTGAAATCTCAGATGAAGATAAGTGCATCAGTTTGTTGTGTTCTCTACCAGACTCGTGGGATAGTCTGGTTATTGCAATAGGTAGCAATACAACTACCTTGAATTTTGATGACATTTTCTTAGCCTTGCTGTCGGAGGAAATGAGACGGAGAAATATGGAGGGTCAGAATGGAGATGCCCTATATGTACGAGGAAGGTCCCAAAACAGAAATAAGAATAAGGTTTTGAGTGGGAGATATAAATCTAGAGGGAGATCTAAATCTCCTAGAAAGTTTGTAAAAGTGTGCTGGAAATGCGGAAAGGAAGGACACTACAAAAATGAATGCAGATCTAAATCTCCTAAGAAAGGAAAGGGATCTGATGATGCTCCTTCTGCAGAGGCAAAAACCACCTCGGATGAAGGTGGGGATGTGTATTTGGCTTCTTCTTAAAATACCCATGTAGATCATGAGTCATGGTTTATTGGATCAGGTGCATCCTTTCACTTCACTCCCCATAGGGAGTGGTTCTGCAAGTATGAGAAATATGATGGCGGCGATGTATTCCTAGGGGATGATAGGAACGCCAGAATCGTCAGATGTGGAAAAGTCAAGCTGAAGCTACAAGGTGGAAGGATTAGAACACTTCTTGGTGTTCTCCATATTCCTGCATTGGCCAGAAATCTGATTTATGTAAGCAAGATGGATGATGCAGGTGTAAAAACAGTGTTCGAGAAAGATGCCTGCAAGATGGTCCGGGGAGCACTGGTATTAATGCGGGGAGTTAGAATTGGAACTTTGTACAAGCTATAAGGTAGCACTGTTATTGATGGGTGTAATAGTTCCGTGGTTCTTGAAAGTGGAGCAGAAAGCCTAGCTGTCTCTGGAGAAAAGACCATGCTATGGCATCAAAGGCTTGGACATATTGGAGAGAAGGGCCTTCGGTACTGCATAGAAATGGTATGGTAGAAGGTATGTATAATTTATCTCTGGATTTCAATTTCTGTGAACATTGTGTATATGGGAAGTAGAATCGGGTGAGTTTTCCTTCTGGTGCTAAGAGGGTGAACAAGATATTAGATCTTGTACACGGTGATGTGTTTGGACCTGTGTCAGTTCCATCACTGGGAAAGTTTGTGTACTATGTTTCATTCATAGATGAATTCTCAAGGAATACATGGATATATTTCTTGAGGAATAAATCTAAAGTCTTTGACAAATTTAAAGAATTTAAGGCTCTGGTGGAAAACTAGACAGAGAAGAAGATAAAGGCGTTGAGGACAGATAATGGTGGGGAGTTCTGCAAGAAGGAATTTGAAGAGTTTTGTAAGAAGTGTGGTATAGCATGACAGAAGACTACTCCATACACACCTCAGGAAAACGGTGTTGCAGAAAGAATGAACAAAACAATGATGGAAAAGGAAAGAAGCATGCTCAGTGGTACCAGGTTAGGACAAGAATTCTGGGCAGAGGCAGTGGAGACTGCATGTTATCTGGTTAACACATCACCTTCATCAGTGTTGGAGGATAAGAATCCACATGAGGTATGGACTGGTAAGAAACCCTCTCTTTCAAATCTAAGGGTATTTGGATGTGATGCATATGTACATGTTCCAAAGGAGAAAAGGACCAAGTTGGATAATAAATCTGAAAGGTGCATCTTTATTGGGTATAAGGATGGTTTAAAGGGTTACAAGCTTTAGAACCCAGAAACAAGGAAGGTTGTGTACAGCTGAGATGTGGTGTTTAGAGAGGTGAAAGATGTTGTTACACATGAAGTCCTACCAAAGGAACCTGAGAAGATAGAGTTTGAGCTAAAGGAGGATGAATCAGACTCTACAATAGAAGAAGATTCAGAAGAGGAAGAGCCACAAACCCTAGCTTTGAGAAGATCAGTTCGGGAAAGAAGGCAACCAGAAAGGTATAGTCCATCTGCTTTCTGTTCAGGTTTTGCCTTAACTATAACTGATGATGAACCCAGAACTGTCAGGGAGGCAGTAGATTGAGAGGATGGAAAACTCTGGAAGGAGGCCATGGTTGATGAAATGGCATCCTTGCACAAAAATGATGCATGGGATCTGGTGGAGTTGCCGGCTGGAAGGAAGCCCATTGGGAGAAAATGGGTGTTTAAGAAGAAAATGAATGTAGAAGGCAAGGTGGAGAAATACAAAGCTCGGTTGGTAGCCAAAGGTTATTCCCAGGTGCCGGGAATTGATTTTGGTGATATTTTTTCTCCTGTTGCCAAGGTTACTTCTATTAGATTACTTTTATCTGTTGCTGCTGCATTTTATTTTGAGATAGAACAGATGGATGTGAAGACAACATTTCTTCACTGGGATCTAGAAGAGGAGATCTACATGAAGCAACCTGAAGGCTTTATGGTGAAGGGTAAGAAAGAACTAGTATGCAGGTTGAAGAAGTCTCTGTATGGGTTAAAGAAGTCACCAAGGATGTGGTATCAGAAATTTGATACCTATATATGGGGACTTGGCTTCACCAGAAGCAAGGAGGATCACTGTGTTTATTTTAAATTAATTGGTGACCTTGTTATTTATTTGGTCTTGTATGTGGATGATATGTTGTTGATTGGAAATGACAAAGAAATTATCCAAGATTTGAAGACCCAACTGTTCTCCAAATTCGACATGAAGGATCTGGGTGCTGCAAACTATAATTTGGGCATGGAAATTAAGAGAGATCGGGCAAAGAGGAAGCTCTGGTTAAACCAGAGGAAGTATGTCGAGACTATATTGCAGAGGTTCAATATGCAGGATAGTAAAGCAGTGAATGTTCCTATTCCTGTAGGTGTAAAGCTGTCTGCTGAACAGTGTCCCAAGACACAAGAAGAAGAGGAGTATATGTCCCGTGTTCCATATGCAAGTGCAGTGGGTAGCCTGATGTATGCAATGGTCTGTACTAGACCAGACATTGCACATGCAGTGGGAGTATTGAGCAGGTTTATGTCAAACCCGGGGAAGGAGCATTGGACAACAGTGAAGCGGGTTTTCAGATATTTACGTGGCACTAGTGATTATGGCTTGTGCTACCAGGGAAGACCAGGATTGGAAAGAATGTTGGACATTCGTGGCTTTGTTGATGCAGACTGGGCTGGAGATCTGGACCAAAGAAGATCTACAAGTGGGTATGTGTTTAGCCTATTTGGAGGCGCAGTCAGTTGGATGAGTAAAAGACAGTCTGTAGTGGCTCTTTCAACTACAGAGGGCAGAATACATAACATCCACTCATGCAAGCAAGGAAGTAGTTTGGTTGCAAATATTTTGTTCAAGTATGGGGTTGGTACAACAAGCTATAAGGATAGACTATGATAGCCAAAGTGCAATTTTCTTGGCTAAGAACCCTGCTTATCTTTCAAAGACAAAGCACATTGATGTTCAATATCACTTTGTTAGAGATATGGTTAAAGCTAAAAGGGTGTTGCTGGTAGAGGTGGAAACTTTGAAGAATGTTGCAGATGCATTGACGAAGTCTATGAGCACTCAGAAGTTCTCTTGGTGTAGAGAAACAATGGTTGTTGAAGAATTGGCCCAATGACTAAGCTCTCCTATGGCCCTCTATGGAAAGAAAACAACAAGTGGGAGAATGTTGGGTATGTGTTATATTCTTTCCACGACTAGCCCCACGCGCTGTATGTTGCGCTAGGCGCAACAGGGGGGTCACAAGGGGGGCGGCAGCGCCCCGACAAATTTTTTTTTTTGGTGTGCGGTCCCACTCATAGGCGGACCCACCCATGTTTTGTGCATGAGTTTGCACATGGTTTTGGGGTACGATGGTTTTCGGCCCCTGGTATTTTGTAAATTTGGTAAAGGGAACTATGGTTATGTTCTAATACAGGGTTAATGGATCAGGGTTTATGTATGCTTCGACATGTATATATAAGTGTTGTAACACTAAAAGGAATATAATGAAAAATCAAGTTGGTCGTCCTGATTTGGGATCCAGGGGAAAATCTCTGTGTTTATCTGTTTTATGTTTTATGCTCTCGCTATTGTTTATTTTCTGTTAGAAGATTCGTGTGTAGATAATTTCTGTTCAGGGTTAAAACCTACAAACACATCATTCATAACTCTCATGAAAGTAGCTGGAGCATTGCAAATACCAAAAGGCATAACAAGCCACTCAAACAATCCTTGTTTAGTTTTAAATGTGGTCTTCCATGTGTCCTCTTCAACTATTCTAACTTCATGGTATCCACTTCTTAAGTATAACTTAGTGAAATAATTTGCATACCTCAAATGATCAAGAAAGTCATCTATTCTTGGGAGTGGATAATGGTTATTTACTGTGATTTGTTTAGTGCACGAAAATCCACACACATGCGCCATGTTCCATCCTTCTTCAGCACTAACACAATCAGTGAACCACATGGTGAGGTAGATGGATGAATGATCCATTTATTCAACAAATATTGGATTTTCTTCTTTATTTTTTCACTTTCCATTATCGACATGTGATACATGCCAATATTAGGGAGTGGACAATCTTGCTACAACTGTATCTCATGTTGGATTCCCCTCTTGGGAGGTAACCCCTTTGGTTACTGAAATATCTCGCCATGCAGACTTACCACATAAAACAAATAAGATTTCATTTTATCATCAAAATATTCAAAAGATTCATATTCCATATCATTCTTTTGTTTGATCATAAGAATCAAAATATTTTTGCTTGAATTTAATAGTCTTTCATTTTCCCTGCATTAACAGAAGAGAGATTTAGCTTTTTGTGATGAGCTCTCACAATATATTCCACTCCATCTTTGAAAAAGTGGCACTTGTCCTCCTGGAGATAGAAGAATTCTTTCCTGTCATAGAGATAAGAACTACCCAAAACAATTCATGATAGGTCAATCAATACAACATCTAACTCATCTCCATCAATAAAGTTTGTGGTGATTTCAAACTGGAAAATATATTTTCTTGTAACACGTAAATTTGTATTCTTGGGTATCCAACCCAAAGGATATGGTTTGTGATGAGGTATGGTTTCAAGATTAAGTTTCTTAACTAAGTCTTCAGATATTAAGTTCGCTTGAGACCCACTATCAAATAGTCTGTTGATTTTTGTATGTTTTGAGACAACTCTTACATGAAACAACTCTATTCTTATCTCTTCACTTGGAGTGTTACTGTGACAATTTGATGAACTAGTATTTTCTATGGCTTCTTTTCCCTTTGTGACTATTGTAGAAATTATACAAACAATATGTATACCAATGGAATCAATCTGACCATGTGATATGCTAAAGTAAGATATTGAATCCTTCTACAAATAAATTGTGGAAAATAAACACAATCGCACAATCACACCAAGTAAAAGAAAAAAGCAAATCAATCCACAACACAGATATTTTTCCTTGGTAATGATTTCTACTCAAAACCCCTCTATCTCTATTGTATAATGAACCAAGTAATCATGAAATAATACAATGCACTTTTCTCACAAGAGTCTGTTGCACTCTCCTGACTGTCTCACACTGATCCAAACAAAACTAGTCCAACACTTAGAGAATTCTTAGCCTGTCTTCAACTTGCCTTTCTCACAAAATCCATAGGCAATTAATCCCTATTAATTAGGATAACTAGCCTTCATTGACTACGCAATACACCATGGGAATCTTATGGTGTATATAATTTCACCCGAGCAATTTTCTATAAATACAACTAATAGAGAACTTCCCTTTAACCTCTATCTCAACGGGGTCTTCATTAGAACTAACATGCATGCAACTATTAATAATAAATCATCAGTCACTTGATAGATCATTGCATGTGAATTAAATATGATTTAATTCACTTGACCTCTCATTAGTGCAACAATCAGTGACAACTAGTTAAAGTGATTTTAACTCAAGTAATTGAGTTAACTGATTTCTCATGCATTAAACTAATACACTAACTGCAACTTGGACTCTAAAAAAAATAGAATCATTCTACATGCCTCACCATCCACCCTCAACTCGATTTTCATGAGCTAACTGAGTCTATCACACTCAGTTAACTATTACAAGTGATTATGAGATAAGATTACAATTTATTGTCCAATTTATTTAAGGGATAAATAAGTTTGACACGCATTTCTTCTAATTTAATTAAGAAATAATTAAATAAAATGCCTCCATGGTAGCTATTTCTGGATGCTATTTTCTATATGTTGTTTCTAGATTCTAATTTCACTATTTATTGTTGCAAATTTCAACACTCCCTCTCAACAAGAAAGGAATAAATATGTCCTGATCCGATACCTTTGGAATGTTCTTGCATGCAACACTTATCTAGTGTTGTTCACACATGAAACTATCCTAAAATTGAATAGCCTCCAAAAAACTGAATCAGTATAATGCATCTGTCATTAGAATCTTCTGACTGCTGGATCCTACTGCACATGTCTACTAGAATCTCTGCGTTGCTGACATTTGCATCCATGCACTCTGCACTACTGCCAAATCTGATTTGCGCTCCATTATTCGACACCCGCCACTCTCATTTTTGTTCTCCTGACATCTGACTGCATCAATCTAACTGATCCTTCCTGCTAATACTATACTGTGGGCTCCTCGTAGCCAGGTTCGATCCATGAGATACACCATCTCAATGAATCTTTCCCAATTTATTCTTGGGATTAATTCTACACATCGCCCCACCTCTCACTTGGAGGTATAGTTGCATGTACTCCCTCTGCCCATCTGGCTCGAAATTACCCCATCCTAGAGGTCTCTTATTGAATGGAATATTCCACTCAATCTCCTCTTTGCTTCTCCAATTGTGGCTGCTCCACAACCTTCTGAGAATTCTTCTGAGGCTGCATGTAGAGAGATAATTTCTCCCTCTCAACCACCAAGTCACTAACCACTGCTTTTCTCCTCAAAGCCTTGCATGCATCCTCAACCTCAAGAGCATACAGGGTCTTGACTCTTGAACTGATCTTCTTCACTTGTCCCATGGTTATGTGTTTAAGAAAAACTTTTCCTTTTCTAAACATCACTTCATAACCACGGGTTTCCAATACAGCTACGAAGATAAGATTCTTCCTTAAGCTTGGAACATACAAAACATCTGCTAGTTTGAGATGAGAGCCATTCTCCCTCTTAAAGGTAATTGTATGTCGGTCGCGTTGTACCTCCCGTCATCTCCAAACTCTATGTTCTACTAGAGGATCTTATCCTCCAAGTCACTGAAGAGATCTCTGTCCCTTGTCATATGAAATGAGGCACCACTGTCTAAATACCACATGCATCCCATTACAATGTTGACCATGCATGTAATCAGAGTAAAATCAAGCTCGAACTGTGAAGCCAAAGATTCACCTGCTGCAAATTCAGGCTCCTTCTTGCTTACCATCTTTTGTGGACAATTTGTGGCATAGTGCCCATGCTCATGACACTGAAAACATATGATCTTGGAAAACTATTTCTTGCCCGCTTTGCCTTGGGATTTCTTTCCCCTAGCCTTATTTTCCTTACTGGCCAAGGAACAATATTCCTTGTCATTAGTCTCAAGGATGAGGATCCATCCTTGGTATTCCACCTGAATTCTCCTTGTACCAAATCCGGCCAAAGTCACTCCCAATATGGTAACTTCTCCATCCAATTCGCTGATTCCTGGTAACTATGCTAGCTCTTGGGAAGGTCTAGAAGTGCTAGGCTCACTAAGTCATCATCTACTATGGTCACACCAACAATTCCAAGCTCATCTCGACATTGACTGAACTTCACCAAGTATGTTGGTACCATCTCACCCTCCTCCTTCTTGATTTTCCCGAGCTTGTCCTTCAACGCCAACTTCCTTTAGTCGTTGTTGTTCTGAAACAGGTCTGTTAAGGCCTTCCACATTGCATATGGATTCACCTTGCCATGGAGACTCAAGACAATTTGATATCTAACTCCCTATAATAAGATCCTCCTCGCCCTTGCTACCTTATTTTTCCAAGCATCAAGAAGAGCGCCGTATACTGCTGCGGGCTTGGGAATATCATTATCAATGAATTCTTTCAACCCATTTTCCTCTAGAATTTCCTCCATTCTGCCTTTCCATGCGATATAATTAGAACTTCCCTCAAGTGCATATTCCAATCTTAATCCATTGAAATCCATTTTGATCCACTTGTCGCTCCAAAGAAATTATCTACAAGTTTGAATACTGTTCAACACAAACTCAATTTCTTCTCCACTATAGTGATTTTTGGCACTCTTATACCATGTAGAAATTATAAAAACAATATGTATACCAATGAATTCAATCCGATCATGCGATATGCTAAAGAAATATACTGAATCCTTCTACAAATTAATTGCGGAAAATAAACATGATCGCACAATCACACCAAGTAAAAGAAAGAAGCAAATCAATCCACAACAAAGATATTTTTCCTGGGGAAAGCTTGATGCTCAAAACCCCTCTATCTCTATTGTATAATGAACCAAGGAATCATGAAACAATATAATGCACTCTTTTCACAAGATTTTGTTGCACTCTCCTGACTATCTCACACTGATCCAGACAAAATTGGTCCAACACTTAGCAAATTCTCAACCTGTCTTCATCCTACCTTGCTCACGCAATCCCTAGGCAATTAATCCCTCTTAATTAGGATAATTAGCCTTCCTTGACTGCGCAATACATCATGGGCATCCTATGGTGTATATAATTATGTCCGGGAAATTTGCTATAAATACAACTGATAGATAATTTCCCTTTAACCTTTGTCTCAACTGGGTCTTCATCAGAACTGACATGCATGAAACTATTAATTTTAAATCATCAGTCACTTGACATATCACTGCATTTGAATTAAATCTAATTTAATTCACTTGACCTCTCACTAGTGCAAAAATCAATTACAACTAGTTAAATTGATTTTAACTCAATTAATTGAGTTAACTAATTTCTCATGCATTAAACTAATACACTAACAACAACTTCAACTCTAAAACAAATAGAATCACTCTACATGCCTCACCAACCACCCTCAACTCGAATTTCATGAGCTAACTGAGTATATCACACTCAGTTAACTATTACAAGTGATTATGAGATAAGATTACAATTTATCGTCCAATTTATTTAAGGGATAAATAAATTTGACACACATTTCTTCTAATTTAATTAAGAAATAATTAAATCAAAAGCCTCCATGGTAGCCATTTCTATATGCCATTTTCTGGATGTTGTTTCTAGATGCCAATTTTGCTGTTTCATGTTGCAAATTTCAACAGCTATGGCTGCAATTTGAGTCTCATAACCTGAGTCGGATCCAAGATCCTGTTGTGTGGTAGCGGTTGTCTTTTGTTTCCCCTTGTTGTTGAATTTTTGAGGCCTCAATTCTGGATGAAGCTTCCAACAATTGGCTTCATCATGACCCTCTTTGGTGCATTGTTTACATGTGGTTTTCTCCCCTTCTTTTTTTATGGATGAATTTTTCTTTTGTTTTCTTTGAAACCCTTTCCTTTTTCACCACCCTAAAATGGTTTCTTTTTACCTTATTCTAGTACATTTTTCCCTCTTGCTTCAAGGTGTGTAGCTTGCATAGAGACCTCATCTAGACTAGTGGGATTAATCATGAGGATGGTATGTTTCAGGTAACTGTGTAAACCCCCTATATACTTCAACAATGTATCTTGAGAATTCAAATCAAAACCTAACATAAAAGCTCTTTTTATAAATTCTTGGGTGTAATCTTGCACACTTTGACCCTTGAGTTGTCTAAATTTTTTCCAGTTCATAATAGTTTTTTGCATGTAAGCTAGAGGGTAGAATTGCATTTTAATTGCAACAATGAAGTCAGACCAAGAAATTGAGATCTTATTGTGTTTTTTAATCTCATCTTGTTTACTTGCTTCCCACCATACAAGTGTTTCTCCCTCCATTCTCAAGGAAGCCAATTGAATATTTATGTCATCCTCTTGAAGGTTCTGAATTCTGCAATAAACCTCCAAATGATGAATACAATTATCCAACTTCTCTACATTAACTTCACCATTATACATCGGTAGGTCAAATTTAACATCAATTTTAAGTAAGGGTGATTTACCAGTTCCTTTTGAGGTATGTGTATGAACAGGTGGAAGGTTGTGGTAGTGGAAGATGATGAAGAGGAGGTGAAGATGTTGGTGGAGTGGATGGTGGTTTATCACCATATCCATTACCTCCTCCTCCTGGAGAACCCCTCTCCTCTAGGAAGCCTAGAAATTTCTCCCTGCATCCTTAAATTCCTCTCCTCATAGAGGACCTTTACCATCTCTGTCATATCAAAAAATGCCTTCTTGATTGCTCTTTCCTCTTCTGTCATGGTAGGTTATCCTTCATGAGACATGCTCACTGAAGGCTCAACTTCAATTTGAGGATTTTATGGTGTTGAAGACTTTGGAAACCTTTCCCCTCTTCCTCTTCACCCAACTGCAGTGCTTTCAACCAGCTTCCCTTCTCCTCTTTTGAGTTTTAACCTTGTAAGCATGACAAAAAATTGCAAACAATTAGATACCTTCTTTCACAAACAAACCTAGTTTCTCTGATACAAAAATGATCTAAATAAGGTATGTTAGTAATGCTGTGATAATTCCTCTTTCAGATTGAAAAACAAATTATTTTCATGTGCTTAAGGATTCAAGTTTTCTTGCAAGTTAACTGAGTCTCATGAGTGATTTTTATGTTAATTTTATGAATAATGTAACCTAAAACAAATACTAAACAACAACAATAAAATGTACAGTACATCACCATACAACACATTAACACATGGATTTGATGAAGGAGTTGACCCCTCCTGGGCTACATCTCCTTGGTCCAGCTTCCATGGCTTGAGCCTCTATATTATGCTCCTAAAACCTATTTCATTGAGTCCAGAACACTCAAAAATGGTACTTGGCCTCTTTCTTCTCATGATTTGGTCGAAAATTGGATGAGTTATGACCTCTCCTAGTTTTCCCACAATTCACTCCACAAATTGCATAGAATCCAGGTCAGTCCTACAAATCCACTCAGAATTTGGAAATCTGTCCTGCAATTTTTCCGACCGGTAGTGCAAATTATGGGACGATTAATTTCTTTAATAACACCGATAATCTGGCTTAGTGATAATAAAATTGCATTAAGCGTTAATTAAACCAGGATTATAGTTTTAATGGCGCGCTTAGCTTCTAGTGCCTTCTGCACTCCGCCTATGGTCCAAGGTATAGGTCATATGGTGAATTGTTTTAGGGGCTGGCCTCCTCTCCCACCAATGGAGCATACAAAAAAATTCAAATAGAGGCGACAATTACATTAGGTAAGAAACAATGTGTAGCGTAGTTGGTAGAGGTGTGGGTTTAGTGGGTGGAGGTCTCGTGTTCGACCCACACCCGGTCCCTTTAGTCCATAAACCATAATTTAATCATACCACGAGGGGGACATGTGGTGACCCCAGGTTGAGCCACGTGTCTCCTCCTCATTGGCCTCCCAACAACCAGTAAAAAATTGCCAAATCACACCAATACGCACCAACCACCTCATCCCACTTGGCAGGGGCCACGATTTGACGATGAAATGCGTTGACTGGTCAACCTACCCTGTCACCCTGCCACATAGGCATGCCCTGTCAGTTTTAAAGACTGATGACTGTTTCTGTTTTCACATTTGGTTTGCCAAATTTTCCTATTTATGGAAACATACATAACAAGTTTATGAGGCCATACGAATTCCATTTCCCGTGAAACGATTTGCGTCGGATTCAGAATGATGAAGACTACATAGTCGTTTAGGTTTCGTGTAATTCTGATAACTTTTATTTTTTAACATAATTCTAATCACCTAATCAACACATTCAGAAATCCATATTGCATGTGATTCAAATGGGAGGGACCTAATGGCTCCTCTTGGTTCTAGCATGAGGGATCCATCAAACATTTCTTCTTTGGAAAATGAATAGTGAGCTTCATCGGATGGAAATGCAACATCAATATTTTAGTGAAGTTTCTTGGCTCGTGATGTAGGGAGCTTGGCATATCTTTTAGTTTCCTCATCGTATGATGGTTTGCATGGTAGTTCGTGGTACCTATCCTGATCTTTCGGGCACTTGTAAATTCAGCTGGTCTCCTTGTCATTTGGACAACGGTTGGTCACAACGATATAGTCCTAGTCTAGTTTTCTTGTGTAAGGGTTATAATTTTTGTATGGTTATATGCTTATTTTTTTGGGTAGACCCTCCATAGCTTAAAAGTTGTTGGCATTGTTTGTATTTTGGAAACATGCATGATATCTTTGTGTGGGTCTATTGGATATTGAATTAGGCCAGTTCTAGTCTTGGCCATTATGTAATCCAAGGTATGGGAATCTTTAGTTTGTTGAAGGGAATGGAGGATCTGTTATTATGATCGACTAGTGTAGCATGTTGATGAGAGCATGTATCCTCCATGGTCACTTTGGAAATTCATCTAAATCCATGTAAATCTGGTTTTTGAGTAATATAAGGCCTTAATTCACAAAAAACAAAAACCAAGTAATAGTAAAAAAGGTCTATACCATCCATTTCTTGTATCCACTTGATGTTGGGAAACCATTTCCATGGATTTTGTTGGGTTTTTACCAATGATGTAGAAGTAACATGATTATTTATTTGTGGTAGTTGATGGGTTCAACAAAATATGAATTTTTATGCCTTGTAAAAAAACTATCAAAGGACAGGAAGTAGTGAACATGTTTGGGTGCAATAAATTGGGATACCATGGAGCATCACCTTGAATAAGGATACCATATATCTCAATTCCTGTTAGACTACATTTTGGGAGACGATGAACAATAATTTGAAGATGTATACAACATTCCATTCATAGATAAATGGGTAGACATAAGTAGTCAACAAGACTTTGGTATAGTTTTTGAGGGGTTACAATTAGAAGCATATGAATACTTGGGATGAAAATTTGATTTATATTCAACACTCTTATAATTTTGCAGTCCACACTTCTACTAGTAAGTCCCCTTTTGAAACTTTTTTCTTCAGTATTTCTTTCCTCCACCTTTTGATATTCTATACGGGAAACTGATCTACATGGATATATGAAAATTATTAGTCATGCATGAAATAATGAAACAAGAGATATATAAACAACAAGATCCTGAAAAGAATACCAACATTATATTATGAGGGAGAGGTCACCTTTTATAAGCAAGGTTCATTCTTATTAACTTGATTACAAATAGTTTTGCAAGGAAGCAACAACACCTTATTTAGATATTGCCTTCCTTATTTTAAGTTACCCAACTAGTTTGCATGAGAAAAAAAAATACACATGTTATATATTTCCTTCCTTATTATAAGTTTTCCAACTAGTCTGCATGAGAAACATCAAACACATTATCAATTGTTTCCTTCCTCATTATGAGTTGCCCCAAAATGGGTACAAGTTTCTTGGTTTCCCAATTCCTTCATGTTTAGAGTTGAAAACATCCTTGCTTACATCACTAAATGAGGAAAATCTCACTGCGATGTTTATGTAGTCATCTATTTTTCTTGTGTCGATGTGTGTCCCTTTTAAGCTACAAGGTATGATATGCATATCTATTGGAAATATGTCCTCATATTGGAATCAAGAATTGTCCTTTAGTGAGGGAGTGTGAAAATCAAGAATATTTTCCAGGGGATGTTGAACCATGGTTGATTCCTCAAGGAGAGGTGGTTAAAAGAGCTTCATATTATTAACATTAAGCACATCATAGATGCCTAGTTGGGAAGGCAAGTCCAAGCAATATTCATTTTCTCCAATGAATTATAGAATAGTATAGGGACCATATCTTAAAGGATGCAACTTATGGTGTTGGCCCTTGAAGCATTGCTTGTCTAACAAGTGCCATACATGATCTCCTGGTTGAAATGACAAAGATGTGTGATTTTCTCACACCTTTGTTTGGCACAATATTGGGAAGCTTGCAAAGTACCAGTTACCTAAGTATGGAGCTAAGATATGTAGTGTTTAAAATGCTAAGTTGATTTTTGTTCTTGTTGCTGCCGTGTAGAACCACAAGGGGTGATAGTTAAAGGCATCTCATAGGGCACACTTAGTTGAAACCCAAAAAAAACTTCGAAAGGGGATAGCTTAGCAGAGGAGTGTGTGGCCCTATTGTAACTATGGTAAATAATGTGAAAATGTGAATCCCAATATTTTTCTTGGAGTACGATTAACAACCTCGATTTTTCCATCTATTTGTGGGTGAAAGGCGGTGGATAAAATAAGCTGACAACCTAGCGTAGACCAGAGAGTACACCAAAATATACTAAGATAATAAGAAACACAGTTAGCAATCAAACGAGAAAATTACCTGGTACCCGTTTTTTTGAGGTAGAAAAAAAAACACCCAATTTTGAAAAGTTGTGATTAAGAATCACCCTTTTTTTTTTTAGCATAATTTTGGCACTTTAAATTTTCTTATGACTTTTTTTTTTTTAAATGTCATGATTTTCATGTTGATTTTGAAAAGCGCTGATGTAGAATAACATGCTTTTTTTTTTGGAGCATATTTTTCGAACTTAAAATTTTCTTTGATTTTTTTAGAAAATGTTATGTCGATTTAGAAAAATGGTCATTTTTTTAGCACTTAAAATTTTTTTATTTATCAAGTATGAACATTTGTTTTAAAATGTTAATGATTTTCATGCCAATTTTGAAAAGTGTTGATGCAACATCAATATTTTTTGTTTAGAGTGGTGATTTTCATCTTGGTAATAAGACATCAAAAAAAAAAAAAAAAACAACATGACAAAAAAAATCAAATATGAAAAAAATATGAAAAAAGACCAATAAAAGTATAAAAAACAACAAAAATAACTTGTAAAAATAAAAAATTAAACAAAAAAACTAAAAATAAATAAATAAAAAAACAAAAGAATTCAAAAAATAAATAAAAAAAAGAAAAATTAGAAAAAAAATAACAAAAATAAACATTCTTTTTTGTAAGTTAAAAAAAAGAAACATTATAATTAAAGAAAATGAAAAAAAAATAGTCAAAATTAAAAAAAATTCAAATAATCAAAATACTAAAACTAAAAATAATTAAAATTCAGAAATTTAAATTAAAAAACAACATTAAAATAAAAATTTTAAAACAATAAAATTTAAATTTAAAAAAAAATAAAAATAAAATTATATATATATATATATATATATATATATATATATATATATAATAATAATAATAATAATAATAATAATAATAATAAACTTTCAAATAATTATAAAAAAATAGTTGATTTCTTTTTTAAATAAAAAAAAAATTTAAAATGAAAATTTAAAATAAAAATAAAATAAAAATAAAAACATATTAAATTTAAAAATAAAAATTAAATTTAAAAATAAATAAATAAATTAAAAAAAAATAACAATAACAAAAAATTAATTAAAAAAAATATTTAAAAAAACTTAAAGAAAAAATAAAAAAAAAAAATAAAAAAATTAATGAATTAAAAAAAAACATTGTACTGCACAATTGCTTTTGGGGCCACGGGGCTCGAACCTCGTGGCCCCTAGGGCGATGGGGGTTGGTTCCAGGAATCGCCCCGTGGCCCCCAATGCTGCAGTGCAAAATGTTTTTTTTTTTTTTTTAATTAATTTGTTTTTAATTTTTTTAATTATTATTATTATTACTATTTTCATATATTTTATATTTTTTAGTTTATTTATTTATTTATTTTTTAAATTAAAAAAATGAATCTTCATTTTTTTTTTTAATTTAAAAATGTATTTTTCATATATTTATATACATTTTTTTAAATTTTAAATTATTATTTAATTATTTAATTTATTTTTTAATTTAAATTTTTATGTTTTAAAATTTATTTATTTTTTTAAATTTTAATTTCTAAATTTTAATTAATTTTTATTTTATTATTATTATTATTATAATTTTACATTTTTTTATTTAAATTATTTTATTTTATAATTTTTTTAATTATGTAGTTATTATTATTATATTTATTATTTTTTATTTTATAACTTAAAAAAAAATTGTTTTTTTTTTTGTTTTTTTGTTTTGGTCAATTTTTAATTTTTTTCTTTAAATTGTGTGTTTTTTTTTTTTAATTTTTTCCTTTTTTATTTTCTTCTGATTTTTTTTTTTAAATTTTTATCTATTTTTTCTATTTTTACGACTGATATTTTATCTTTAATACCACACCTAAAAATCATTGAAATTTTATTTTCATAAAGGTGATATTTTATCTTGAATGTCATCCTTGGATTTTCAAGGTTTTTTAGAGACATGATAATAGATTATCTTTAATACCATGCGTAAATTTTTTTGGAATTTTAAGACTTTTGATATTTTATCTTTAATGTCATGTTTATTGTTGAAATTTTAAGGTTTTTTAGAGTCATGATATTTTAACTTTAATGTCATTATTAAAAAATGTTGACGATTTACCCCGAAAAAGAAAAAAGCGTTATTCCAACATTAACACTTTTCATTTTCAATGTGTTTTTTGCACACAAAAAATTGACGACATTATTCCAGCAACAACACTTTTCGTTTTCAGGCTATTTTTTGCACACAAAAAATTGGTGACATTATTCCAGCATCAACACTTTTTGTTTTCAAGTTGTTTTTTGCACAAAAAAAATTGGCGACGTTATTCCACCATCAACACTTTTAGTTTTGAGGGTGTTTTTTCAATCCTTTTTTCAAGAAAAAATTTGGTTTTTAGCATAATTTTAAAAAATGTTGAAATTTGACCCTAAAAAAAAACAGTGCATTTTGGAAGACACACTTTTCGTTTTTGAGTTGTTTTTTCATGTTTTTTGAGTTTTTTGGGCTAGAGTTCTTGTTTTGAGGTAATAGTTCTTGTTTGATCGATAACTATGTTAAGAATATCTAGCATAAATAATGCTACTCGACAATTCAATGTGTGGCCAAATAATATGGAAGAAGAGATCCGCAGTTTGAGTAACAATAGTAGCCTTATGATAGGGAATAAAGATAGCAATCCTAGAAAAAATAACAAACCACTACCCAAATAACATCATGTTTATGGAAAGTAGTAGGAATACCACTCAAAGTCCATGGAAATGGATTCCCAAGGGCGAGAGGGCACAGGTAAAGGTTGGTATAGACCATGCTTACGGTTTGATGGCTTTCTTTGTGAACATAATGTACATGCTAGAATGAATTTTTTTGCTTTATTGGGTAAGATAGACTAGAAGAATTGGCATTGGAGATTGAGAATGGTCTCGACTATGCCAAAATTTCCCTCACATGAAGAGGCATGTGCTTCACGTATGAGAAGGAGAAGATCATTAAATTATGGCACACATAATTGGTTAAGTTTATATCCAACCATCACGAATGGTATAATCAAGAAAGGGAGTTTCGTAGATATTTGTAGTTTGTTGCAAATATTCCCATATCTCACCAAATACTAGATTTGTTGCATATATGTATTTCTAGATATCAAAAGAGTCATAATAGAACTCTAGAATGTGAAAGACCTAATTAAGTGGCCAACTTAATAAATCAACCATTTTATTATTTGTACCCTTCTTATATTTAATTAGATAAAATTGGTAAATGTAAGTAACCCACTTCAGATGGTGTTTCTCTTGAATCTGTCTTTGCGAGTTGATGAAGATTAGTGGACGATGATTGGTATGGAGTATGGTTCTTTTCCAAGAATATAATGGTTCCATTACTTCAATACTTGCACTAAGCTATATAATTCCTTATCATAGGTGTTGTAAATAAGCTTGGCTCCCAATAATCTCAGAATGGTATGCTACAAGATGACCTACCTATGTAAGAATAGCCCCAATGGAAAAATATGAGGTATTTGTTTCTATTTAAAATGGTTGATGCATACTATAGAAGATGGAGATTAGGAGCAAAGAATAAGGCATTCTTAAGCCTAGAAAATGGTGCTCAACCTTGATATCACAAAGAAATTTTACTTAATTAGACAATTGGTGTAAAGTGAAATCCAAATATGAAAAATGTAAGACATATTTTATGTATAAATTAATACCTCCCACAAAACTCTTGAGATCATGAGCATTGGAAGGTGTTCCCCATGGTGCCAAATACTATACCTGAGAGGGATTTAGACAAACTCCTTTTGAATCAAGTATTTATCCAAAATATTGAATTAATTCTTTTCCAAAATAGGGTTTCTTCTCTTTTATCTGAACTTTATGTGCCCATAGTGGCACAAGTGTGTTGCACATGCATTGCAGATGTTTTTCACAAATCAAGATAAATGACCAAAAAATTACCCAAGTGTGGCTTGAACACATAATTTATTAATATTGGAAATATGGCTAACAAATTTGTCAACCCGAATGGCATGAATAACCATTCAAATAGCCCAAACATTGCCTTGAAAGTGGTCTTCCATCTGTCTTCAACATCCATGTGAACTTCATGGTAACCAAATGTCAAATCCATCTTTGTGAAGAAGCAAAACCCTTGTAAGTGGTCCAATAAATCCTCAATCTATGGTAGGGAATAATGGTTTTTAACAATCTATTTATTAATGGAATGGTAATGTATCACTATATGTCATTTGGAATCATCCTTTTTGGGAATATTGAAAGTGGGAGTTGCACATGGGGAGGATGAAGGTTGAATATGGCTTGGTGTCTGCAGTTGTGCAATTTGTGGTTCTATCTCAACTACCTCTTGAGGATTGAGGAGATAGGATGGGGCATTGGGAAAATAAGCGCCAAGAATAATATGAATTGTGTGTTCAATAGAGCGTGTTGGGGGTAGCCTTGTGTGTTGTCTGAATTCCTCTATGAATTATTGAAGCAGGGGAACCCTATTATGGGGTACTAGATTAGTGAGGTTATTTCGTTTGGTAGGGCGAAGTAAACAAAAATGAACACATTGGTTCAAACTGAGTTTCTTAAAGGGATCTTTTCTAGTAAAATTTTACGTTCGCTTAAGCAAAGAGGGTGTGATCACATAGGTGTGACCCTCCTGCTACAAGTGGTATTGATGATATTTATAACTATAAACAATGTGCCTAGCCTATTGATATGGAATTTGGAGTAATAGATTGGTAAAATCAAGAGGTGAAACATCACATACCATAATATCTCAAAAAGGGCTAGTGAAAAAGGTAACTGCACAATACTAGGATATGGTAAGACGAGGGATTTCCTCTGTACCCAATCGAGCTAATATGGGGTTGGGCGTGGATTGGTGGGAAGATTAATGTGTTGAACTAAGTACTAGGCTACAATATTCTTTTGTTTCCCATTTTCGAGATTAAGAGTAGCCAATTCATGCTTTATCTAACAATTATGAGTAAAAAAAGGTGTAATAGAGGTGCCAGCTTCATTAACAGTCATGATAATGAGAGAGGGGTCTTCTTCAATAGGATTGTCAAGAGAAACAACTACATGAGAGGGATGGGAATATGGTTTATTAACCTTGGTAAAGAGAGTATTTTTGGTGCCCATATTTTTAAGTGCTTGAAAATCGATAGAAGTAGGGAATTTGGTCTTATGGAAGGTACATCAAGGGGTATTGGGAAGTGTGGAGGATGAGGCAAGAGTCACGTTAGAATGATCAACAGGAGAGGGAATAAAAGGAGAGGGATCATATATATAGGTTGAGGAGATTGGATTCAAGGAAGCACATTATGTTCCATGGCCAAGGTTGAAAGAAATTCCTTGTCCAAGAAAGGACTATTGAATAATTCAACTTCTCGACGAAAATCCATTAACAAACCGAAATTAAATTTGACAATGGGCACCTATTCCAGATCATAGATATGTAGTTGAGAAAAAGACCTTGATGTAGGCTTATACTGTTTGATTCAGTAGTTAGAAAATCTGCAACCATTTTGCAAGGATATTATAAATATATATTGGGGGATATAAGCATGATCTTAATGCTTGATAGAAGTCATCCCGAGATGTGATTTGAGTAGGGTTGGCCTCTTCCATCTCTATGAAATTAACTCCTAAGACTACATTCTATAACTAGGTATCCCACCATGCTTGTGTCATGCCTTCAAGATATAGGTTGGGAATTTGAAGCTTCATGTCCACTTCCATCTCAGGACATGTTCTGAAATAGGTGGAGAGATTGTAGGGAAAATAATTGAAACCTTATCCATTTATTTGGATTGAAAATTTGGGCGATTGAAATCATGTATTGAGTTGCATGTACCCTGGAGGGTGTCTTTATTGTTGTAGTTTATTAGCTTGTGGAGAGTCATGGCTAAATCCTGTATTGACGAGCGTTATCACTTAAAAGGTGACCACCTAACCATTTTCCATGACGATGAACGAAATACACCATGTAGTATGATTTTTACACATAAAACACACTTTCACCTTAGGAAATAATTTAGAGAACCACTTTTCCTAAATTATTTATGTTTACCCACTAGAAAATAACTCATAAATTCATTTAATTAATTTCATGTCATTTTCATATTTACCCATCTAGTGAAAATAATTAAAAATATTTTCACTCATCCATAGGAATAATTAAATAAATTATTATTTATTTATTATCCCTCAATAATTTAACTTCTCCCCCTTGAAATAATTATTAAATATTTATTTACTAATTATTTCTAACCCCTTTTGACTGTATCACAAAGAATAATTAAATAAATCACCATATATTTATTATTCCTTAATAATTTAAATTCTATCCTATGAGATGATTATTAAATCATTATTTAATAATTATCTCTAACTCACTTTGAGTATATCTCCTTAAAGTGATTAATAAATCATTTTTTATTTCTTAATAACATTAACCATTTTTCCTTGATTAACTCAATAAATAATTATTTTTTAGTTATCCCACTAAATAAATAAATATTTTTTTTGACCATTTCAAGAATATTTTCATCTCTTAAATATAATAAAATATTCCTAACGACTAGATCTTGATTTAGTCTAATAATTTTGCATTATTTCTCTAGATCTATATCTATCCTAACATTTTATTATAAATAAGAGAGGTTTTTCCTCACTCTCTACACATGACCATTTCATCGTCATCACTATCTTCCTACATCATTTGAGCTCCCACTTTGAGTTCATTCATCAATTCTCCATTTTTCTCATTACAATTGGTAAGAGAGAGACTAGCTACTAGAGTGAAGGGAATACAAAGAACCCATCCCACGAAGGAGGATACTTTAGACCCAAGTCTACATTCTTCTCCAACATGGGTAATCTTTATAGTAATAATAAAATAATTTCATTTCCATTGGGTTTTCATTGTTTTATCAATTGTTATGTATTTTTCAATATTTTCAGATCATATTTTGTAGGGTTTCTAATAATTTTTTTGCATATCTAAATCATATTTGCAACTTTTATGTTTATTCTCATTGTTGTTAGGTGGGTTGTCACCAACTGATAAGAAGAGGAATCTTGGTACACTTGATAAAAAATATTCTCCTAACAAATGGAGACTCCAATGGGTCTTTAGTTGTCAACAAATGGTGACTCCATTGGTTTATATTTTCAGAACCCTAGTGACTTCGTTTCTGCAATTTTCTCTCTTTCGTTTCTATTTCTATTTTTAGATTTTGAATGGTTTTTTGGAAAAATATCTTTGTTTTTGTGATTTCGCTTACTTTTTTCAGGTCGGAGGTATTGGTTGAGCATGAGACAATAATTTTTATTTCAAATATGTTAAGCGAGAGTCTCAGGAGCCCAATACACTTTTTAGGGCATTTTCTGCGTTGGTTGTGTAGGTTTCAGGCCAGAACTTGCGTTACTATTCATGAAACATGTGGGTTTCTGCACTGCCTCTTTTTCCAACTTTCTGTAACTTGTTCATGTTTTTTCTAAGTCTGAGTTATGTTTTTTCTATGAAGAGGGGATTTTCATTTATTCCTATTCATTCCACTAATCCTGCATATACTTGCAATTTTTTTCTCTTGAGGAGGTAATTCCAACGGTAACACTGGTAATACTCAGAGTCCCCCTCCTGGAGGTAACATTCAAACCTCAAAAATAATGGCTCCTTCCCAACCATTACTCCCTTACATGGTTGGTTTAAGTCTCCCTGATTTGAACTAGATTATTAATGATCCACTTTTTTGTGACCTGAGTTGCCCACCTATGCTGACCAAACTTCCATCAAATACACCAAAATTTAAAGGGAATCCTAGAGAGGATCCCACCAACAATGTCCACTCATTTCACATGTGTTGCTCCTCCAATTATATCATAGAGGATTCCATGCATCTATTCCTTTTCCAACACACTCTCACCAAAGCTACTGAAAAATGGTATGTATACCAACCCCATGCCTCTCATTCCACATTCGTGATTCTATCCAACTACTTTTTTATCCTATTTCCAATTACCTCTCCATTACGACATTGATACCAAACTCTTGAAATCATTTTTTCAAACTTCTACCACTCGATTTTCTGATCATGTACAAGAATGGAATAAAATGCGAAACATATGTAAAGCTTCGGAATTCAAAGACTATGTCTACATGGATTAGTTTGTAATATCCCAAAATGGGAATGTTTAGCAACACATACATGGAAAACACATTTTCAGAAATATATGCTATAAAAATCAAATTCAACCCTTGGATCCCTTAGATATGAAAATATGACATCTAAATCCAAAAGGAGATCAGAAACAAATCATATTAGGTGAGGTAAACAAGCCTCCCACACCTAGTGCAGCTCAAAAATGTTGAAACCCCAAAACTACTGCAACATGAAATTACTGCATAGAGAGACAACACAGTCTAATGAAGGTTCATAAAAAAAAGTAGTAGAGACAAATATGATTTTATATTAATCAATATGGCCCAAAAACTGAGATCTAGTCTCCTTTATACAAGTCCAAGAGAACCCGGGAAGGGTTTCTAGGAATACACCCAAATACAAATGGTGATATTCAACACTAAGAATGAATAATCACTGCAAATTGAAGCACAGGAGTATAGAAGGCTGAAATAATGTAGATCTGATGCAGATCTGATTAAAGGTATTCCCCCATGAAAGGATGAACCCTTTAATCACAGGAAAACTCCCAAAAAGAACCACAAGATCCCTTGATGAAGCTGCCCTCCAGAAATAACACAATTCCAGACTAAAATTATGCTGTAAGTGATGGAAATTTATTGGCCGAATTCCAAATATCTGAAATGAGCTCAAGATCCCTCCAAACTGATCTCCCAAGAGAAGGAATCCTCCCTCCTATGCAAAACCAACTCAGAAAGTGGGTTTCTCAACCCTCCACTGCAACACCCTACAACACAACACTGTATTATGTAAAAAATACATTGTAACTAAAGACTAAAGCTTGGCCCCAATGTCGGATGTGTGGAATGATAGATCAGGTCTCTCCCAAGAGCTACTCAAAGGGAAGAGGTGGAAATCCTGAACAGGAATACCAAGTGCTAAACAACACCAACAATCTTAGCTAAACAACTGAAGAGAGCAAAAGTCTAAATAGACATATCAAAATATAATTCATAAGCTAACCCCATATGGCTACCATCCAATTCCTTATAAAATATGTGAGCCTTCTCACTTGGGTCCCACTCATTAGGTTTTCCACCATCACACAATCAATCTCCCTCCAAATCTGCGTTGTACCTTCATCAAGGCCACTCCTCCATAACAACGTTGTTTTATTTGGTCAAGGTTGACCTCTTCAACCTACTTCAGCCCTTTTCGTACCTAAGGGTCTTCAATCTAGCTCTCATATAGTTGTCTAAACTGATCCTTATTCATATTGAGCTGTTTTTATAGATGATCCACTCCTCCCACATTAATGTTGTTGACTTGGTCAAACTTGACTTTGTCCACATCCATTATGCCTTGTTCACACATGAGAGTGCTAGATCCAGTTATTATTATGACCCCTTTTCACATCAGGAGGGATTTTATGCTTATTCAAGATAGGTATGGGTACCTTTCCCCATTTATTCATCTACTAGGTGCTAAGAGAAAAAATCAATATTCCTATTAGTTGCATGCTAATTTAGGAATATTACAGTCCTCCCCTCCAAAATGTTGCTTGTCCTCAAGAAACTGCAAGGATAGAACTGAAGAGCCTCCTCTTCTCCCCCTATAGTATCCTCATATGATAAAATCCTCCAAGGATCAAGATGCTGTCTCATCAATACATCTCCAAGTTGCCCCTCCCAAGTATGCAAGCTAGCTTTTGGTGAGCATCCCAAATAGCTATCATCATGTAAAAGTAAAACATCCATGAAGGCAACAATGGGCTGTCTAAAGACCTTCTTAAGGCATGAGATATGATATAGATTGGAATATACCATCCCCATATGAATCTCCCATCCCCAAGCTACTATCCACACAAAATGAGCCACCACCCAGAATGGTAACTCATGAAGAATATCATCCACCTTTGGCTCTTGCAATGTAGGTGGGATGAATAACTGAACATGGTAGACAAAATAGCCTACCCCACGATGTCCTTCTCTCCACTTATGATAAGTGTAGAGTATCTGCTGATCTTGGGCTGCAATAATGTTTCCCTCAAGTGGCAAGAAGAAGGTTGGATCTTTAAAGATCCTCTCTTTAAAGTCATGGATCATGTTGGCCCAAACCATTCCATACAAAATGAATGGCACATCATCACCATATGGCATCCAAATCAGAAAAATGATGAAGGTTATGTGCAAGTTTGGATGATACCAATGGTTTCTCAAGTGGATACATCTGAGTCTTTCCAACTGTTGTCTTAGAACATCATGTGGCAAGTTTTCCTCCAACAAGTTACTAGCTATGCATGTTTGCTCATCTACTATGTGGTAGTAAGCAACAATATATATTAGCTGAGCATAATAAGAATAACAACATACTTTCCCAAAGTCATGTAGAGAAGGGTTATCATCATAAGTATAGGTCCTTGAATGACTATGTAACCCAGAAATAATCTTTCCCTCTTGTGGAGCAATGCACTATTCATAGATGGTGAGAAGATGCAAATACTCAATGAAATAATTAGTAAGTACATAAATGTATTTCTTACCATGCATAGTGAGTAGGCTGAAAGTGAGGTCCATGGATGAGTCCTCCCATGAGAATACCCTCATAAAATTCTGCAAAATGAAGGGACGCATACTCCCCTTGGAACACTCCATCAATAGAAACATACTCCCAAGTGACAACACTGTTGGCCTTAGTGATAAGGATCTTGTCACTCCATGAATTCTTCCTTTGACATTCCACATGCCAAAGCTATCCACCATCATGCTGTTATGTGGAGTAATTGTTACACTGAAAATTGTCACCTTGACATCCTACTATGTGTATGAGCTCATTATTACTCATACTTCCCCCTCTGCAAGTCTAACATGTTAGTTCCTCATGTAAAGCCTTGAAAATCAGAGAAAATTTCCTAAAATTCTCCTAAACTTTGGTATCACACTTTCTCGCTATCTTGCTTACGGTCCCGCACCCAATGTTCAGCTCTCTTGCGTACCTGAACGCACTTTCTCTTTATTATAAGTGCGGACCCCTGTAAGATCAAAAAGGCACAATTAAATTCCAAAAAGCTCAATTAAAGTAAATTCTGGAAGCTTCTAGAATGGATCTTGCGGTGGCAGAACCGCTCTTGTGAGGTGCATGCATTCCTTACCTTATGGAGCTAACCCCTTGATGTGAGGAGCTTATCCCTTTGAAGGAGGATTCTATCCCTTCATACTTGGAACATAAAACCTCCTCTTTTCCACTATAAAAAGAGGCATTGGGTAGCCTCAAGGGGAGGTCAAGCTTAAGAATATTTGAGGTTAAGTGTTGTTGAGATTTAAACTTAATTGACTAAGACTTTTGTGAGGAGATATTACATACCTCTACTTGTCTTGGTTGGAGGAGTGCAAATCTTATCAAAGTAGAGGAGACTCCTTCTTCGGACCCCGAGAAGGCCTGTGCAACATCAAGGCTCAGGTTGTAAGGTTTTCCTTCTTTTGAAATTAATACAAATATACTTATTTTTATCAATAAGCTGTCTGTTCATGGTTTATTTCATAGATTCCTTGATCACTATGATAAGCATGGTTTATGATGATGTCTATACAGGTGCTATGTAATATTTTGCTTGTTTGTGACTGCAGTTTTACGAGGAAAACTCCTTCAAGCGCGCGAGGGAGAATAACGACTTCAAACAAGCGCTGGACATACGATAAGTCTTTTACACCTCTATAGAGCTTTTCGTAGATCATATATGCTTAGAGAAAGATAACTTTATTTGGCTATTTGTTGCTAGATACTTTTAGTACTAGGGAGATCGGTCTTGTTCGCAAGAACGATTTATCCAGCCAACAGTAATATTCTCCTTATCCTCCAATGCTAAAAGGAAACCTCTTTGCACATTGGATGTACCATCCCTTTCTCTGGAAATATCATGACAAGTATGGGAAAAATTCTTCCCATACTGTCCCAAGAGTAACCATAGAAAAAATGACTCTTGTTGCCCCCTCACACCTCCATCATGAAAATAATGAAGTGAAAATATGTTGATTGTCATGAAAGAGATCATATCAACATAATGCACCCAAAATATTTGCTGCCATATGATGCAAGTGTCCTGCCAAGTTTTCTCCACCATCATACCCTTTGGAGAAGGATATATCTCATGATGGCCAAAATATTTCAAGAGTAGCCAATGCAACCATGCCTCTTGCTGCCCAGTGTCATAAATATGCAAGTGGCTCACCAACCTCTTGTTCTCTATCCACTTCCATTAATCCATATGTGGATGTCTCCTACCATGTTCCACCTTGGTACCCCTCCAATGAAGACTACCATCCTCCCAAATTAGATTTCTTCTGTTGCATTTCATGGGATGTTGAAATGCAACTCCTTGGAGACCTCCTAGAGAAGATCGCATACTAATGACCATCTTGAATCCATAAGGATCCAAGTGTGCTGGAGGCAAAAACTCCTCACTACTGCTTAATGACAATGATGTTAATCTCCCCAATGGTGTATTTGTTGTCTCATACTCCAGCTCAAGGATGAACATATGGTTTTGTATAAGATTGTTTAGGATAAAGTTCATCCTATCCTTCAAAATCCCACACTGTAACCCCAAGTGTTGTGTGCAGCTCAACCATGGCCCATTAGGATGATGATTCATCCCTTCCTTGAACAAGTCAAGGTTGCACAGCACAGTGCAATCCTGCTACTCCAAATCAATAGTATGTGTTGATCCTAGATCATGCAAAGGCAGATTTCCACATCCCTCCATAAGATTTGCTGAAATAACAAAAAGTGGAAATTCATGCATACCTTGGTGAAGCTTGGGAACATCTTATATGTCTACAAGGGCTCCTCCTACCAATGTGTTGGCTTCCTCATCTGCTGAGGATGATGGCTGCTCCTCCATAGTTGTACCAGTGCTGGTACAAATCTCCTTAAGTGGTGGTGAAGGCTCCTCCCCTTCTGATTTATTCTTGTCAAATATCTTGATCACCCTTTGAGTGAAATCTGAAAAAATAAACACTATTGCATGACTCACATGGCTGAACCACCAAATTCTTGCCTTACCCTCAAGGTGCAACACTGAGATCTCAACTTCCTCTCTCTCTACCACTGGATGTAGTAGGAAGAATGCATATAGCTTCATCACCCAAGCCTTTGCTATACATGTGGATGATCCATCAAAAGTAGATAACATAAATATATTTCCCCTCATCTTGCTATTGTGGTAGGGCCTCCTTTCTTCTTCCAGATGAATAAACTGAGGACGAGCTAGAGTCTCCTTGAAAGCTTTAGGTTGAGACTTGTATCCTGCAAGGTATCCACTTAGGATCTCATGTTCCAAGTGCCCTACATCTTCATGCCTCTTGTCTTCTTCCTCAAAAGGGAAAGGCAAGGTGTAATTCCTTGGAGCTTTCTGCTACTTTGTTTCTTTCTTTTGAGAATAGGAAGTACATGGCCCTTCCTCTTCTTGAAACCCTCTAGAAGTTTCACTGCTTCTCTTCTCTTCTTTCTATTTACCCTCCTTGGAGAGGTTCTTCATAGATCTGAAAATTGATGAGACAAAGCTCATTCTCTCTATCATTCTGACCTTTCCTTATTGTTATAGAATCTTGGCTTCAAGTTCACAGGCTGAGCCAAATATCATGCTCTGATACCACTGTAATATCCCAAAATGGGAATGTTTAGAAACACATACATGGAAAACACATTTTTAAAAATATATGCTATAAAAATCAAAGTCAACCCTTGGATCCCTTAGATCTGAAAATATGACATCTAAATCAAAAGGGAGATAAAAAACAAATCATATTAGGTGAGGTAAACAAGCCTCCCACACCCAGTGCAGCTCAAAAATGCCGAAACCCCAAAACTACTGCAACATGAAATTACTGCATAGAGAGACAGCACAGTCGAATGAAGGTTCATACACAAAAGTAGTAGAGACAAATAGATATTATTTTATATTAATCAATATGGCCCAAAAACTGAGATCTAGTCTCCTTTATACAAGTCCAAGAGAACCCGAGAAGGGTTTCTAGGAATACACCCAAATACAAATGGTGATCTTAAGCACTAAGACTAAATAATCACTAAAAACTGAAGCATAGGAGTATAGAAGGCTGAAATAATGTAGATCTAATGCAAATATGATCAAAGGTCTTCCCCCATGAAAGGATGAACCCTTCAATCACAGGAAAACTCCCAAAAAGAACCACAAGATCCCCTGCTGAAGCTGCCCTCCAGAAATAACGCAATTCCAAACTGAAATCACATTGTAAGTGATGGAAATATATTGGCCCGATGTCAAATATATAAAATTATCTCAAGAACCCTCCAAACTGATCTCCCAAGAGAAGGAATCCTCCCTCCTATGCAAAACCAACTTAGAAAGTGGGTTTCTCAACCCTCCATTGCAACACCTTGCAACACAACACAATATTCTGTAGAAACTGCACTGTAACTTAAGACTGAAGCTTGGCCCCAATGCCGGATGTGTGGAATGATAGATCAGTTCTCTCCCAATAGATACTCAAAGGGAAGAGGTGGAATTCCTGAACAGGAATACCAAGTGCTAAACAACACCATCAATCTTAGCTAAATAGCTGAAGAGAGCAAAAGTATAAACAGACATATCAAAACATAATTCATAATCTAACCCCATATGGCTGCCATCCTCTTCCTTATAAACTATGTGAGCCTTCTCACCTTTGGTCCCACTCATTAGGGTTTCCACCATCACACAATCAATCTCCCTCCAAAACTGCGCTATACCTTCATCAAGGCCACTCCTCCATGACAATGCTATTTGATTTGGTCAAGGTTGACCTTTTTAACCCGCTTCAGCCCTTTTCAAACCTAAGGGTCTTCAATCCAGCTCTCATATAGTTGTCTAAACTGATCCTTATTCATATTGAGTTGTTTTTATAGATGATCCACTCCTCCCACATTAATGATGTTGACTTGGTCAAACTTGACTTTGTCCACATTCATTATGCCTTGTTCACACATGAGAGTGCTAGATCCAGTTATTATTATGATCCCTTTTCACATCAGGAGGGATTTTATACTTATTCAAGATAGGTATGGGTCCCTTTCCCCATTTATTCATCTACTAGGTGCTAAGAGAAAAATCAATATTCCTATTAGCTGCATGCTAATTTAGGAATATTACATAGTTCTTGCGAACACTTGTGGCCCCTATTGGTAAATATGCCGCATCACATTTCCCTTAGACCGAGGAAGAAGCTCTCCAAATAGCTTTGAAGTATGATCTGATCTATGCCCAATCAGGTTAAGTCTACTCTGTCCTCCCTAACCTTGCTAGTTTTGGTGCTTCATCTGCACTAGGGGCATCTCATGTCGCTGACGGTGCTATCAGATCAATAGCTTACCTTCATCCATCTCCATATCCTTAAGCACCTATGAGTTATAGCCAATATCAGGGGGTTGCAGTTCCACCTACGCTTATCCTCCCCCTGACCCTTCAAGCATTAGCTCATACCAAGGCACAAGTACATCTTATGCATTTTCCCATCCAAATAAGTTGATGCTAAGGCCAATTGTTACTCAGCCTGGTTAATAGAATTTTGTCGCTAATCCTTATTATCCATATTCACCACTTAGTGCTCCAACCCAATTATCACCAACACCTCAACCTCCCATGCGTCAACCACCTTTTCCACAACAAAAACAACATCCTCAAGGCTAATTCTATGCTCAATAGAATGGTTCCCCTGTCACCAATCCCAAGAGAAGGAACAAGGGGAAATATAACCAAAATAATAAATATTATGGAAACCAAGGAAAAAAAGGGCATCAACCTAATGCCAATAATTGTGAAAATTCTAATACAAAAACCCAAAAATAGGGCAGACATCCCAAGCAGAACAAGGTACCTTGAACTAATAAACCTTATGCATTTTGTGGTACTTATGGTCATCATTCCCATTGTTTTCCCCTTCTCCCTAAAAGTCGCAAAGCATGGAAAGATCAAGAAGCTTCCTCTAGAGGGAATCATCCATCAGCTCCATCAATCCCTCCTTCTACACAACTGATAGTGCTTACTAACCCCTTCCCTCACCAAGGATATGTGGCTTCCTAGATTGACTAGAATCCTCCACCTTCTCCCTCTCAACAACTAGGGAATGAGTCCTATCAAATCCTCATGATGAATTATAAATAGGTCAACCTCCGGACTCGGTCATGCCAATATGATAAATCTCCCAAAAATTCATTCAACGATGCACAAAATCAAGTTTCCACAGAGCCTTTTTCATCACCAAATGGTACCTTACAAATTCCTTTGCCTAAGGTAGAGGTTTCAATGAATATCACTAAAGGTTCGTTACATTGAAATGCTACCAATTCACGAGTTTCCCACACTTACAGTATAGTAGATGAATTAGCAAAATATCCTGCTACTATGTCAGCACTGAAAGTCCTTTAGACATGCCCATCTCAATGAAAAACTATACTATCTACTTTAGGCATTGTGGACCCTTCAAATGATTGCATGATCATTTTTGACTTTGACATTATGGTTCATCCTCGCCTTCCTCCCTCTGTTGCACTCAAGATACATGTCTCCATTAAGAATGTCATTGTTAAGTTTTGTGTCGCCGATGAAGGCACATCCACTTGTGTGATAGCTGCTACTATCTTCAAATAACTTGGTTCTCCTGACCTTTCACCATCCACAATCATTCTTCATGTTTATGATGGTCACCCCTTGTAACCCCTTGGTCTCTACCAGAATTATCTTGTCTCAGTTGGAAATAAACAATTCATGGTTGATGTTGACTTTATTAACACCCCTCTTGAATATAACCTATTTCTTGGTTGTAGTTTCGTGTATTCCATGATAGTGATCACATATTTTGTCTTTCGCACTAGGAGCGTCCCTCACTATAGCAATATCATCACCATCTCTTCGATGGCGGGTAACAATTCCATGCCTTATATGACTGTAATTTCTCCTGGAGTATATAAATATTACATGTTACTAGTGGTATAATATGTCCCACCACCTATTCCCACTGAGCCTAGCTCTTCTAGTGTTTGCATGCTCCAAGCATCACGGGATGCCAAAAAGAAGTATTGTATGTCTTCCCCGTAGATAGCTCCTCAAAAACCTATTTTTCAAGACTCAGCTAATCCTTTAGGAGGATTTCCTCCTTACCACCATCCATTTGGTCAAATACCTTTCTTATTCTCGCCACTCGACATATTTTCCACACCAACGATGGCTATGCTGAGTCTCCCTAACATGACACTAGGGATCCTATTTTGGTACATCGATACTCCCGAAAACACCCCTCCTGATAAACTCAAGACTTACTTGGATTTGAATCCAGTACAACCAATTTCTACCACCCCTACCTTTGCTTCAGATCCACAACAACCTCAACAGGAAACTACTCATGTTGTGAAAGTATCTTGTGAGGGGGGTAAAGCTCAGAAAAATTTGGGCAAAGAAAATGAAATTCAAGTGGAAACCACTCATTCTAAAGCACCTAAGCCTACTCCTCCATGCACTTTTTGCGATGTTCATGGTTGTGCAACTAATAATTTCCTTAATATTCCCACTATCACGAGCATGATTTTAGAAGAAAGAATTTAGCCAGACCCTCATGTCACCTTACCTGAATCTGCTAAGAAAAATAAATCCTTACACAAAAATCACCCTTGTGATTTGTGTGATATGTTCGAACAGTATTCACATTATTGTTATCCTCTGAAATTATATCATGATTATCTATTTGTTTTCTGCAAAATGGATGTCGCTTGTAGTGACCCTTCTCCTTCTCTACTTGTGGCCCCTAACACCAATTCCTTTCTAGGGTAGGAGGCTCCTCAAACCACTATCATCATTCTTCCTCCTGATGTCAAAATGATGGACACTTTCATACCCATTCTCTACCTGTCATCATCCATAGGGTCAAAAAATTCACACTTCTTTCAAATGTATGAATGTGCATATTTAGATCCACCTTTTGAAGTTGCTTTGGTCTCAACACCAATGGAATTTGAATCCACTTGTCATCAATATCCCATTAAAGACATTACGTATGTGAACCATGTATCCCATGATGATGATTAAGTCACATACCTCTTACTTCAAAACTATAATTTCAAACCACATTTTCCTGGCAATTATTAAATTTCCACACAATGTTTGGGTAAGGGGGCATCCATTTTTTCATATTCCAGGAGAATAAATTCTCCCCAACCCTCGTGTCACATTTGGTAGTGTTTACTCTAGTGCCACTATTTTTCCCCATTTCAAAGAGCCTCTAGAGTCCCATTTCACTCCAAATCACCCTAGGGATGATCCACTTAATCATCCCTCCATCTTCCATCAACAACCTAGTTGACTTTGTTGTTGTGCAACCCAAGTGTCATTTATGATCTGAATGGAGGAAATTGATCTGAATAGAGGAGTATTACTGATTGCTGTGCTAAGTACCTCTTTCAGATTTTAAACATACTTTCTTCTTATGTGCATAGATTTGAGCTGAACAACAGATTAATTCAATGGTTTCTTTCAAGTGTCTTTCAACAATGTAATTATGATGAACAAATTGTAAATAATGAAATCATCAACACTTGAAAATAAATATGCATCAAACAACAAGATAAAAGCCATTGATGAAGGATTTAACCCCTCCTGGGATACATCTCCTAGCCTGTCAACATCACTAGACCTCTCTTGTATTCATTTTCAAAAGTACATATCAGTTTGTTGCTAATAACATGTGGCTATTACCCCTTCAAGGTAATTTTCTCTTGCAAGTAACTCTCACAATATCAACAACACAACATATCTCCTACAAATATTACATTCTTTCACTGGTGAGAGCTAGAAACCCCTCACATACACCCTTCAATTCCACACTGAATAATACAATAAAAAAATTCATGAATAAATAAGTCAAACCAAAGCTGAACCATGCTGGTCAAGTTGTTGCAAAAAGTTTTATGGAAATGGGAAAACCCCTACAAGGTCTCGTCCTTGCTCAACAACTTCCAAAACTGCTTCAAACATCTCATTGATCCATACACCTTACTTGTCAAACCTGAAATATGACCCTAAATATGTGCTCAAATCAGTAAACATAGGTTACCAATGGATTCACAGCATCCAAAAACCCCTAAGTAGCCTCTTTTGTCTCTTCAAATGGTCCTCAGGTGAAGCAGATATGGCCTCCTCTTTTGGTGGCCCTAGGCATATTTAATATTCAAGCTAGAAAAATAACTTATAGAAGTGCTCCTTTGCCTCTGAAACCTATACCCATGATTCATGAATGCTTCAAAATGGCTATCTAGCCTCTTCCTCTGCTCAATTTAGTCGAAAACTGCCCAAGTTATGACTTCTTCCAGTTTCTCCTAGGAAAAATCTACTAAATTTGGTAAACTGGAGTTAACTAGGGTTAAAATGGCACTTTCCCCGAATTTGGAGGTCCGCCAATTAGCATTTCACTAAGTTTAAGTGGTATTTAACGCGTTAATTAAGTGTTCTTAACACACTAACTCCACACTTAATTAAATCCGTACTAAGACTTTGGATTAGCACTAATGAAGTGATTATGGGTTAATAAATCTGGGTTTTAAGTTTTAAATGCCGCTCTTAATTCAGAGCTCTGCCAGCGGCCATAGCCTGTGGTCCCGTGGATTGGGGGCTGGCCCTACTTACCCCCACCTTAACACATTGGTTAATATAAATACAAACTGGTTCCCAACATAGTTAAGAACCATGTGCGGGTATAGCGGTATGACATTGCATTTGTGTAGGGGAGGTCGCAGGGTCGACCCTGACCTCCACCCAGCCTCCAATATAAAATTTTAAACCACCATTTAATATTATTTCGACCATAACTTAGTCCACCAAGGAGGGCATGTGGCGGCCCCTGGCTGCAGCACATGTCCGCCTCTAGTTCGCCTATTTCCAACCAATGAAAAAAATGACAACAAACCAACTTAAAAACCAATCCCGCAGTGACACTTTTCACTACCTGATTTGCTCGGAGGATCTTTCACTAACCTTTGACCCCTAAAAAGTTACCTTCCGCGTCAGTAGTACAGATTGTTGACAGGGCATTTGTCTGTCATTTTTTTTAAAATTTTATCTGTTTGAGAAAATGGACAGTAGGCTCTAACTTTCACATACAAAGTCAGTTTTCGATGAAACGAAGTGAAATAGAATCAGGGCAACGAGACATATCTAGTTGTTTAGGTTTCAAGAAATTTAGAGAACTTTTATTTTTGAGCTTAAATTTGAGCTTTGATCATATCTCTCCACTAAAAGACTTTTGGTCTCCAAAACTTCATTTTCGTTTGTTTAGCAATTGAAGGTACATTTCATTCATTCTTCTAAAATCTACCCAATCAAAGTTTGAAGTGCCATGACGACTCTTTTTCATGCTGAACTTGAACTGTAGTTCGACCAAAGGTTTCAAGTTGGTTTTTCTTCTCGACTTGTCCATGTCGCTATGACCATGCATAACAACATCCTTCCCAAGAAGAATTCAATGGTGTTTATTTGCAAAAATAATTACTGAGGATAAAATTCAAAATAATTTCACATAAACCAATACAAGCTGCACATGGCAAATACTTGTAGAAATTGAGTGATGAACATATTTTTACATAAAAAATATGCTGCCACTACTCATACAAAATTTTTCAAAAATCATTTCCGACATAATCAAAGAGAAATGCATTTTACAACATGGAGAAACTTGACACCCAAATTTTCCATTTGAATTGACTAACAACCAAGCCAAACTAGCATAAACATGTTAAAGAAAACATTGTTGCATGTAAGGGATTTATTCATGAATTATCAATTTTACAAATTACCCACTATGGGGATATGAAACTAGTGCAAACATGACTTACAATCTTCAACTGGACAAATAGTCCGAAAATTTCTTACCCAACATGGTAACTGAACCCTCTATTTGAACTTTTCCTTCTTTTGAAGCCACTTCATGAATGGTCGCATCTTGTGCCAATTTTTCTTTTGTCTCTTCCTTTTCCGGTGCTTGCATGACTTTCTTGCCCTTACGAGGATGAAGTTGTGGAAAAAATTTCCAACACTTATCGATCCAATGCCCACTGATATTCTAGTGAGTGCAAAAGTTCCTTTGAGATCTTCTTAGCTCATATGCCTTTTTCTTTGATTGAGTTTTCCTCTTCTCATTATCAATATCAAGAGACATAAACATATTCTTGATCATGGATTTTATTTTGTCGCACTCATCAACACAATGGTTAGAAGAAGTGAAAAAAGTGCACAGAGACATTCTCCTCAACATGTCACTCATATCAAAATTGCACTCACTACATTCACTTAATATTGTTCATTCAAGTATATCAAGATTGGCACTAAGGTGGAAGGAAGAACCGTGAGCCGAGATCGAAGCACAGGCCTGAAACCCTAAGGTTTCCCTTGCGCCTCACTGAGGGCGCCGCCACTGCTTCTGGTTATTCCATGTTGTCGGCATCATAGCGATCGTTGTCTACCTCCTACATGGCGAAATCCAATGGGGGGGGGGCCCTGTCACCCCCCCCCCCCCCCAAATCTCTGGGGATTCTTGTGACGACGCTGACTCCAACAAAACTGAAAACTCTGAAGCAGATCAACCTGTTTCTCAATCAATGCAACAACCTCGCGATTGGATTGACACCAAAGAAGCGCAACCGGTGAAATCTTCCACCTGCATTCCAATTGAGCCCAAGAGGCCCGAGATCCATTTCCTTGCTGAACGAATCAATAGCCGCATCTAGTATATGCATGATCATGCACTGATCGGCAAGTTTATTGGATTTTGGCCAACCAAGAAGGCCCTTTACGAATGGATCAAGGCCAAATGGAAGCCAAAGGGGCAAGTTGATCTTCAGCCGAGTCCCAAGGGATTCTTCAATATCATCTTCACCTGCCTCGAAGACAAAGACTGAGTCATGGACGGTGGGCCTTACTTCTTCAACACAACAGGGCTCTTTCTCAGGGATTGGGTTGAGCGCTTCAACCCTGACAAAGAAGATTTCAACTGGGCATCGGTATGGATCCGTCTCTACTCTTTTTCGTAGGAGTATTGGGAGGAAATCACCCTCAAGGAAATCAACAATTGCTTAGGGACCTTCATCAAAGTTGCAGAAGAAACCAAACACAACTGATATATTGCCTACGCTCGGATCTGTGTCTATATGCATCTAGAAAAAGCTCTCCCCGATTTAGTAAGTCTTTGGCATGAAGATTTTGAATGGATCCAATCCATTGATTATGAACACGTTCCTTTTCGTTGTAGAAAATGCCACATGCATGGTCATTTATCTAGAAATTTTCCTCAAAATCGCCCTCCCACCCCTTTAGGGCCTCCCAACACTTCAGATCCAGATGGATTCACCAAAGTTACTCACTTCAAGCGGCTTTCAAAAAAGAATCTTGTCCCCCCTGAGCCTCCCTAGCACTCTTTAATCACCAAAGATCATCCCTCCTCCAGAAACAGCTTCCACCTCCTAGCTAGTCTTGATCTAGATCAGAATCAAGCCACAATTCCTTTTGACCCCGTCATTCCCACTACTCCCTCTTTTGGATCCTTACCTCCCCTTAGTTTCTCCCTCCCCGACCAATTGGAGCAACCATCGATGATGGCAACAACACCTAATGATAATCTAATGGCTTCTTTGGGCTTCCCCTTGTCGCTATCTCAGATCGACATTCATAAACCGCAGGCCTCTATGGATCTTGATCCTCAACTCCCATTGGATCAAACCAAAAACTCTGGGGAAAGCCCTACCCCAGACTATATTTCATACATGATCGAGGATCCAGAATCTATTTAATTTAGGGATCTTGATCTAACTGGGCTGGAAAAAGCCTGCGATTCCAAGGCCTTCCATACCATACCCCCTAGACAGATTGACAGCCTGGAGGAAGCTCTGCTGCTCAAAGGAAGCACACATATTTGGATCCAGGGGGAACTTATACCTAGGGAAACTATTAACATTATCAGAGAATCAAGGAAAAGAGGGCAACCGATGGACTTGCAAAGGTTAATCACTCTCAGGGATCAATTGGTGGAATGCGGCAGATACCCTAAGTTGAAGAAGTTCTTCAAAGCTCCGAAACCTTCCAGTATATGATGAAGCTCACTTCATGGAACATTCGAGGGATCAATAGCCCCTCAAAGTGTTGAATGATAAAACACTATCTCAGACGTAATAAACCTGCCATCTTCTTTATGCAGGAAACCAAATGTACTAGTGCCACCTTCCACTCTATTCTCTCCTGACTCTGGTCAGGTTGCGATACTATTTCCATTGATTCTGTTGGTGCCTCTGGAGGCCTTTCCATAGCCTGGAATCCCAACCTCCTTTCCCTATCTTATTTCCATGCCTCCCATCATTTTCTTCAAGCCTCTTTTCATCTCATTGGTACACGACTCAAGGGCCTCCTTACCAATGTTTATTTTCCTCAAGCCTCTGCCAGCGAGATCTGGCTCCTTGATGATCTTTTCGCCCTATTGACTTTGAATCCCCACCCTCACTGGATCCTCGGCGGTGACTTTAACATGATCACTAGCCTTCGCGAAAAGCGTGGAGGACGCCAGATCCTTGAAGCCAATACTCTGCAGTTCAAAAAATTCATTCTCCAAAATCGTCTCATTGATATCCCAATAGCCAACGTTCTCCACACCTGGAATAATCACAGAACTGGGCCCAACCACATAGCCTCCCGTTTGGACCACTTTCTTGTCTCCGATTCCGTTATTCAAGCAAGATGAGATATATTCTCATCCATTCTCCCCGCTGTAGGCTCAGACCATTGGCCCGTCCAACTTCACTGGGAGAGACCAGATCAGGGTCTACGCAAACCTTTCTGTTTCGAACAATTCTGGCTTCCTCATCCGGGTTTTAGAGATATGGTTGTTCATTGGTGGCACACCATCATCCCCCACAATGGCTCCACTATGTACAAAATACAGCAGAAACTCAAGATTATCAAAACTAGGTTGAAGCAATGAAAAATACCTTTGGCAATATCTTCCAAGGACAAAAAGATTTGGCGGTCAAAATGGAAAAGCTCCAACAGAGTCTCATTAGCTCAGGATGAATTGAAGAACTGGACAACCAAGAGAAGCTACTCAAAACAAAAATTGAGGAAAGGGAAATACTGGAGGAGATGCTCTGGAAACAAAAATCCAGAATCCAATGGCTCAAAGAAGGTGAGAAGAATACCACATTCTTCCACCGATCTACCATCCAAAGGAGAATGGTTAACCGCATCTCTATCCTTCAAAATGAAAAAGGATTCAATCTGGAGACGCATGAAGAGATTGAACAAGAACTTTTAAGTCACTTCAAGGACACTCTTACGGAGCCGCCCATCGACAGATAGGAAGCCATCATTCAAATCAAAAGACACATTCCTGCGCTGATCACGGATGAACACAACCAAATGCTGCTCAAACCGGTTCAAATTCAGGAAGTGGATCAAGCTATGGCACAGCTCAAAGTGGGCAAAGCCCCTCATCCAGATGGATTCACAACCAATTTTTTTCACTTCTTCTGGGACGATGTTAGGAATGATGTCTGGGAGATGGTTGAAGAATCTCGCTCTATGCATTGGATGCTCCCCGCTCTCAATGCCACCTTCATCACCCTCATTCCCAAAGAAGAACAAGCCTCCTCCCCTAGCAAATTTTGCCCCATCGCCCTCTGCAAAGTCCTATAGAAGCTAGTTTCCAAAGTGATAGCTAATCGTCTCAAGCCCCTTCAACCCCTCCTCATCTCCCAAGAACAAACAGGATATGTAGAAGGACGCCACATTCTTGAAGGCGTCATTCTCACGCATGAGGTTGCGCATTCTCTAAAGACTTGTAAGATTCCAGGTATGCTTATTAAAATTGATCTCTCAAAAGCTTTTGATAAGATTAGCTGGGATTATACACAAAAATTTCTTGTAGCCTTTGCCTTCAGTCAAACCTGGATCGGGTGGATTATGAGTCTCATCACTTCCCCTTTTTATTCCATTCTCCTCAATGGCTCTCCCTCCCCCCCTTTCTCTCCCTCCCGTGGCATTTGGCAAGGGGATCCTCTATTCCCCTTCCTCTTTGTTTTGATGGCCGAAGGGCTAGGTAGACTTCTCAAAGCCCGAGTTCAGGATCACTCCTTAAGGGGTCTCTGTCTTCATCATCACCCTCCTTTCTCGCACCAGCAGTTCGTGGATGACAACATGCTTTTTGGCCACCCCTCCATTCAAGAAGCCTCCTCTTTCAAATATATTCTGGACTGCTTCTCTCTGGCGGCCGGCCCCTCAGTCAACAACTCCAAATCCCAGATCTTCTTCTTCAACATGCCCCTGATCACTCAACGCAACATAGCTCGCATTTTGGGTTTCCCTTTCACTGCTCTCCCCTCCAAGTATTTAGGCACCCCCCTCATTGAATCGGTCCTCAAGCAATCCTCTTGGAAAGATCTTTTCGACAGATTGGAATCTCATCTTTCTCTTTGGAACCATCGGGCCCTAAATCTGGCCAGTCGTCTCATCTTGGTCAAATATGTTCTTCAGTCCATGCCTCTTTATCTCTTCTCCATGCTCGCAACCCCAAAATGGGTACTCAAAGCAATTAGAGGTCTCCAACGCAATTTTCTATGGGGAGGAACCAAAGCTAAAAAGAAATGGGCTCTAGTTAACTGGCAAAAGGTTTGTGCCCCCAAACAATCTGGGGGTCTTGGGTTAAGAGATCCACAACATAGCAATGAGGTCATGAGAGAAAAAATCTGGTGGCAGTGGGTTTCTAACACGGATAGCCCATGGTTGCAGCTGTGGGTAGCCAAATACGCCCGGAATTGGCCTTTAAGCAACCTCATTTGCTTTGACATAGACCAGGCCGGATCCCTCATATGGAAAGCGGCCAAACAAAAACAAGCCCTTGTTCGCGATCACATCTTTTGGGAAGTAAGATCAGGAGACTCAGCTAATTTTTGGCATGACTCATGGCAAAAAATGCCCAAGCTGCCCTCTCTCTTCCCCAACTCAGACTGGCAAGGCATACTGGAGCATCTGCCTCATCCTTGTATTAATATCTTCTGGAACAATTCGATCACTCCCCCGGGCCACTTCCGTCAATGGCTCTCGACAGATCGTCTTCAGTCTCAATATGGGCTCCAACTCACCGACGATATCAATGAGGAATTAAACAAGTGACAATTGCGGGTTTCTAGAGAATCTGATATCATTCGTTGGGGATACACCACATCGGGAACCTTCTCCACCAAGGAAGCCTGTCACTTGACCCTCCCCTTCCATCTGGATCAGCAAGATTGCATTTGGGAAAAAATTTGGCATCCCAAAATTTGGCCTAAGATTTCCACATTCCTCTGGCTCCTCAGTAAATGTCGACTGCTCACATGGGACAACCTCTGCAAGAAAGGCTTTATAGGCCCATCTCGATGTCCTAATTGTGGGACCAAGGAGGAATTGATTGAGCATCTCTTCAATGAGTGCACCATGGCCATGAACCTTTGGGATAAAGCAGTTTTGTTAAGCAGAAGATCTGATAGAATTCCTGGAAACATTCTCAACACCATTCGAATTTGGCCCTCTTCTCCTTTTCAAAGTGCCATTCTCAATGCTCTTTGGATCATTATCCCGGGGCACATTCTATGGACCATTTGGAAGGAGCTCAATCGCAGAATTTTCCGAGACCAACACACCACTACTGAGAACTTATGGAACATTGTATGCGGAAATCTTCAAGAGACTCTAGCTCTTCATCGTTGGAAAGAATCAAACCTCTCCTCTCTCTAGAGGGAAAATATTATTTGGTCGAGGTGGAACCTTCAGCTTCGCTCCTTCCCTATTTCTGAGCCCCCCTCAAACCAAAAGCCGCTTTCTCCCAGTCTTTGGTCCCCACCACCTACAGGCCTCTTCAAGCTCAAGTTCGATGGTGCCTCCAAGGGGAACCCATAAAAAGTAGGATTTGGGGGAATCTTCCGAAATTCTCTTGGTTAGGTGCTATTGGTATTCTACAGGTCTCTCGGATGGGACACTAACAACTCCGCTGAGCTTGAGGGCATGCTTCAGGGGCTCATCCTTGCCAGAGAACACAATTTCTCCCCCTTAGACATCGAGGGAGATTATCAGATACTCATTGAAATGGCCAAGAATCTTCAAGCGGGCTCTTCAGCCACCAAAATTATCAAGATTTGGCGCCTGGCGTCACGCACCAACCTTCTCATGCAGGGAATTTGCAATAATACTGCAATCGACTTCCACCATATCAGATGATCTGCTAACAAGGCAGCTGATATTCTTGTGAATAAAGGAGTCTCTCACTCTTCACCCCTTTGCGTGGGCTCCCTCTCCCCCCTAGATGATGAAGCTCTCATTCAGGAATGCACTTAGCTGGTGCACAAAGATCTTCTTCTCTCGGATGCGGGTGTATGTTAGATTTTTAAAGCACCATGGGGCAGCCATGTGGATCACCACACAGCGCACCCATGTGCTACACCATTGGGATACTCACTATAATAACTCTTGGCATGGGATGAGATTTAAAGCTCCATACCCACCCTTGGGGTGATGTACTCAGCAAGTTCGGCATTTATACCACCCTTCAACATGAAGTTTGGCACTCCCCATCGTTCTCCTTCCTGGTCTTTGGTTCGCTTGCCCGCTGCGTATAGCCCTGCTCCGGCTGCTCTCCCCTTTGGCGCATTGGCTCCAGCCCTTCCCAGTCCAGGTGGGCGGCTGTTGGGCCTTCACTTTCATTTCAACTTCGCTCTTGTTTGGTATATATTCCCCATTTGGCTCAATTCCCCATCGCCATAGAATGTGGTGCAGGCGTGCAGGTGGGAGGGGCTTTCCCTCACGTCCTCCCCTATCTTTCTCCTTCCCTCGTGACTTGAACCTCTCCCTGGACTGGAATTCACCTGAATTGTATCCCCCAGCCTTCTTGAACGCTCAACTATCCCTCCAGCTCCCTGGCCCTTCCCTCCCCCCTCTTCTTCTTGGTATAAAAAATGAGCCCGTAAGTCTAATATATCCCTGGAGCCGGCCTTCATTCCACGAAAGCTCAAATCCCTCCCCATGCAGCTTGCCTCTAGCACTAAATATGATGACAGTGACCTTGAGCTTGCAGGGAACGACTGTATTTCTGGTCTGAAAGTTCTTGGTTCCACCTTGCAGATAGACGACATCAGCTTGTATGCCTCCTCGAAGCTTCGGGCCACCTTTCAAGATGATGTTCGGTTGGATACTTCGACGGAGCGCCTTGGACTTCCTGCTTCTCCTCACTCGCCGCATGATGATTCTGGGCTTGGGTTCGACTCTCTGGACTATGGGTACATCTGCCTAATTCTGAAGGAAGCATCTCCCTCTAACGACAAGCATGAAGGTTCTCCTTAGAGCATCCTCTTCAGCTCTTTGCAGTAGTTTAGTTTTTTGAATTGATACTTTTTGCTACCTTTGCTTTATTTTGAATAGTATTATGGCTGGTTTCCCACCAAGAGCAGATCGTTTCTTTTGGTTTATAAGGACAGGTTTCCCCTCTCAGGGCAGTCTACCTCGAGGCAGCAGGATTTTGAATTTTCCCTCTAAAATGGACTTGTCCATTTCTAAGAATGTGCACTGTAACTTTTTGTTGATGATATAATAGAATTAGCTTTACTTAGAAAAAAAAAAAAACATGTCACTCATATCAACAGGTTGTTTTCCTTTAGGAGAAGCATTTGAATGAACATGACGGGTATACCTTTTCTTGTCATCCTTTGGATTATTCTTCCTAGATGATGAACTTGCATGACAAGAAGAACTTGAATCAACTTCTTTTTCAACCTTTTCATCTTTCTCTGAAGATACCTTCAAGTCTCTTTTGTATTTGGAGAACCAAGAAGGTACTAGTTACAAATGCAAAGTCCAACACCTTGCCTTCTCATGCCCTCTTTTGCTATAGAAGGTACATGATACACAATAGCTATCATAAGAAGACCATTATTTTGGTGCAACATAACCCAAGCCTTCATACTTAGGTCTCTCTTTTACCTCTATTGGGTTCTTGATGACTTTTTGATTCACACCAAGACCTAAGCCTTCCTTGTAACCCATCTTTTCCAAGAGCTTAGACCCAATGCCGTTGTTGTGTCTTTCAAAGACTGCAAAATAATTTACATTAATATATGCATGTTAATAAGGAGCATATGCATGCTCACCATTTTTCTCATCTCTTGATTGAGGCACAAAGATGGTTTCATACTCCTTTCTAATTATGAAGGTGTACTCTTGAACCCTTTTGTTCTCTTATTTCAGGTCCTTAACATGAGGTGTTGACTGAACCTCATCCTCCACATCATGTGGACAAAAGGCACAAAAATTTACCTCTTCCATCTTGTAAGGACTTTCTACATTATTATTTTGCATCAAAGTTGTAGAAAAATATGAATTTTGTGGAGAAGATGGTGGTTTATCACCATTCGTTTTACCTTATTCCTTTGTTGGAGAAACTTCTCCTATTGAATATCTATAGCCTTCACCTTGCAGTTGTGAGTTCCTATCTTCATAGAGGACCTTCACGATCTCTGAGATGTCCCAAAAATAAATTTTGAAGCTTTCATCCTTTGTCAGGCTTGTATTCTCTCCTCCTTGAGACATTCTTACTAAAGCCTAAGAAATCTCTGGAGACAAAACTTGAGGTGGAACTTGTGGAAACTCTGGCCTCCTTCTCCTTGTTCCAATTTTGGAATCTGCACCAAAATTTTTTCCTTCTCCTCTCTGGAGCTTTAACCTTGTAAGCATTTTCAGCCTTTTTGCACAAGCAACACAAGCTAAAAATAAACTAGCTCTGATACCAACTTGATATGAATGGAGGAGTATTAGTGAATGTTATGCTAAGTACCTCTTTCATATTTTAAACATGCTTGCTTCTTATGTGCATAGATTTGAGCTGAACAATAGATTACTTCAATGTTTTCTTGTAAGTGTCTTTCAACAGTGTAATTCCATGAACAAATTGTAAAGCATGAAATCATCAACACTTGAAACGAAATATTCATCAAACAACAAGAAAAAATCCATTGATGAAGGATTTCACCCCTCCTGGGATACATCTCCTGGCCCGTCAACCTGAATAGACCTATCTTGTATTCAGTGTCAAAAGTACATATAAGTTTGATACCAATAACATGTGGCTATTACCCCTTCAAGGTAATGTTCTCCTGCAAAGAACTCTCACAATATCAGAAAAAAAACATATCTCCTACAGAGGTGACATTCTTTCATTGGTGAGAGCTATAAATCCCTCACATACACCCTCTAATTCCACACTGAAAAATACAATAAAAAACTTCATGAATAAATAAGTCAAACTAGAGCTGAACCATGTTGGTCACAACTACTGCAAAAAGTTTTCTGGAAGTGGGAAAACCCCTACAAGGTCTCCTCCTTTCTCAACAACTTCCAAAACTGCTTCAAACATATGATTGATCCATACACCTTACTTGAAAAACCTACAATATGACCACGAATATGTGCTCAAATCAGTAAATATAGGTTACCAATGGATTGAAAACATCCAAAAAACCCTAAGTAGCCTTTTCTGGCTCTTCAAATGGTCTTCAGGTGATGCATATATGGCCTCCTCTTCTAGTGGCCCTATGCATATTTAATATTCAAGCTAGAAAAATCACTTCCAGAAGTGCTCCTCAGCCTTTGAAACCTGCACCAATGAGTCAGAAATGCTTCAAAATGGCTATCTAGCCTCTTCCTATTCTAAATTTGGTCAAAAACTTCCCAATTTATGATTTCTTCTAGTTTCTCCTAGGAAAACTCCGCTAAATTTGGTAAACTAGGGTTAAATGGGGTTAAAATGGCACTTTCCCCAAATTTGGAGGTCCTCCAATTAGCATGTCATTAATTTTAAGTTGTATTTAACGCGTAAATTAAGCACGCTTAATGCACTAAATCCACACTTAATTAAATCCACACTATGACTTTGGATTAGCGCTAATGAAGTGATTATGGGTTAATAAATTCGATTTTTAATTTTAAATCCCGCTCTTAAGTCGAAGCTCCGCCAATGGTCATAACCTGTGGTCCCATGAACTAGGGGTTGGCCCTTTAGGGTTGGCCCCTACTTAACCTCACCTTAACACATTGGTTAATATAAATACAAATGGGTTCCCAACATAATTAAGAACCATGTGTAGGTATAGTGGCATGTTGTTGCATTTGTGTAGGGGAGGTCGCGGGGTCGACCCAAACCTCCTCCTGACCTCCGATATAAAATTTTACACCACCATTTATTATGATTTTGACCATACCTTAGTCCACTAAGAGGGACACATGGCGGCCCTTGGCTGCACCACATGTTTGCCTTTGATTGGCCTATTTCCGACCAATGAAAAAGTGACAACAAACCAACTTAAAAACTAATCCCGCACTGACAATTTTCACTACCTGATTCGCTCGAAGGATCTTTGAACAAACTTTGACCCCTACACAATCACCTGCCACATCAGCAGTATGGATTGCTGATTGGGCAGTTGTATGTCATTTTTTTTTTTGAAATTTACCTATTTGAGAAAATGAAAAATAGAATCTAACTTTCACATACAGAGTTGGTTTTCGATGAAATTAAGTGCACCAGAATCAGGGAGACAAGACCTATCCAAGTGTTCAGGTTTAGAGAAATTCCAAGAGATTTGATTTTTGAGCTTAAATTGAGCTCTTGATCAGTCTGGGTGAGCATCTTTCATTATATATTAAGCCACTCTTTGGTATGGTGACACCATGTATTTGAACTTAGAAATTCAATCCCTTTGACTCATATATGGAGTGCCACATGAGATTGGTAATCCATTATTTCCTTTCTCCTACTACATATATTCATCCCTTCTTCCCATAAGAAGACCATCTTAACAATAAATCGATATGACACACCTAAGTGCATAATATTATTATGTACCATCATTCATACAAGTGTTTGGAATCCATTATTCTAAATACATCCAACATGTCCATAATATGCTACATACACCTCCAAAGGGGGGGCATCATTCCCAACTTTGCATACCTGATCAGTCCCCATCATCATCATATGATGGGGGGAATTATTTCATGCTTGGGGGCATGATGCCCCCCCTAGCCACCTTCTCACTTAATTAACATGAGTCTTGGCCTAGACCCAAATGATCTAGGTATGGTCTATTATATTTTATTTCCTTGGATAGTTTGTCTAACTGGTCTCTCCGATGAGCCATATATGCTTCACATATAATAGATGATTGATACCATATATTCAAACATTCTACTCTATGTGATGCCACACATACCACCTGATCCCCTTGTTTGACTTGGTGGGTGGGGATGAGTCTTCTCATAGTTCATTCCTGTGTTCTTTCTTACCTTGATTCTTCACCAGGAGCCATCCTTCCAAGAAGAATTAAGGCCATTTTTATACAAGTAATTCCACCCATATAAAAGTAAACAGATTGTAAATAAACTATTCATTTTGTCCGCTACGATCTCACTGAGTTTTATGGCTCTCTCATCCTCTCCAAATTCACCAACAATACAATGCAAAAACGAATTATAATTTGGGGCAAGAAGCACTTTTATAGGAAAACCATAATTTTTCCATTTTCCATTACGGGCTCACCGTATCTCAGTTTTACAAACCTTCTACATCATTATAAATATCTCATCAAGCTCTATAATGGACCTCTCTTCATTTTTGGTAATTTGAGACTTTTCCAGGAAGTTTTTTTTTTCCATGAGGTATCACTTTGTTGCCTATTAAAATCAAATATCTTCATATGAGTTTCTCGTACTCTGGATTCCCTTTTTCTTTACATCTGTAAAATTATGTGTCAATTTTTATTGAGAGTAGCCCTTTTTTACTCATGTTTTCATGGTCCCCTTTGGGCCTCTACCTTGTGGCAGCATCATTGAGTAACCCGTGTTCAACGCATTAGAGATGAGTCACCCCTATATCCATGGAGTCTATTGAGAACCTCATTTTGTACTGTTATAGTATCTTATTCCAACCATGTGCCACATTCATCCTGTAGTGCTCATATTTGGCCTCCATCTATCCCGATCTATCTTTGAAAATCCTCCATATGAGTAATTAACCATACCTTAGGAAATTGAGTTGGTTGCTTCTAGGTCCATCTTACATATTATGCTCTGAGAAGGAAATTCATAAGTCCAATCATCCCCTCATTTCCCCATCATCATCCATGTTTTCAGTCTGTGTTAGGATGAATTCTAATCGCAATCGTATGAAAAAAGTCCACTTTAGCTGTGCATAACAAACAACCCTAACATCAAAGATGGCTGCCAATTTATTTAGATCTACAGTTAGTTGACCAAGATAAATGCTACAAAATCTATATCTATGCAGTAAAAGACATTACACAGTAAATAAAAGCAAGAGTTGCTCCATGCATCCAATAGACAAGACAAGAATATTTTTAAAGAATTTTTGTATTTTTGACACCTGGAAGGGAACATAGAAAGATGTTACCAGTCCCCCTCAATGGGATGGGTTATTGTAAGTCCTCAGCACTTCAGATCTAAGATCTCTCTCTCTTGATGGTGTAGAAAACCCATACAAAAAAAATGGAACTCAAAGGGAGTTCACAAGAAAAATGGTAGCAAAATATGACAATGATGGAGGATCAAAGTCAGACCAAAAGTATAGATCCAGAGTGATCTTTAGGCAACAAAAGGTAGTGAGTGAATGGAAAAAACCTTCTATTTATAGCAAAATATTGAGTTAGTCTAGATATTGGTGTATAATTAAAATATTATTAACCAATTCTAGATCCAACTTTTATGGAATATTTTATTATATTTGTTGGAGGGAAAAAGAATTTGAATTTGGTCAAATCCCTTTATTTGTAAATAATAAATAAATAAATGATTTATTTATTATTTTAAGGATGTGGTTGAGTAATAACTAAATAACTAATGATTTATTCAATTATTTATAAAATGTTTAGTCAAATTTAATAAGGAATATATATATATATATATATATATATATATATATATATATATATATATATATATATATATATATATATATATACCTACAAATTTTATTTATTTATTTATTTTTTTTTTATTTTTTTTTCTGAATTGTGCTAATTCTATTAAGCACAAATATGGTACATTGTGATAATACAATCAAGAGAAACAAGATTCCGGCTAACCGGAAATGATAAACTATCAACCTCGGTCTTGGAGAGAGAAGAAGAGACAAGCAAGGAGTTGCAGCAAGTGACTAGAGGGTTGGAAATAACCGACTTCTACCCAGCATGGGTAGAGGCCTCCACACGAAGTTTTTTCCCTTTCTTTTTGTTGACTTTAACCCAACCATCCTGGTGGGTGTGTGCAAGGACGATTTTAAGGCTGGAGTTCTCCAAATGTGGGATCTCCTTATCTGAATCCGAGGAGGTGGACTCATGAATGTGTTTCTGTGTGACTGTAGTATCAGGAGGATGCTCAGGAGTAGCGGTGGACAGGTTCTTCGTCTGAGGAGCATGATCCGATTTTGCGTCATTCCCTTCATCTTCTGAACTCGAGGATTCAGAGTCTATAGTTGGTGGCCGGTTACAAGGAGTCCATCTTTTGGATTTGCACTTTGTACTATTTTCATTTTTATTTTTTGTAGGGAATGTGGGGCAAGAATTCTGCAGATTCCCTGTTTGGAGACAATGGCAACAACGAAATGTAGTGTTCTCGTAATCTAGGATCTGAGTCCATACAAAGTCACCAACCTTGATGATGATTTGGTCGAGCAGACCTTTGCTTATGTCTAATTCTGCACATATTTTGGCATATGTGTAGAGACCCTAAATTTCCCTCCCAAAATTTGTTGTTACAAAGCGGCCCAAGGCGTCGCCTATGCCTCTATAGACTTCCAGATGCCATAGATGGGCTGGTAAGTTGGGAAGCCTGACCCAGACATGTGTCCTGGTGATGACAGCTGTAGTTGGGTCGAAATCTGGGAACCATGGGGTTAAGAAGAGCCCTGATGTTCCCAAAAACCAGGGACCTTCCTCTAAGGCATGTTCATAATGCTTAGAGTGATCGAACAATACTATGAAGAATCCTTTTGAACAGAAGCTGACCTTGCACTTTCTAGTCCAGTTAGCATGGATCCATTCATAGAGGTCCTTAGTACACGGCCAAAGGCCATTAAATCTGCAAATGATGGCTTTCTCTGCAAATTTTTGAAGATCTTCTGTGAGATCTGGATGGGAGATCTCAACAAAGGGAACATCCTCCAACTTGTTAACTAGAAAAGGCTGGGGCATGGGGGCTTCAGGGGGTTTGGGGTTCTAAGAATGTACAACATCTTTGTATGAGAAATAAGGGGCTGAAGATGACTGTCCAGCTATGCCTCCCCTCAAACGAAGGGTGAACACAATAAAATAATTTATGTTAATGCCGTAAACTAAGAGGGGAAGAAGGTCCTCAAGTTGTTTACCTTGGTAAAGAAGTCTCTGGAGGCCCGTGGGAATCCTATTCTGACGTTCCAGATTTATCTTGAGATTCTGCACCAGATCTGAAGAACAAACCCATTGCAATATTGTTTTGCTTGTGAGTTGAAAGATTTGGATCTGAAATGAGGCAGGGTAATTTTTAAGAACTGGATCTGCACGACAGTTGAGGGGCTATTGGAGAGGCGGAGCCTCCTTCATTTTTGCTTCAGCGTTGGCGCAACACAGTAGCCCATATTTGGTGTGTTTCTTGTTTTCCTTCGCATGGAAACTCGTGACTGGAGTGACCCCAAGTCTGTCTTCCTGGGCAGAGGTGGTTGCAGCTTGGAGAGGAGAAGCTTGTAGCTCGAATGGAGTCGAATGAGGGAGACCACAAGGATCTATGGAAATGAAGATCGCAGAGTCTTCTGGGGTTGCTGTGTAGTCTGCGACGGCAGCGTGGCTGAACAGGGCCGAGGCAAAAGCTGGAATGGCTTCAACGGCCTGGTGAGAAGAAACCCTAGCAAGGGAAAGACTTTCACGCTTTGCCATCTCTCTAGCGAATTTCAAAAATGATCTGTCAATCCAAAGTTACAATCAATTTAACAAGGAATATTATTTAAAGAAGGTTTAAATAATTATTCCTAGAAAATAATAAGATAAATAATGATTTATCTAATTAATTTTCCTGTTTTGGGTTAAATATGACCAAGAATATTAATTAAACTGCTATTTAACTAATTATTCCTTGAAGGAAAATAAAAAAAATATGGATTTATTCAATATTTCCTCATGGGGTTTATGTTTTAGACCATAAAAAACTTAATAAATATGGATTACTAAGTTATTTTTCATATTGAAAGCAATTTTACTTAGGGTAAAATTGGTCTTACATGGTGTACTTTGGTCCATCTAATAGTAATAGGTTAAATGACCAAAAAATGGTGTAACAGTCTCTATCAGTCACATTGATATAATCCTCATGCCTATGTTGAGGAATCCTCATTGCCTCAACTCTGGTGGGACCTCTTCTGTTGACTTCAACACAATTATTCCAGGAGAATGGCCTAGACAATGGTGTACCTTGGATCCAAATTATTCATTCTTGTGTGCCTTGGATCAAGCAAAGAGAGCCCTTATTACCTTTTGACTTGGTCATTTCTCACGTACTCGACTCCATATCCTTCTTGCACAATCAATATTTGTACAATTGATGGTCTAGTGATTGAGCATATTGTCTCAACATTCATCGGGTGTGTAAGATGTTCCAAACCTCATGAGAGGGAGGCCCTTCAGGCACCTCCCATATGCCTATTACACAACAATTTGTCATTGTCCCCGTACTTCCCATTCCTTGATCCTGGAACACCCATACAGTGACCCTTGTGTATTTCCAAGCATGGAATACATACCCCTGAACACACTTTTCCTACCAATTCATCTCCCTTTACAACTTTTCTAGAATATCTCTATAAAAACCTAGTTTTCAAGGTCGGTGCTTTGCCTTGGTGTCTGACCCGTGTCGATAGCAGAGATTTGCAATGAGACCTACACCAATATATGCTTTGTCTTAATGTATTACTCGCACAATCATATTTTGAAAAGTTTTTTAAAATAGAAATGGAGTTTCCACGACTAGAAGCTTCACGAAGCTGAGAGCTTGAAGGTTTTTTTTGAGGATATGGCCAAGGAATTCCCCTTTGGGCTTTTTGTTCCAATAAAATGGGAACTACTCCAAACGATAAGATTATTTCCCATTATTTGAGGGTACATATACTCCTCCTCCATTGTTATATAAGGATACTTTCTTCACCTCTGCTAGGTTAGTTAGCTAGTTAGAAGCAACAATCATAGAGAGAAGAAGAAATTATAGCTTCGGGAGAATAGAGTAGAGTGTGATTGTTTTATGTGTTAGGAACATAGTGAGATCTTAGACCTTTGTGTATGAGGGTGTTGCAAACGTGCTTGGATACAAACCTGTCGAAGGAGAACCTCAACATCAAGGCTTGGTTGTAAACTCCCCTTGTATTTATTGTTGAGCTCCAAAGATGTTCTTTCTTCCACCACATTCCACTCCATTTCCTTTGTCCATTATTAATCACAGGCTCAAATGATCAATAGAATTAGTTAAAATTGCTTTAAGAATGAATATCATGACTAACTTGCTATGTTTTTATGATTTTGTCATTGTAGTACTTTTTGAACTAGATCTAGCTGCAGAATGCAGACATTTTGTAGCTAGTGGCCAATTCTGTAGCTGTCTTCATGTCTACGCAGGTTCCAGGTGTCATCTTGGAGAAAAAAACATATGGGTGTATTCCACATCATGCCCTCATAATTTTTTGCTCTCCACCAATTTTGAACAGAATTCTGTAGGTGGTTAAGCACGTGGGAACTCAAACTAGGAGATAGACTCCTAATAGGACAAGGATAGTCCAGATGTCCTTAATCATGTTACGAGACCACCATCAGAGTCCTAGTTCGATTTTAATTTGGAAAGACAATTATCCCTAGGTTATCTCAAGATAGTTATGTAATTTTGATTATAAATATGGCTCGGGAAACCGAGGGACAAGGTTAGATTTTGTGTTTTACTGCTAGATTTCAGAAGTACGAAAACACTCTGTTTTGAAGAAATTTCTCTTTTAATGCAAGAAGTATCATTTCCTTGAAAGCGTTGAGTCAACCTTGAAGAAGATTTCGTGCTACTCCGGTGGTAGAGGGCCCCTGCCTCCTGAGAAGCCTTGTTTATACGGTTTAGATAAGTATTTTAGTCTCGTTTCATTTCTAGCTTAGGCAAGTTTTTGAAGTTTATGTTCATATTTGTTTACATTAATTATCACAACTAGACTTACTCTTATAAACTCTTCCAAAATATCATTACGATGAATAAGGCATAGTTGTGGTATTGTAGGTTTTAGTTGCATTTCCTTTCGTTAATTATCACAGTTAGACTTACTCTAATAAACTCTTCCAAAATATCATCATGATGAATAAGGCATAATTGTGGTATTGTAGGTTTTAGTTGCTTGTTTACACTAAGTGTCACAGTCGGTCTTACTCTTACAAACTCTTCCAAAATATCATTAACAACGAATAAGAAACAACGATGGTGTCTTAGATTCTAGTTGTATTTGCTTTCAGTCTTATGTTTATGTTCAATTGCATTGAATAATGCAGCCATACTTGTTTTACAAACTCTTCCAAAATATTATTCATATTGAACGAGATGGGTTGTAGAATTCCATAGACTAGTTGCATGTTAATTTAGTTACAGCACTCCGGAGGTAGAATGCATTTAGTTCAGCTCTATCACTACATTTCAAGTTTGATAATGGCATTTTAATTTAACACTGTTCACTGTACTTCAAGTAGACTAGGAGCACTCTAGTTTAGTCTTAGCTTACTGTATTAGCACTCCATTTTAGTGGTTATTCATTGCATTTTTAAATTGTATTAGTTGTTAAATTTAAATATCACGGTCTTCATTATTTACAAAAATTCTTTTGTTCCAACCTCATATTAATACATAATCATTTGGACAGAAGCTAGTATCAGTCTAAGACCTGGAGTATTTTGCAACCTTTTTACCATTTCACAAATAAGCCTTTTCTCAAAGACTATTTTAAAAAGAAATCTATAACTTTTGAGTGAGGCCTAATGGTGCTAGATTGAGTTGCAGAACATAATTAGAATCTAGTTTAGAGTAGAAATCTTATTATGCTACAAATGTTCTTTTCCAAATATGTTCCAATAAACCTTTAACCATGGATGAGATGTTGTAACATTGTAAGTTGATTGTTTGATTGTTTAGTTAGGAGAACTTCATTTACACTTAACTTGTCCATTTATCAAGCTCTTCCAACACATCTTTAATGAATGAATTGGATAAGTTCAAGTTCATGTTGTGATTTATTCCCTTGCAATGAAGTCATTATCAAGCTTTGCATTTGTTGTTTGCCATCCATTGTTTAGGCTTTTTTCTGTTTTAACATAATCAATAGCTTCTTTTCACCAGCACTTAGTTCTTTCCCTTTTCAACATAAAACCATAAAACCAAAAACATCATAAAACACTAAACACAACATAGTGAGAAACAAATACCTAGGCACATATAGTGCACCACACTTCAGCAGTTTACCAACCCTGGTTGACAATTAATGAACTCAATTTAGGAACACTAGGTTGAGCACAAACATTTTGGCGCCGTTGCCGGGGAAGTGTAACTAGGTAGCCTTGTTTCTTAACTCCCAAAAACAATGATATGCGTAGAAAGAGAGACTCAAGGGGTAGATTCATAAGAAGTAGAAGCAGAAGTTTGATTCCTAGAACACCGCTTGTTTCATCAAGACTTAGAGCCAGCACACCTCCAACTCAGACCCACATTCAATCCTTTACTAATCCTAGACTTCCAGAAGACTTAAGATCAGATATTCCATTAGAAATACCTTCCACTTCATCCACTGAACCTGTCTTAGAAGAAGATTCAAGGACCCCTGCTAGAGATACAAACTTTTCCACTTCCACAGAAGAATCAACTATGGCAGAAGAAGGGGGAGGAGGAGTCTTTAATGGAGAACACACATTATTTGGAGGGGGTAGAGGTAGAGGTAGAGGAGAAGGAGGTAGAGGTGCAGAAGGAGAAGGAGGTAGAGGAAGAGGTAGAAGAAAAATGGGAAGCTCTTTTGGGTTTCCTATAGTAGATGAAGAAACCAATACAACCATGAAAAACATTTCACCTTCTGTCCTTCCAAACTTCTATGGACTTAAAACTGAAGATCCTGAAACCTTCCTATTTGAATTTGAAGTCCTGTGTAGAACTTATGACTACTTACAAGATGCTCAAAAACTTAAACTATTTCCTTCAACATTGAAAGGAGCAACATTGAAGTGGTTTATGAATTTGATCAACAGTTCTATTAGGACATGGGAAGAAATGAAACAAGCATTTCTAGAGAGGTATTTGGATTATTGTATGCCAATCAATCATAAGGAGGAAGTGTTTAATATGTTACAAAAAGAAGATGAAAACTTAGAATATTTGTTGGAGAGATTTCATTACAACATCAAAAGAGCAAAAATGGAAAATTTAGATCAAGACACCTTAAAATCTTTCTTGTTGAAAACAATTAGGGATGAATGGTTTGATATCCTTAACATGATGGGAAAAGGGGATATATCTTAGCTCACATTACCTGAAATATCTGAGTTATGTATTAACCTTTCAAGAGGGAAATCCAAAAATGTAAAAGGACCAAGAGACCTTGCTCTTGCAAGGGCAAGTAAGTCTACTTCTGGGACAGTAAGTAGGGCAGAGATAGGGCATATGCTTGATGAATTCAAATCTGACATCTTAGGGAGTCTTAGTGAACAAATAGACACCCTTAAGCTACAAAACAAGCAAAAAGATGAATATGATGCCTTAGCAATCTTTTGTCCCAAATGTAGAAAGAAGCATGCCCTGAGAGAATGTCCTTTGGATGCAAAAGTTGTAGAGACCTGTGTCATTTGTTCAGAAAAACATGAGACCAAGAGTTGTCCTTCACTTCCTGGTCTTAAAGCTGTCTTTCAAGAAGATACTCCTACAAGTTCCATAGAATCTCTCAATTTTGTCTCTAGAAGGCCTTAGCAAGGACCTCAAACACAAGGATTCCATGATCAAATGTATAACCAACCTCCACCAAATTGGAATTCTTGGCAGCAACCTTGGCCCCAATTTCAAAATCAATCTCAAGCTTGGGCACAAGGTTCACAAAATCCCTATGGAAGATACTCTCAGTACTATCAGTATCCACCATACCCACATTTTCCTCCTCAACAAAATCCTCAACAGAATCCTCAACCAAATCCTCAAAATATACAACATCAAAATCAACCACTTCCGTTACCATTTCCTCAGAAAACAAACCAGTTGCCTACTCAACCCATACCAAACCCCAACAATAAAAATTCTCAGAATACATACATGATAGAAGGCCAACAGTTTCCAACTTATTTAATTACTCCTCTAGACCTTAGTGATGTTCAACTTAGGTCTGGAAGAATACTTGAAAAGAGGAAACCTTCTGCGATCATACAAGAACAAGACAACTCTGAGGAAGGTTCTCTACAGGTGAATAAAAGTCTTGAAGAAGACACATCTTTTCAGGACCCAAACATTGAAAAATCAAAACAAAAAGAACCAATAACTTCAACTCCTATATTAGAGCAGCCATCAACATCCACTCCTACACCTCCCTTTCCAGAAAGATTACAAATTGATAGAGGTGTAGAAAAACAAATTATGGTGCCTAATTATGATTTCCTAGATGAGCTGAGAAATCTCTGTATTAAGATTCCATTATTACAAGCTATCAAGGAAATTCCAATTTTAGCAAAGACAATAAAGGAGTTGAGCATGAAGAAAACAAGAAAAAGAATAAGAGAGACAAAAAAAATTCAACTGGCAGGAAAAATAGCAGATATCATGATGGGTAAGATTGCTATTCCAAAGTATCTAGACCCAGGAAATCCAGTTGTTAAAATTCACATCAATGGAATTGAGATCCAAAACACACTCATTGATTTAGGAGCAGCAATCAATATCATGAGTAGACAAATCATGGATAAATTGAAACTTCCTAATATTCTCTTTACACCCAAATTATTACAATTAGCAGACAGATCTGTGATCAAACCTGATGGGGTAATAGAAGATATTCCAGTGTCCCTAGATTCCTGGGAGTACCCTGTGGATTTCATGATCCTAACTCCTAAGAATAATCTAGGAGGACATCCTATTATATTAGGAAGACCTTGGTTAGCTACAACTGATGCTTTCATTAGTTGTAGATCCGGTGATATGTATATCTCTAATGGTAGTTCAACTAAGAAATTCACCTTGTATCCTCCAACAAGGAAAATTACAGATTTAGATGATACTCAATGGATAGAGGATGAAGAAGACTTACAACCTCTCTTCACAATTTCAGAAATTAGTGAAGATAGTCAAATTCTGAATACTTTAGAAAAATTTGAATCCTCTTTGGAATACAAACATGAACCATTTCAAGAAGAATCCAACATTGATTTTTTATCATCAAGACAGGTGTCTCTTCATTCTATGGATAAATTTGGCAGCTTTACAAGTGAGATATTTCCATGCAAAACTTTAAACATAAACAAGAACCTAGAAAAATCTCAACAAGAAGAGCTAGTCAAGATTTTACAGAGACATTCTTCTGCATATGCATGGGAGTACACTGATATGAAAGGGATAAGCCCTAATACTTGCACTCATCACATCTACATAGAGGAAAATTGTAAACCAATTAGACAACCTCAAAGACGGATGAATCCAAATCTTAGGGAGATTGTTAAAGAAGAATTGCAGAAATTGTTGAATGTCAACTTTATCTATCCTATTTCAGATAGTCAGTGGGTTTCTCCTTTGGTAATTGTGCCAAATAAAAATGGTAAATGGAGGGTATGTATTGACTACTGAGAATTAAACAAAGCTACTCTTAAAGATCATTTTCCCCTACCTTTCATAGATCAGGTGTTAGATACCTTAGCTGGAAAAAAGTACTTCTCATTTCTAGATGGGTTTAGTGGTTATAATCAAATTCAAGTAGCACTTGAGGATCAAGAAAAAACCACATTTACCTGTCCTTGGGGTACCTATGCTTACCGAGTGTTGCCATTTGGATTATGCAATGCACCTGCAACATTTCAAAGGGCAGTACTAGGAATTTTTTCAGATCTAATACATGATTGTGTAGAGGTATATATGGATGATTTCACAGTTTATGGAAACACATTTGAAGAAGCCTTAGCAAACTTAGAAAAAGTTTTAAAGAGATGTCAAGAAGCAAATATTTCACTTAGTCATGAGAAATTTTTCATGATGTTTACTGAAGGTATTGTTTTGGGGCATCACATTTCAGGGGATGGGATTAGAGTTGATGAGTCAAAAGTTGAAGTCATCTCTAACTTATCTATTCCAAGTTGTCAAAAAGATGTTAGGAGTTTTCTAGGATTTACAGGATATTATCGGAGGTTTATAGAAAACTTCACCAAGATAACATCTCCACTCTTCAAATTACTTACCAAAGATTGTGAATTCAAATGGAATTATGATTGCCAGTTAGCCTTTGAGACCCTGAAAACAAAAATTTCTGAAGCACCTATTTTAAGGGGACCTAACTGGAAGTTACCTTTTCATATTTCAACAGATGCCTCGGATACAGCTCTAGGAGTAGTATTGGGACAAAAAGACCTGATTCCTTATGCCATCTACTATACCAGTAAAAATTTGACTCCTTCAGAGTTAAACTATATTGTAACTAAAAAAGAGTTTTTAGCTGTTGTTCATGCCATAAACAAATTCAGACACTATATAACAGGCTATGAAACTTTTGTTCACACAGATCATTCTACAATTAGATACCTAATGAAAAAATCAATTACTAATGGCAGAGTCATAAGATGGTTATTGCTTTTACAAGAATTCAACATTACCATTCTAGATAGGCCTGGAAAACAAAACACAGTAGCTGATTTCCTATCTAGACTCCAAAACATCAAAGATGACACTCCAGTTGAAGATCAATTTCCCGATGAATATCTTTTTGCAATTTCTACTCAAACTCCTTGGTTTGCTGACATTGCTAATTATTTAGTTTCAGGGAAATTTCCTTCAATAATGAATGCAAGAGACAAAAGAAAGATCATTTATGACAGTGCAAAATATTCATGGGTTGCTAATGAGTTATACAAAACAGGTCCAGATTTTGTCATTAGGAGATGTGTTCGGGAAGATGAGATGCCTGAGATCCTCAAGGCATGTCATGATGAACCTTGTGGCGGACACTTTGCTGATAAAAGGACAGCTTATAAGGTCCTTCATTTAGGATACTATTGGCCATCCCTTTTTAAAGATGCTAAAGAGTATGTCAAAAGGTGTGACATTTGCCAAAGGGTAGGGAAACCTTCTCCTTCAGGTGAGATGCCATTGCAGCCTCAGGTACATATTGAACCTTTTGAAAAATGGGCTTTTGATTTTGTAGGACCTATTAGTCCTCCATCAAGACAAAAGAGATATATATTAGTTTGCACTGATTATGTTACCAAATGGGTAGAGGCCAAGCCATTACTTTTTGCTAATGAAGCATCTGTAGTTACTTTTCTTTTTGAGGATATTTTTACTTGTTTTGGTGTCCCAAGGGAAATTGTTACAGATCAAGGAGCTCAATTTACATCAAAGCTAGTGGAACAAATGATGGAGAGGTACAAAATCAGACACAGAAAATATACTCCCTATCATCCACAAGCAAATGGTCAAGTGGAATCTACTAATAAGGTCATTGAAGGGATCCTAACAAAGACTGTTCATTTACGTAGAAGAGATTGGGTAGATAGGCTTCCTGAAGCCTTATGGGCCTATAGAACTACATGGAAAAGCACAACAGGCCATACTCCTTATGAACTTGTTTATGGAAAGCAAGTTTTGTTTCCCATAGAGTTCTAGATTCAAACTTTCAAAATGGCAGTTCAGCTAGGACTTGATCTATCAGAGGCACAAAAGCACAGATTGGAGCAGATTAATGAATTGGATGAGATCAGACAAGATGCAGTTCAGAAAACCAGTATAGTCCAACAGCAAAGGACTAGATGGCATGACAAGTACATCAAGGAGAAGAAGTTCAAAGAAGGTGATTGGGCTCTCTTGTTTGATTCAAAGTTCAAGGATTTTCAAGGTAAATTTCAAACACATTGGCTTGGGCCATATGAAATTATAAGAGTTTTTGACAATGGAGCAATAAAAATCAGGACAATAGATGAAGAAGAGGTCACTTTTCTTGTGAATGGTCATAGATTGAAGCTGTATCATAAGCCACTTTCAAAAGAAGAATTTGTCAAGAATTTCCAGGAAAACAGTGATGTGAAGTTAATGAAGAAGAATCTTTCTTCTTCATCAACTTAATTGAATTTTCTGAAGTCATTTTATTGAAAAAATATATATATAAAAATAAAAATAAAAAATAAAAATAAAAATAAAAAATAAATTATAAACATGAAAACTAATCACTGATTAGCATGTTTATATAGAAAAGATGAGTGAAAATCACAATCTTTCTGACACTCTAACTTTTCCATTTTGTTTTTTCTACAAGCAGTTGTTACATAATCATAAGTACAAATCCATATTTCACTTGTGATTCATTTCATTCCATTTACTCATCCATCCATACTCCATTTCATTCATTCATCCATACTCCATTTTATTCATTCATCCACACTTCATTCATTTCACCCCATAGTCCACCTCATTTCCATTCCATATTTTTAAAGTTTGATGTTTTTCTGCAATTAAATAATACATATCATGAATTGCAGGCCACTTCTCATACTTCACTCCCTTTCATAAGTTGTGATCCATTCCACTCCATTATTCACTTCATTCATACTCCATCTTACCATATTTCATTATTCATTTCATACAACCTTTCATCATTCCAAGATTCAAACCATATTTCAAGTTCTCTACAGGTACATTCTGCAATATTCAATCAGACATTCTGTAGCCAGTCAGACATTCTGCAGCCAGACAAACATTCTACAGCCAGAGAGCCTAAAAGCACTATCTAGTAATCATTTGATCTCCAAAAAAATGATTCTGCATATCCAAGAACAAGCAAAATCAAGAAGGTTATGAAGACTCAAAAATTAATGATTTTCAGGAGAGAACAAAGCAGATGAAGATCACAAGAAAATTAAAGCAAAGGCAAAGGTATGAAATTATTATAGTGACAAATCATGAAATTTTTTAGTATAGTTCAGTTATATATTATTCAAAAAGTTGTTTTAATTAATTTTTTTGATCATGCCTAACAAACCTCTCGCAAAAACTTTGGATAAAACTCCTTCTATTCCGCCATTTCAAAACCCATATCCGATCATCATTTAAAAATCTAAACGGTTAAAGTGCTGAAGTGATTGGATTAGTCACGTCACTAAGAATTTAATGATGATGTTGAATTTGTTACAAAATATCTCTGCGGTCTTTTCCTCTGTGATATCTTTCAACTCATATACATCATCCTCACCTCATTATATTCATTCCGTAACCACTCCATATCACTCTTTCCCGTAGCCAACCTTTAACCATTTCGATCTGTGAAACAAAGGCATCTATATAACAACCATTGTCACCGTGAATAGAGGAAACATTTGTGGGGCAAAAACAACTTGTTAACAGCCATTCTCACCATGAGCAGAAGACTAGTGAATTGAAGATTGAAGGAGAAGTTATGGGCCTCATCGTGAGAACTGAACCAGTTGGCACTAAGTACTTGGAAGGTTATCCCCAAATCAGAGAAATGTTACAACAAGCAGGATGGTTGCAATTCCTTGAAAAATTCAGTGGCTTTCACAAAGAGGTTACTAAAAATTTTGCAAGATCTTTCAATGGAGCCGAGGTTGAAGTTGGAGATATTAAAGTCACCATTACAGAGGCTTTTATTGCAGAAGCAAAAGAATTGCCTAGACAAGGAGAAAGGTGGTTCAAAAATAGAGAATTTCATAACGAAGCATGGAAGCAGATACTCAAGTCACCAGGTATGGATGTTACCATTTTTAAAAAGGGTATCCCTAGCTCTGCACTAAAGAACAAATGGAGGAACATGTTGCTTATCTTGAAAAAATTCATCACTTGTGAAGGAAGATATGTTACTTTCTATGTTTACCATATTAGGTTGATAATGCATTTCCTAGAAGAAGAACTCAATTTTCCCTTTTTCTTGTTTCATAGTTTAAAGAAAATGGCTTCAAGTGTTCAAAAGAGAATTCAATTTCTGGAGACAACTTTATACCACCATGGTTTAGTCAAGATTTTAATTGAATATCATTTAGCAAAAAAGGGAGATACTTGGGATGAATTCTTGGTGAGAAATCACTTTGAGGAACCAAAGGAACCTTCACCTGAAGATAAACCTACAAAAATAAGAAGAAAATGGAAATCCTCCAAAACTGAAACTGGTAAAACAATACAAGAAAGCAGTGAAGAAATGATTTCTGAGAAATTAGTTCAGATTAAGAAGCAGCTTAAGAAAGAGAGGATAATAAGAAAATTTGCCAGAGAAAAAGGAGAAGGGCTATCTCAACCAAGAAGGAGCCACATACTTAGAGGGATACTAAAGAAAACGAAGGTTAAACAAACTGGAGTCATAAACATAGAGGACGAAAAAACACCTACTGAGGAAGATTTTGATGAAGGAGCTCCTGAAATAGACCCTGCACAGCAAGAAATTTACAACTATGTTGAGTCATTAGAGAGGAGAGCTTCAGAAAGTAGAGACAGAACCCCTAGCCCACCAAAGTCTGAAATAGATGTGCTAAGAAGAGATAAGTACGAGCTAGAAGTACTTAATAGGCATATCAGGAATGAGAATGATATTTTGAGGGAGCAAGTTAAACTGAAAACTGATATGAATTCAACCTTGTCTCAACAAATGAACAAAGTGTACAAGGCCAATGAAAAATTGAAAAAGAGAAACAAAAAGTTAATCAGGGCACTTACCAATTTAAGGTTCAAGTTAGTCATCAGGAAGCCCAGAAGGCCTTTGATTGCCAGGCAAAGCAGAAGAAGAGGGTTGGATGTTCTTGCAGAGGTCTCAGAGTTCATGGAATAGTTACATGAGGACATGCAAGACTCTAGCAGTGGGGGTATGTTGAGCTCCAAAGATGTTCTTTCTTCCACCACATTCCACTCCATTTCCTTTGTCCATTATTAATCACAGGCTCAAATGATCAATATAATTAGTTAAAATTTCTTTAAGAATGAATATCATGACTAACTTGCTATGTTTTTATGATTTTGTCATTGTAGTACTTTTTGAACAAGATCTAGCTGCAGAATGCAGACATTCTGTAGCTAGTGGCCGATTCTACAGCTGTCTTCATGTCTACGCAGGTTCCAGGTGTCATCTTGGAGAAAAAAACATATGGGTGTATTCCACATCATGCCCTCATCATTTGGTGCTCTCCACGAAGTTTGAACGGAATTCTATAGGTGGTTAAGCACGTGGGAACTCAAACTAGGAGATAGACTCCTAATAGGACAAGGACAGTCCAAATGTCCTTAATCATGTTACGAGACCACCATCAGAGTCCTAGTTCGATTTTAATTTGGAAAGACAATTATCCCTAGGTTATCTCAAGACAGTTATGTAATTTTGATTATAAATATGGCTCGGGAAACCGAGGGACAAGGTTAGATTTTGTATTTGACTGCTAGATTTCAAAAATACGAAAACACTCTGTTTTGAAGTAATTTCTCTCTAATGCAAGAAGTATCACTTTATTGAAAGCACTGAGTCAATATTGAAGTAGATTTTGCGTGCTACTCTGGTGGTAGAGGGCCCCTGCCTCCTGAGCAGCCTTGTTTATACGGTTTAGATACGTATTTTAGTCTCGTTTTCATTTCTAGCTTAGGCAAGTTTTTGAAGTTTATGTTCATATTTGTTTACATTAATTATCACAGCTAGACTTACTCTTATAAACTCTTCCAAAATATCATTACAATGAATAAGGCATAGCTGTGGTATTGTAGGTTTTAGTTGCATTTCCTTTCATTAATTATCATAGTTAGACTTACTCTAATAAACTCTTCCAAAATATCATCATGATGAATAAGGCATAGTTGTGGTATTGTAGGTTTTAGTTGCTTGTTTACACTAAGTGTCACAGCTGGTCTTACTCTTACAAACTCTTCCAAAATATCATTAACAACGAATAAGAAACAGCTGTGGTGTCTTAGATTCTAGTTGTATTTTCTTTCAGTCTTATGTTTATGTTCAATTGCATTGAATAATACAGCCATACTTGTTTTACAAACTCTTCCAAAATATCATTCATATTGAACGAGATGGGCTGTAGAATTCCATAGACTAGTTGCATGTTAATTTAGTTACAGCACTTCGGAGGTAGAATGCATTTAGTTCAGCTCTGTCACTACATTTCAAGTTTGATAATGGCATTTTAATTTAAAATTGTTCACTGTACTTCAAGTAGACTAGGAGCACTCTAGTTTAGTCTTAGCTCACTGTATTAGCACTCTAGTTTAGTGGTTATCCATTTCATTTTTAAATTGTATTAGTTGTTAAATTTAAATACCACGGTCTTCATTATTTACAAAAATTCTTTTGTTCCAACCTCATATTAATACATAATCATTTGGACAGAAGCTAGTATCAGTCTAAGACCTGGAGTATTTTGCAACATTTTTACCATTTCACAAATAAGCCTTTTTTCAAAGACTATTTTAAAAAGAAATCTATAACTTTTGAGTGAGGCCTAGTGGTGCTAGATTGAGTTGCAGAACAGAATTAGAAGCTAGTTTAGAGTAGAAATCTTATTATGCTACAAATTTTCTTTTCAAAATATGTTCCAATAAAACTTTAACCATGGATGAGATGTTGTAACATTGTAAGTTGATTGTTTGATTGTTTAGTTAGGAGAACTTCATTTACACTTAGCTTGTCCATTTCTAAAGCTCTTCCAACACATCTTTAATGAATGAATTGGATAAGTTCAAGTTCATGTTGTGATTTGTTCCCTTGCAATGAAGTCATTATCAAGCTTTGCATTTGTTGTTTGCCATCCATAGTTTAGGCTTTGTTCTGTTTTAACACAATCAATAGCTTCTTTTCACCAACACTTAGTTCTTTCCCTTTTCAACATAAAACCATAAAACCAAAAACATCATAAAACACTAAACACAACGTAGTGAGAAACAAATACCTAGGCACATATAGTGCACCACACTTCAGCAGTTTACTGGTCCTGGTTGACAATTAATGAACTCAATTTAGGAACACTAGGTTGAGCACAAACATTTATCATAATAAAATGCAACTGATTTTTATCTTCCACTCTTGTTTACATTCATAATGAGATTTATAACATTCCTTGATTAGTTAGATAGGTTGTAATTGTTTTATGTTTTTTATGATTTGACGCTTTTCGTAGTGTCTTGACTGTCTCTACAGGTAATCGAATGTTGGTAGCAGCGTGTATCGAGCTTGAGGAGAGCGACAGATCAAGAAGCTTCGACGGAAGATGAAAACATAGCATCAGAACAAGGTAGGTCATCTTCCTTGCTTTGAATTTCATTTACAACCTAGGAAGGTAGATGTTAGTATGTTCTTGTAGTTGCTAGACCCACCCTAGGGCTAGAGGGATTGCCTCTGTCCGCAGAGGGGATTTTCTTGGACAACAAATTGACGAATTCACTAGGGAGTTTCCTTTGAGTTTGTCACTCTTTGAGGTCTTAGTCATTCCACGAGTTTAGTCGAACAACCATTTCCTTGTTTGTTCCTATGTTTTTAATCAATTACAATCCTTTATTTTTTGCTTGAAGTGGTGAGTTTGGTCCTGATTAGGGGAAATTCTTTGTTCTTTTTCTTTTTTTTTTTCAGAAATTGTCTCTTTTATTTGTCTGAAAGTAGCGCCGATCAGGGCAATTGGCACTAGTTGTCAGTTATACAATCGCACCCATCGAGCTTTTGGCGCTAGTTTTAGTTCCAAAAGTCACGCCCATTCTTGTGTGTGTGAAAAATTAAGGTTTTTTCCCTAAGTATTTCACCAGTGTGTCTTTCCCTTCCGGTATTTTTCTCTGTATGATTTACATTTTGTCCCCTTCACTCAATTTGGTTTGATTGACTTGTTGGCTTGGTTTTTGGTTGTTTTTTTTTCTTTCTGTTGGGATGTGCATCCTAACATCCTAAGTTTATCTAGGATTGTGCATCAGTTTTCTGGTTGCATGCTTCGCGGGACATCACCCTATTGACTGAGTCAGTCTCCTTGCTTGGTGAGCTATCTCTAGTTGATTGCCTTTTTCTTTTTGGTTGATTGAGTGATCAAGTATCAAATGTCTGTCCGAGTTCCTTTGGTCTGCTTGTTCACTTGTGAGCATAGATTACATTGCTCATTGTTCAACTGAAAAGTCTTCTTTGTATGATTGCTTGATGTAAAAGGGAATGAATGCATTTTTTTGATCCCATGCTTTGAAATTCCTCTTTGTACTTGAACTCATATGTCTTGTAAATTTTGAGGAATTTCGTTACAAAGTCTTCAAAACAAGATAGTATTCTTAATGTTTGTTACATCCTTTTTGCATTAGGGAAATTTGCGTTCATTTAGTTTTCGTCTCAAAGTTTGCTTTTCGTTAAAATGCATTAGATTAAGTTGCATTGAAAAGTCACGTTTGAGATTTATCATTGAACTTAGATTACATTGTTTAATGATTGAAAACTAAATGTCACATTGAGTGCATTATTATTCATTCAGAAGAAAAAGGAAATTGTGCATAGATTACAATTGCATAGTTTTCAAAAAGAGAATTTTGCATAGATTAAATTGCATGACTCACATCTTTAAATGTTTTAGATTAATTTTGGACAGTGAAAGTCATCTAGTTTGGAAAAAAATTCGTTTGCAGTATTACTATTTTTTGTATCATTGTTTGAGGCTCTTCCCTTAACTAGATAGCATTCATCGAATTGAAATATTTCTTTTCTCATATAGCTGCATATAAAAGTTCTTAGATGACAACGGTAGGGCCTTGGAATTGAAACCCAATTCAATACAAACCATAAAATTTATTTAATCAACCTAAGGAAGCATTGAAACTTAACGCTCACACTTAGAAGTCTATGTGAGTGACGTGTTCTGATGTCATTAAACCTAGCAGCTATCACTCACACTCTTGCATTAGACAGCGCTAGTACAAATTTGTGATCCTCGAACCGTCACGTATATAAAGGGAGACCATCGTAGGTTTCAATCCTTTATCCAAAGGAAGCTAAGTCTGCCACCTTGTAACCATGATACATTGGACACAACATTTAGGGAGATTGGATGTCGTACATCAAGTCCTTGGTCATTTCTCTTTCATTTGATCACCAAGGTGTATATTGTGGTTCATGATTACCTTGTAACCCCTTATGCCTAGAATACCTTGAGTAGTTATTTTTGATCTTTACTGACTCTTTAAATTTTAAAAGATCATCGAGCACTTGTCCTTTCAAGCTCGTTCAACTGAAAGCGACTAGAGTCACCTTTTGTCCTTTTCTCGACTCTTAAAACATGAAAAGGAAAAGTTTTGTTTCAATGTATTAAAATTGACTTACCACGAAATATTCCTGGTTAAAGTTACATTCCTTAATGATTCTTTAGGGTTGATTCTAATGGCAACGTTTCCAGAGTTCACTAACCAAGGAATCCACTCAGATGGGAATCCTGGTACTTTTCCTTCGTTCGGGAATGTTGGTACCCCATATATGGCAATGTTGTCCCTCCCAGGATTAACCATTGGTCTGCAAGTTTGGTTATTTTCGACCCTTGTGGTTTCGAACACCCAAACGGTTTATTAGCAAAGTTCTTCTCCGCCTGAACCATGTCAACCCCATATTGATCCTAAGGTTGACCACTCACCTTCTTTGCCTATTTCTTCACCTCATTCTTCCTCTTCGCATGGTGAAATTCTGGATTCTAGTAACTAGGTGGCTAAGAAGAAGAAGAAAAATTCAAAGAAGAAGAAGGAAAATAAGCTAGGGGGGAAATCAACAAATATTTCTACCCATGTAGCTAATATCGAGAAACCTCCCACTCCGTCTCGCAGAGTAAAATTTCCTTGCAAGCTATGTCAGGGTGACCACCTACTTCATGATTTCCACTGTATTCCCAAGGTGTTACAAGTGTGGTCTGTTGGCCCAATTCGTCCTTCATCATAAACCTCCGGGCATCATGATGATGATGAGCCTTCAGTTAAATATAATGAGACTCGTAAGAAACAGGGTAAGATAAAATTTCCCTGTAGGTTGTGTGAATGGAACCATCCCATTCACCTCTGTCCTTATATGGATGAAGTTTCTAAGGTATTATATACTCTTTCATCTTTTGAGTCCTCTCTTCTCATCGGTTACTGGAAGTTTTCTTTGAGTCCTCCAATAGTTGATGAAGTCATTGATCGAGATTCATCTGCAATAAATTCCACCCTCTCTGAAAGTCAGTCTCCCGAGTCCATTTCCGACCAATCATTAGTTGAAAAGAAGGATGACTTGGTTCCACCTACAGTCTATCAGGTCCTTTCCATCGAGAGCAGGCCTCATCCTAGTTAGGTTCTTTTTGTTTCCTTTGATTCCCTGATATCGGAGGGCGATACTCCCATCTCCATGATCCAGGAGGTTGATCCTCCGACTCCCATCACCACAGTTATAGAAAGTGATCCTCTTGCTCTCATTACCATATTCAAGGAGGATGGTCTTTCCGCTCTCGTAGCACAAGGGGATAATCCTCTTATTCCTATGGCACCCCCTCCATGTAGTTTGGTCACTTCCTTTGATTGGATTTGACTCACGAGATATCATCTTCCTTCTTATGTGCCCTTTGAGATCACTATACAGGCCTGCAATATGGTCGTACTGGGCACGATTATAGATGAAGGCGACTCGGTTAGTATTATGTCCTCAACTACATCGAAATATTTGGGTTCTCCACAGCTTGTGCATGTTACTCAAAATCTGTTGGCTTTTAAGAGAGGAATAATTTGACCATTAGGGATCCTTCTAAAGTTACCTATTAATTTGGGAGGGAAAACCATCTATATAGACGTGATGGTGGTCCAAGGCCCCTTGGATTTTAATTTACTCTTGGGGTGTGACTATTCTTATTCCATGGGCGCGCTTGTCTCTTCCCTCTTTCGTGTGATTTGTTTTCCATACGAAGGTCAGATCATGACCATTGATTAGCTTTCATTATTTGGTCCTGATGTGATGTCTGGTCTACCACCATCCCTTCCTGGTCCTTACCTATCGGTGATATCTTCCCCACCATAGGTCAATTATGTGGTCACCTGTTCCATGTCCGCATCCACTGATAATTCAATTAGTGAGGTAGTACACAATGTACTGGGGGCATTGGGTCCTAATTTCTGAGATGTTCTCCCATGAGATGAGAACCTCTTGGAAGCCTGAATCTTTGTATGTCTTGATTAGGTCTTTGGAGCATAGTTTGTTTTCTTGTATCAAGCTCCTTAAAAAATGAAACAATGTATTTTGGAGCAGAGTTCGTTTTCTTGTGTCAAGCTCCTTAAAAAATGAAACAAGATTTTTTTAGAGCATAGTTTGTTTTCTTGTGGCAAGCTCCTTAAAAAATGAAACAAGCTTGTTGGAGAATAGTTTGTTTTCTTATGTCAAGATCCTTAAAAATGAAACAAGATCTTCTGAGGATAGTTCGTTTGCTAAGTCAACCTCTTTAAAAATGAATTAGGTAATGAGGATAGTTCTTTTACTGTGTCAACCTCGTTAAAAAATGAAATGGGTTCCCTTTTAAATTCGAGTCTTTGTTTAGATCTCATAGAATCCCAGTCGAGTCTTTCGCCTGATCTCATAATTGAACCTTCATTCCATCCACCTCTTAGTAACCAGTAGTCTATTGCGGTGAATTCCATGAAGCTTGGGGGGCATGTACCTCGAATTGAGTCATCATGCTGGAGGCATGAGAACTTATTTCAACCATAGTTTGTTTCCGTTTCAATCTTGTGTAAAAATGAAATTGGTTTCAAGCTTCTGTAAAAATGAAAATGGTTCTAGGCATAGTTTATCTTTGTTTCAAGCTTGTGTAAAAATGAAACCAACTTCAAGCATCATTTCCTAATTTCAAGCTTGTGTAAAAATGAAACCATTCTTATTTTACCTCTCGTGATTTCCATTTTATCAGCCTGTTTTTCCAGATGAGCCTTGTTTTTCTCATTCCATCGTTACCATCTGATCGGCTGATCATATGCCCTCACTTGATTGTTTTACCCATTCCCGAGGAACTGCTGCAATGATTGGTCTTGCTAGCCAGCCTCTTGGCCTTTAGTTTCTCTGAGCAGTTCCACCATCACCAGGCCAAGTTGCTACCCTTAATACCACTCGTTCCTCCAGGAGGAGTAAACTTTCAGCTCTTTTCTAACTCTTAAAAATTGAAAATATTTCCAAGACGATTGTCGTTTTGAACTCATTAAAGTTTTCGAAACGTCATTTACCTAGTATACGTTTACCCCTTTTTCGGGCTAGAATAAACTATTTACGAAAAAGGAATACCTTAGTTGCACATGGCTAAGAGGTTCTCTCAGATATTTTTTTTCTACGTTTTCGGATCTATGAGACTACCTATGAAAAGGGACCTATTGGATTTTTCTTTTATGCTTCTTTTCAAAATCTATAAACATGAAAAGACGCTGAGTTGTTCCTTTGTCAGACTCGTTAAAAGTAAATGACATCGGATGTCGTCACCATAAAGTTACTGAGTTCCTCCTTCCTAGGGCTTGTAAAATGTACTAGGATGGATTTGTCCGATGGAAAAAATTATATGACAAGCATATGCTATCATCTTCAAGATTGTGTAAAAATAAAGAGGTACTCGCCAGAAATGATGGGGGAAAATGGAAGTTATTCGTCAGTTGTGTCGGCAGTATTTCACTCTTGAACATGACACTTATCTACAGTTCGTTTCGGGTTGGGATATCTTCACTCTGTCACTTTACCTCCATGGGTTTGGGAAATCAGTTTGCCTCTCATTCGATTACCAATCTTGTAAACATGACCTCTGATCCTATTTGAGTCAAATGCTGCCAAATTCCAGAGTTGTGTCGTCGATATGTTCAAGAGAAAATCCTTCTACAGTTTGTACATTCCTTGATCCTCTGTTTTAGTCTTGATTGATACTCATATCAAATTCTCTGTTTCATGTCAATGATGTGGGATTCATTATGACCCTCCTTCGATGGATCACTTCCTGTTGAATTCATCTCATTATCTGGGAAGTCGATCTAGAGACTCCTTTCTGGTACCTTAGAGCTTGCATGCCCTAATGGAAATTTCTTCGCATTCGACGATGGGTTATCACCATTGGCCTTCGATCGAGTGACTTCACATGTGTTTGACTCCAGCTCACTGTTCACATTCTATGGATTGTACTAGTAGTACCTTGAGAAAAAATGTCATTATTGGTGGTATCTTTCGCGCTTGTTAACAACTTTCATCATTGGCTGGTAATAAAGTGACTTTCTTTCATGTTCGACTTCAACTCAATCATTCACATGCCTGAATTTGTACTCATTCGGGTCGTGACGGAGTGCAAGACCTTGGATTTTATTCTATAGAGTCCATGTTGAGAGGAAATATGATTTGTCCACGATTGGATACATGTTTCTTTCAGATGGATACCTATGACCATACCATGAGTCTATATGCGATCCTTCTCAGATGGATGGTTGCAACCGTACCATGGTCTCTTTTACGGATGGCTGTGTCCATACCTTGATTCATGTATTTTCATTAGATATTATAGTTATGTATATGTATCCATGCTTGATTTTCATGTCTCTCGACAACAACGTCTGGTTCCTTGCATGTACTTGTAAATAATTTCACCCCTCACTCATGTTCGGACTTCATACTTTAGGGGGCATCTATTACACAACAATTTTTCACTATCCCCATACTCCTTGTTCCTTGATCTTGGAAGACCCATACAGTGACCCTTGTATACTTTCCAAGCATGAAATACATACCACTGAACCACACTTTGTTTTCCGATTCATCTGCCTTTACAACTTTTTTTGAAGATCCCTATAAAAACCTAGTTTTCAAGGTTGGCGCTTTGTCTCGGTGTTTGACCCAAACTAATAGCAGAGATTTGTACTGAGACCCATGCCGATTGACGCTCTGTCTTAATGTATGACCCATGCTGATCTTCTTTTGGAAATTTTTTAAAAATAGAAACGAAGTTTCCACAACTAGAAGCTTCGTGAAGCGGAGAGCTAGAAGTTTGTTTAGAGGATATGGCCAAGGAATTCCCCTTTGGGCTTCTTGTTCCCATAAAATAGGAACTAATCCAAAGGATAAGCATCTTTCCCATTATTTGAGGGCCCATATCCTCCTCCTGCATTGTTATATAAGGAGACCTCCTTCACCTCTGTTGGGTTAGTTAGCTAGTTAGAAGCAACAATCATAGAGAGAAGAAGAAATTATAGCTTCGGGAGACTAGAGCAGGGTGTGATTGTTTTTGTGTGTTAGTAACATAGTGAGATCTTGGAACTTTGTGTATGAGAGTTGAAAATGTGCTTAGATACGGACCTATCGAAGGAGAGCCTCAACATCAAGGCTTGGTTGTAAAATCCCCTTGTCTTTATCATAATAAAATGCAACTGATGTTTATCTTCCACTCTTATTTACATTCATAATGATATTTCTAGCATTCATTGATCAATTAGATAGGTTGTAATTATTTTATTTTTGTCATGATTTTATGCTTGTCGTGGTGTCTTGATTTCTTTTACAGGTAATCAAATGTTCGTAGCAGCATGTATCGAGCTTGAGGAGAGTGACGGATCAAGAAGCTTCAATGGAAGATGAAAACATAGCATCAGAACAAGGTAGGTCATCTTCCTTGCTTTGAATTTCATTTACAACCTAGGAATATATATGTTAGTATGTTCCCGTAGTTTCTAGACCCACACTAGGGCTAGAGGTATCGCATATGTCCGCAAAGGGGATTTTTCTGGAAAACAAATTGACGACTCCAGTAGGGATTTTCCTTTGAGTTTGTCACTCTTTGAGGTATTAGTCATTCGAAGACTTTAGTAAAACAACCATTTCCCTATTTGTTCCTATGTTTTTCATCAATTACAATCTTTTAGTTTTTGTTTGAAGCGGTTAGTCTGGTCCTAGTTAGGAGAAATTCTTTGTTATTTTTCTTTTTTCAGAAATTGGCTCTTTTATTTGTCTAACAGTCGCACCGATCAGGCCAATTGGCACTAGTTGTCAGTTATACAGTCACGCCCATCAGGCTTTTGGCGCTAGTTTCAGCTCCAAAAGTCACACCCATTCCTGTATGTGTGAAAAATTAAGGTTTTTTCCCTAAGTATTTCACCAGTGTGTCTTGCACTTCTGGTATTTTTCTCTTTATGATTTAAATTTTCTCCCCTTCACTCAAGTTGGTTTGATTGGCTCGTTGGCTTGGTTTTTGGTTGTTTTTTTTGTTCTTTCTATTGGGATGTGCATCCTAACATCCTAGGTTTTTCTAGGATTGTGCATCAATTGTCTGGTTGCATGCTTCATAGGACATCGCCCTATAGATTAAGTTAGTCTCCTTGCTTGGAGAGCTATCTCTAGTTGATTGCTTTTTATTTTTGATTGATTGAGTGATCAAGTATCAAGTGTCTGTCTGAGTTCATTTTGTCCGCTTTTTCACTTGTGAGCATATATTACATTGCTCATTGTTCAAATGAAAATTTTTCTTTGTATGATTGTTTGATGTAAAAGGGAATGAATGCCTTGTTTTGAGCCCACGCTTTGAAAGTCCTCTTTATGATTGAACTCATATGTCTTCTAAATTTTTGAGGAATTTCGTTACAAAGTGTTCAAAACAGGATTGTATTCTTAGTGTTCATTACATCCTTTTTGCATTAAGGAAATTTGCGTTCATTTAGTTTTCATCTCAAAGTTTGCTTTACGTTAAAATGCATTAGATCAAGTTTCATTGAAAAGTCATGTTTGAGATTTATCATTTAACTTAGATTACATTGTTTAAAGATTGAAAACTAAAAGTTGCATTGAGTGCATTCTTATTCATTCAAAAGAAAAAGGAAATTGTGCATAGATTACAATTGCGTAGTTTTCAAAAAGAGAATTTTGCATAGATTACCTTGCATAATTCGCATCTTTGAATGTTTTAGATTAATTTTGGATAGTGAAAGTCATCTAGTTAGGAAAAAGTTTTGCTTATAGTATTATTGTTTGTTGCACCATTGTTTGAGGCTCTTCCCTTAACAAGATAGCATTCATCGAATTGAAATATTTCTTTTCTCATATAGCTGCATATAAAAGTTCTCAGATGATAGCGATAGGGCCTTAGAATTGAAACCTAATTCAAGACAAACTATAAAATTTATTCAATCAACCTAAGGAAGCATTGAAACTTAACTCTCACAATTAGAAGTCTAGGCTAGTGACGTGTTCTGGCGTCATTAAACCTAGCAGCTGTCACTCACACTCTTGCATTAGACAACGCTAGTACGAACTTGTGCTCCCTGTACCATCGTGTGTATAAAGGGAGATCCTCGTAGGTTGCAATAGTTTATCCGTAAGAAGCTGAGTTTGCCGCCCTGTAATCGTGATACACCGAACACAACATTCATGGAGATTGGCTGTCGTACGTCAAGTCCTTGGTCATTTCTCTTTCATTTGATCACCAAGGTGTATATTGCGGTTCACAATTACCTGGTAACCCTTTATGCCTAGAATACCTTGAGTAGTCATTTTTTGATCTTTACTAACTTTAAATTTGAAAATATCATCGAGCACTTGTCCATTTGAGCTCGTTCAACTGAAAGTGACTAGAGTCACCTTTTGTCCTTTTCTTGACTCTTAAAACATGAAAAGGCAAATTTTTATTTCAATGACTTAAAATTGACAACCCACGAAATATTCCTGGCTAAAGTTACATTCCTAAGTGATTATTTAGGGTTGATTCTAATGGAAATGTTTCCAGAGTTCACTAACCAAGGAATCCCCTCAGATTGGAATCCTATTCCTTTTCCTTCGTTCGAGAATGTTGGTGCCCCATATATGGAAACTTCTTCTCTCTCGAGATTAACCATTGGTCTGCCGGTTTGGTTATTTCGACCCCTATGGTTTCGAACACCCAAACGGTCTCTCAACCAAGTTTTCCTCCGCCTGAAAAATGTCAACCCCATGTTGATCCTAAGGTTGACCCTCACCTTCTTCACCTATTTATTTATCTCGTTCTTCCTCTTCACCTGGTGGAAGTTTGGATTCTAGTAATCAGGTGGCTAAGAAGAAGAAGAAGAAGTCGAAGAATAAGAAGGAAAATAATCTAGGGGGGGGAATCAACAACTATTGTTACCCATGTAACTAATATCGAGAAACCTCCCACTCTGTCTCGCAGAGTCAAATTCCCTTGCAAGTTATGTTAGGGTGACCACCTACTTCGTGATTGCCCTGGTATTCCCAAGGTGCTAGAAGTGTGGTGTTTTGGCCCGATTCATCCTTCATCATCAACCTCTGGGCATCATGCTGATGATGAGCCTTCAGCTAAAGATAATGAGACTTGTAACAAATAGGGTAAGCTAAAATTTCCTTATATTTGTGTGAATGGAACCATATTATTCACCTCTACCCTTATATGGATGAAGCTTTTAAGGTATTGGATACCCTTTCAGTATCTGAGTCCTCTCTTCTCGTCGGTTACCGGAAGTTTTCTTTGAGTCCTCTGATAGTTGATCAAATCATTGATCGGGATTCATCTCTGATCAATTCCACTCTCTCTGAAAGTCAGTCTCCCGAATCCATTTCCAACCAATCATCGGTTGAGAAGAAGGATGACCTGGTTCCACCTACGGTCCATTAGGTCTTTTTCGTCGAGAGCGGGCCTCATCCTAGTTAGGTTCTTTTTGTTTCCTCTGATTCCCTGAGATCGGAGGGAGATCCTCCCATCTCCATGATCTAGGAGGGTGATCCTCCGACTCTAGTCGCCATAGTTATAGAAAGTGATCCTCCTGTTCTCATTCCCAGATTCAAGGAGGATTTTCTTTCTGCTCTCGTAACACAAGGGGATAATCCTCTTATTCCTATGGCACCCCCTCCATGTAGTTTGGTCATTTCTCTTGATTGGAGTCGATTCACAGGATATTGTCTTCCTTCTTACATTCCCTTTGAGATCACTGTACATGCCTGCAATATTGTCATACCGGGAACGATTATAGATGAAGGCGCCTTGGTTAGTATTCTATCCTAAACTACATGGCAAGCTTTGGGTTCTCCGCAACTTGTGTCTGTTACTCAGAATCTGTTGGCTTTTAAGAGAGGAAAAAGTCAACCATTAGGGATCCTTCCGAAGTTGCCTATTACTTTGGGAGGGAAAACCGTCTATATAGACATGATGGTGGTCCAATGCCCCTTGGATTTTAATTTACTCTTGGGGCATGACTATTATTATGCCATGGGCATGCTTGTCTCTTCCCTCTTTCGTGTGATTTTTTTTCCACACGAAGGTCGGATCATGACCATTGATCAACTTTCATTCTTTGGTCCTGATGTGACATCTGGTCTACGACCATCCCTTCCTGGTCCTTACATACCAGTGATATATTCCCCAGCATAGGTCAATTATGTAGCCACCTATTCCATGTCCGCATCCACTGATAATTCAGTCAGTGAGGTAGTACACAATGTATTGGGGGAATTGGGTCCTAATTTCCAAGATGTTGTTCTCCCATGAGATGAGAACCTCTTGGAATCCATGATTCTTTGTACATCTTGATCAAGTCTTCGGAGCATAGTTTTTTTTCTTGTGTCAAGATCCTTAAAAAATGAAACAAGGTCTTTCAGAGCAAAGTTTGTTTTCTTGTGTCAAGCTCCTTAAAAAATGAAACAAGATTCTCGTCAAAGCATAGTTCATTTTCTTGTGGAAATCTCCTTAAAAATTGAAACAAACTTCTTTCAGAGCATAGTTCATTTTCTTGTGTCAGGCTCCTTAAAAAATGAAACAAGCTTGTTGGAGCATAACTCGTTTTCTTGTGTCAAGCTCCTTAAAATTTAAACAATCTCTTCTGAGGATAGTTTGTTTCCTATGTCAACCTCGTTAAAAAATGAATTAGGTCACAAGGATAGTTATTTTAATGTTTCAACCTCGTTAAAAAATGAAACGGGTTCCCTTTTCAATTCGAGTCTTTGTTTAGATCTCGTAGAATCCTAGTCGAGTCTTTCACCTGATCTCGTAATTGAACCTTCATTCCATCCACCTCTTAATAACCAGCAGTCTACTCCGGTGAATTCAAAGAAGCTTGGGGGGAATGTACCTCGAACAATGAGTCATCATGCTGGGGGCACGCGAACTTATTTTAAGCATAATTTGTTTCCATTTCAAGCTTGTGTAAAAATGAAACTGGTTTCAAGCATAGTTTCTGTTTCAAGCTTGTGTAAAAATGAAACTGGCTCCAGGCATAGTTTATCTTTGTTTCAAGCTTGTGTAAAAATGAAACCATTCTTATTTTTCCTCTCATGATTGCCATTTTATCAGCCTATTTTTCCATATGAGACTTGGTTTTCTCATTCCATCATTACCATCTGCTCAACCAATAATATGCCCTCAGTTGATTGTTTTACCCATTCCTGAGGAACCGATGCAATGAGTGGTCTTGTTAGCCAGCCTCTTGACCTTTACTTTCTCTGAGCAGTTCCACCATCACCGGGACAAGTTGCTACCCTTAATACCACTCATTCCTCGAGTAGGAGTCAACTTTCAGCCCTTTTCTGACTCTCAAAAATTGAAAATATTGTCGAGACTCTTATTGTTTCGAACTTGTTAAAGGCTCTGAAATGTAATTTAGCCACTATACGTTTACCCATTTTTTGGGCTGGGATAAACTATTTACGAAAAAGGAATACCTTAGTCGAACATGTCTAAGAGGTACTCTCAGATATTGTTTTCTACCTTTTCAGATTTTTGAGACTACCTACAAAAAGGGACTTTTTGGAGTTTTCTTTTCCACTTCTTTTCAAAATATATAAACATGAAAAGAAGTTGAGTTATTCCTTTGTCAGACTCGTTAAAACTAAATGACATCAGATTCCGTCACCATGACGTTACCGAGTTTCTCCTTCCTAGGGGTCGTAAAATTTACTAGGATGGATTTGTCTGAAGGAAAAACTTATATTAAAAGCATATGCATCCTCCTCAATATTGTGTAAAAATAAAGAGGTACTCAGAAGAAATGTTGGGGGAAAATGGAAGTTATTCGTCAGTTATGTCGACAGTATTTTACTCCTGAACATGACACTTATCTGCAGTTCGTGTCGGGTTGGGATATCGTCACTCTGTCACTTTGCCTCCATGGGTTTGGGAAATCCGTTTACCTCTCATTTGATTACCAATCTTGTTAACATGACCTCTGATCCTATTTGAGTAAAAGGCTACCAAATTCCAGAGTTGTGTCGCCGATATGTTCAAGAGGAAATCCTTCTGTAGTTTGTACATTCCTTGATCCTCTGTTTCTGTCTTGATTGATACTCATATAAAATTCTTTGTTTCATGTCAATGATGTGGAATTCATTATGACCCTCCTTCGATGGATTATTTCCTGTTGATTTCATCTCATTATCCAGGAAGTCGTTCTAGAGACTCCTTTCTGGTACCTTAGATCTTGCATGCCTTAATGACAAGTTCTTCGCATTTGATGATGGGTTATCACCACTGGCCTTCGATCGAGTGATTTCACGGGTGTTTGACTCCAAATCACTATTCACATTCTGTGGATTGTACTAGTAGTAACTTGAGAACCATTATCATTATTGGTGGTCTCTCTCGCACCTGTTAACAACTTTAATCATTGGCTATTAATCAAGTGACTTTATTTCATGTTTGACTTCATCTCATTCATTCACATGCCTGAATTTGTACTCATTCGGGTCATGACGGAGCGCAAGACCCTGGATTTTATTCTCTAGAGTCTAGGTTGCGAGGCAATATGATTTGTCCACGATTGGATACATGTTTATTTTGAGATGGATGGCTGCAACCATACCATGAGTCTATATGTGATCCTTCTCAGATGGATGGCTACGACCATACCATGGTCTCTCTTACGGATGGCTACGTCCATATCTTGATTCATGTATTTTCATCATATATTCCAGTTATGTATATGTATCTATGCTTGATTTGTAGGTCTCCGGAAAGCAGCGTTTGGTTCCTTGCACGTACTTGTAAAGCATTTCACCCCTCACTCATGTTCGGACTTCATACTTTAGGGGGAATTTATCACACAACAATTTGTCACTGTCCCCGTACTCCCCGTTCCTTGATCTTGGAGGACCCATACAGTGACCCTTGTGTACTTTCCAAGCATGGAATACATACCCCTAAACCACACTTTGTCTGCCAATTCATCTGCCTTTACAAATTTTCTGGAAGATCCCTATATAAAGCTAGTTTTCAATGTCAACGCTTTGTATCAGTCTCTGACCCACGCCGATAGAATAGATTTTCACTAAGACCAGTGCCGATCGGTGCCCTATCTTAATGTATGACCCATGCCGATCCTCTTTTGGAAATTTTTAAAAAATTGAAACGAAGTTTCCACAACTAGAAGCTTCGCAAAGCGGAGAGCTAGAAGTTTGTTTTGAGGATATGTCCGAGGAATTCCCCTTTGGGCTTCTTGTTCCAAAAAAATAGGAACTACTCCAAAGGATAAGCTTCTTTCCCATTATTTGAGGGCCCATATCCTCCTCCTCCATTTTTATATAAGGAGACCTCCTTCACCTCTGTTGGGTTAGTTAGCTAGTTAGAAGCAACAATCATAGAGAGAAGAATCAATTATAGCTTCGGGAGAATAGAGCAGAGTGTGATTTTTTTGTGTGTTAGGAACATAGTGAGATCTTGAACCTTTGTGTTTGAGGGTGTTTCAAACGTGCTTGGATACATACCTACCGATGGAGAGCCTCAACATCAAGGCTTGGTTGTAAACTCCCCTTGTCTTTATCATAATCAAATGTAACTGATGTTTATATTCCACTCTTGTTTACATTCATAATGAGATTTCTAGAATTCCTTGATCAGTTAGATAGGTTGTAATTGTTTTATGTTTGTCGTGATTTTACACTTGTCATGGTGTCTTGACTGTTTGTACAGGTAATCAAATGTTGGTAGTAGCGTGTATCGAGCTTGGGGAGAGCGACGGATCAAGAAGCTTCGAAGGAAGACAAAAACATATCATCAAAACAAGGTAGGTCATCTTCCTTGCTTTGAATTTCATTTAAACCTAGTAAGGTAGATGTTAGTATGTTCCTGTAGTTGCTAGACCCACCCTAGGGCTAGAGGGATCACCTATGTCCTCAGAGGGAATTTTCTTGGACAACAATACCTGACAATCAACATGTCATGATCCAACCTCAAATGTAGTTCTATATATTTGAATAGCTCAATTTCCATTGATTGCAGAGCCTAAAACATGATCCCCTCCTTTAGATGGTTCATTTAAATTTTTAGAGATTTTTCTACTTCAACCGAGCTTCTTTTATTGTGATATCCCTTTCACATCTGCTTAGGGGAATTCCATATTATGTACTCATTTCAACAATTTTCATTGTATAACCCATCCCTAGCTTCTGTCTTCCAGGCACATATGAATATCATACTCTTTGTGTGATTGTATTACTTTTTGGCCCATTGATGCCAACACATTATGTATCATGTATTATGTTGCTTAGAGCCACATTTCTTGGTGCATCACTATTATTTGTACTAACTTCTCTCGACGGGTATGGGTCTGCCTCCCCCGCCTCATTGAGATTATGTAATCACCATAAAATGGAGACTTATATTTAACAAGTAAGTCCTGCCTCCTCCAATTTTATTTCCTCCCTTCACTATTTCAATGCTCTCTCTCTCTCTCCCTCTGACCCCCCTTTAGTGTCTCATGAAAGTGAACCTACAATGTATTTAGGTTATAAGATGTGCTCATAATTCTCATACAATGGGGGGAAATATGTTATTACCTAAAAAGTGATCACCTAGTCATTTTCTACTAGGATTATCCAAATACACCATATAGTGTGGATTTTACTCATAAAACCCACTTTCACCTTAGGAAATAATTTAGAGAACCACTTTTTCTAAATTATTTATGTTTAGTCAATCTCGGAGTCTACCCCAAGAGTCACCAACTAATACCCCCCTTCCTGTCATCCTTGGATGAAAAAAATACTCCAATTACAGGCCCAACATCGCATCCTATAACTGCAAGGCCTTAACTAGCCAAGTGGCACTGGCGGAGCCACATGGACCTAGGGTAGAATTTTCACCAAAGGTACCCAAAATTTTCATTTTTTTCTGGAGTTGTGCCCCCCATACACTTTCTGTGAAATGGGATTTGCAACCCGCCTGATTTTATTATTATTATAATATTTTTTTACATTATTTACAATTCAGGTTGTAAGGCCTCGCAACCTTTACAATCTTATTAATATATGTTCATGTTAGTCCACAATTATTTTACTTTGATTCATGGGCACGTAGGTCTCATAATATCATTTCGGCTCACCAGCCTAGATAATAATATTTAATTACATCTAGAATGACGGGGATATTACATTCACCCCCCCCCCCCTCCTATTTTATGTGATTTCCTCACTGCATGCTATATCCAAAATCTAATTTTACTGATCCAATGTGACTTGAAACCCCCATTCTGTAACTACAATTCCATGTACTTGTACATGGTTTCATCCTGGAGCATCCTCCACATGTCCGGTGCCAACCACATATAATCAAGATCTGGAGGCCCATGCCCCATGATGATGAATTTTCACTTCCAACACCACCAACATTACCCCTAGAGGAAATAAAAAATAGAATTAACATCAACAATAATTAACCTTGATTTATATATATATGGTCTTAATTTCCAAAATAATACATCACTAATATGCATCAAAACATTCAGCTAAATATGCAACATAAATTTTCATTTTCTCAGTAATGTGGCAATGATACAAAAATTCATGCCATGTCGACATTGTTGTGCCTTAACATAGAAGCATTTTTCCTCCATGCCAACATTGGATACCATTTATGTATACTTTTTATATATGTAATTTTTCATATAAGCACCCCACAGTCTTACTTATTGCTATTGTTGTTTACAATTCCTACATGCAAACACCAATTAAACCACCTAACTGACATAACTGTTGTTGGTATTTTTGTTAGGTCCCTATAATACTAGTGTATCCACTTATTATTATTTTTAGTGTAGCCCCCTTATTGTTATTTTTGTGCCCATGTAGTCACCATATTGTTATTATTGTGCCCCATAGAAGCCCACTATTGTTATTGTTCTTCCCTTACATTATGTCGACTCTGATTATATTGTGACCCCTTAGACTCCTATATATAGAAAGGAGGTTTTTTCATTTGAATCATCCAAGAATTATTCATTTATGTAATGTAATGGAGTTTTCCCCCTTGAAGAGGATAATTTTTAAGACGTTGATCTATATTTTCTTGTATTTTGTGAGTTTGTTGCATAACATTTGGTATCAGAGCTTTGGATTTTAGGGTTTTGCTGCTTCAAACAAGTCACCGTGGAAGTTTCACTATAATTTTTTTTTTACAAAGTTTCAGAAGCTGAATTTGAAACCACGTGGAACCAAAATATTGTTGAACTTTGTGTTGGAATTTCAAAGCTTGGTTTGCTATACTTTCGAAGATATGGTTTGAATAAGTTAGGGTTTTTTTCATGCTCCATAATTCAGTCTCAAAAAAGTGACCGAGGGAACATCGTCACAAATTTCTCTTCCAACATCATATTTGAATTTTGTAAAAAGTGATAGAATGAACACAAAATTTAGTTTCTTGTGTATCAATTTCAAGGTCGAAGGCTGAAACATGGACACCTGGCATTCTGTACAAGTTTGTTTTACTGAACTGGTCCATAATTAAGTCAACATGGGAGATCGAGAATAACTTTATCTTGAAGAATTCAAATTGGGTTTGACCTGTGGTATTGGAAAGAAGACTCATAGGGCTCGCACAGAACCAAAATTTAGATATTGGAGATCTGAAATCACATAATACAACAATTTCAATATCGATCTCCTAAAAAGCAAGAAAAAGGTCTGTATTTTTTTAATTTAGCATAACTTTTGTTTGAAAATTCAGTTTGAAGTGATTTAAAGGGAATATTGAAGCATAGTTATCAGTATTTGGTTCTAATATGCCTCCCAAACAAAACAATTCTACACCCATTAATTCCTCAAAAAGTTCTACTATGACATCAAGAGGAAGAAATGCAACATGATATATCTAAATTACGAGACCAAGTGCAACAAATTTCGCTCTCGCAAAGATTAACAAAAAATGAAATGAAAGCTAAGATATATGTTTTGAAGAATGGAATGGAAGCTAAGATGTATGGTATAGAAGAAAAAACAAAAGGCAACGTGGAATATTTGAAGAACAGTTTAAAAACATACATGGAAGGTTTGAAGGAAGGTTTGACAAAGTTGTTACAAGAAATTATTCCTAATGAAGAAAAGGTATTAGATGAAACTTATGATGAGAAGAAAAGAAATGTTAATAATGATTTCATAGACTCTAATGTTGGATTGAAGACCCACCATATTCCAAATATTGATATGACGAAGTTTGATGGTAAGGATCCGGTAACATGGATACTACAGATGGAGCAATATTTCGATATCCATAATGTGAAACACACACAAAAGGTATGAATTACAACTTTATATTTAGAACCCAATCAGTTTGTATGGTATCTAAGGCTTTATTATCGTAAGCCACTTGTCACTTGGTCAATTTTTATAGAGGAAATGATAGCACATTATGAGGATACAAAGAGAAACACCTTCTTTAGCCAATTGATAAATCTCAAACAAAAGAGTTCAATGGCATAGCACATTGAGGACATCCAAAATTTGAATATCAGGGTAAATGATATTCTAGAGGAGCATAGGATTGATGTCTTCATAGGGACCTTAAAGGATAACATCCAACATGAGTTTCACCTTTGGGAACTTGATTCATTGGATATGGCATTCAGGGTGGCAAGAAAAGTTGAAAGAAAACTTATGGAAACAAGGAATTCTACCACTCACAACTATAAAGATGTAAGTGTTGTTTCTCCTAGCCTTCCACAACCTACAAGGTTGACACCACAACAATTGGAGGAAAAAGGAGAAAAAGAGATTTGTTACAGTTGTGATAGTAAATACACTAAAGATCATAATTTTGATGAGAATAAATTATTTTACATAGATTGTGAAGAGGATGAAGAAAAGGAACAAGAAACATTAAAAGAAGAGGATATACACTAGGAACCAACCCCATAGAAAGAAGAAATGAATCCGATCATATCTTGTAATGCATTTACAAAAATTACTACTCCTAAAATTCTCAAGATAGAAGGACATATCAGGAAGAAAAATGTAATAGTGTTGATTGATTCCGGTAGTACCCATAATTTTATTCATTGTAAGATAGCCAAGGAATTGAATTTCTTACTATATCTAGCACCAGAGTGTCAAGTGATGGTTGAAAATGGAGGAACTATATATTGCTCTAGAAAGTGACATAATAACAAGCTATCCATAGGAGAATATATATTTAATAGTCCAATTCTTTCCATTCCAATTGGTGGTGTTGATGTTGTACTAGGAATCCAATGGTTACAATCTTTGGGTACGATAGCTTTTAATTTTCAAGAAATTTTCTTGAATTTTGGGAATGAAAGAAAGTGGAATTAAGGGGTATCACAAAGAAAACAAGAAAGATAATCATCTCTAATGGAATAACAAAGATTCTAAATAAAGAACAACGAGGTGTAATTGGATAATTATGCTCACTAGAGGTTCAAAGATAAAAATCATCTATTTCTCTAGATCTCCAAAAAGTCTTGGACAATCATTCTAAGGTATTTGAGACTCCCAAAGGCCTCCCACATATTTGTGATCATGATCATACTATTCATTTGATTCCAAGAATTATTCCTCCAAACATCATGCCTTACATATATCCCTATGCCCAAAAGAGTGAAATTGAACGTATGGTTACATAAATTCTAGAGGTTAGTGTAATTCAACCTAGTCAAAGTTATTTCTTTGCTCCAGTAGTGTTGGTGCACAAGAAGGATGGATCATGGAGCATGTGTTTGGATTATAGGGAGCTCTAAAAGCTCACTATTAAAGATAAATTTCCCATTCATGTTATTGATGAATTATTTGATGAATTACATGGAGAAATTTACTTCACCAAGTTGGATCTTCATTAAGGATATCATCAAATAATAATGAAGACTGGAGACATTCCAAAAACAACATTTAGAACTCACACAGGTCATTATGAATTTTTGGTCGTGCCTTTTGGCCTTACCAATGCACCTTCTACATTTCAAGGTTTGATGAATTCCATTTTCAAACCCTTCCTTAGAAAATTTGTGTAGTATTTTTTGATGATATTCTGATATACAACAAGTATTGGAAGGATCATGCTCAACATGTTGACAGGGTGCTCAAACTATTGGAGGAGAAACATTATATGAAAACACCGCTAAATGTTTCTTTGGATTACAAGAGGTGGAATATTTAGGTCGTATTGTATCTCATGAGGGTGTTAAGGTAGACCCTAACAAAATTAAAGCCATTAAGGAATGGAAAATCCCCACAACCATAAAGCATCAACGATGATTTTTCAGGTTGATGGGGTATTATCACAAGTTTGTTAAGGATTATGGGAGAATAGCAGCATCTCTAACAACATTATTGATGAAAGATGCATTTTATTGGACTCCAGAAGCAACTAAAGCCTTTGAACATCTTAAAGAGGAAATGTGCCAAGCACCATTCTTAGCTACATCAAACTTCACAAATTTTTTTATTGTGGAATGTGATGCCTCAGGAAATGTAATTGGTGTTGTTTTAATGCAAGAAGTAAGATCCATTTCTTTTGAAAGTCATCCAATCAAAGGAAAGAACTTACACAAACCTATTTATGAGAATGAAATGTTGGCAATACTACATGCACTTAAGTAATGGTGATCTTACCTAATGAGAAGACAATTCAAGGTAAAAACGAATCATGACAGTCTTAAATACTTTTTAGAAGAAATATTATCTTTAGAAGAGCGACAAAAATGGGTCACAAATATGTTGGGTTATGACTTTGAAATCATATACAAAAAAGGGAAGCAAAATGTTGTTGCAGATGCACTCTCAAGAAAGGATGAGGATGTGGAAGCATTGCTTTGTTCCATTTCTATTATCCAACCAGATTGGATAACTGAAGTAAGGTATGAATGGAAGAATGACGAAGAAGTGTAGGCACTCATTCAAAAGTTGTAGCAAGATCCCAGTACATCTAATACATTTAGCTGGAAAAATGATTCATTATGGTACATAGATTACTTATACCTTTGTAATAATTACCAACTCAAACAATATGTTCTTTTGGAATTGCACACCTCTCCCTTAGGAGGGCACTCAAGATTTTAAAAACTTACCACAGGGTTAAGAATTATTTTTTTTGGGATAGTATTAAATCTGATATCGAAATGTTTGTGGAGGAATGTTTGGTTTTCCAACAAAATAAAGTCGAGGAAATTAAGTCCCCAAGTATGTTACAAACTTTATCCATTCCAACTCAATGTTGGGAGGAGTTTTCAATGGATTTTATCATAGGTTTACCCAAGTCCGAAGGAAAGAGTGTCATCATGGTGGTAGTGATAGAATTTCCAAGTATGAACACTTTTTTGAATTATCTCATCCATTTAAAGACAGTATATTTGCTACTACATTTATGGAAACAATTCAAAGCTACATGGAAACCCAAATATTATTGTAAGCGAAAGAGATCCCATTTTCACTAGAATTTTTTGGACAAAATTATTTTCTTGTCTGAGTACTCAATTAGCTCACAACTCTTCATATTATTCTCAATATGATGGGAAAACTAATATAGTGAAAAAATGTTTGGAAGACTATCTTCGTTGCTTTGTATATGATAAACATACACAATGGATCAAGTGGTTACCTCTAGATGAATGATGGTATAACACTTCTTTCCATACTACAACAAAAATTACCCCATTTATGGCACTTTATGGATATAATACACCTTCCATCACATCATCTTTAAGAGAAAATTCTAAGGTTCGAGTAGTGGAAGATCGCATTGAGCATCAACAACAAGTTCTCCAACTCTTAATGGATAGCCTCACTTTGGTGTAGAATCGAATGAAACAACACACATATCAACATTGCGGCGAAAGAAGTTTTGATGTCGGTGACTGGGTCTTTTTACAGCTACAACCATACAAACAAATGTCCCTCAAGCAAGCTAATAAGTATAATAAATTATCTCCAAAGTATTATGGTCCTTACAAGGTGCTACACAATATTGGTACTATGGCATACAAATTGGAGCTTCCTACATATTCCTGAGTGCACCCAGTTTTCCATGTTTCATACTTAAAGAAGGTTATAGGTGAAAATATTCCAGTTCAAACAATATTGCCAGAACTTGATGAGGAAGGAAAAATCATATTGGAACCTGAAGCAGTCACGGAAACAAGAACTCGGCAGCTACAGAATCGATCAATTTCAGAGTATCTCATCAAGTGGAAGAAATTACCCGCTAAATATTCCACATGGGAGGATGATAATTTTATACATAAGCATCCATAACTACTCAAGAATTGAGAACAACACTTTTTTTTAAGGAGAGGGGCATGTTAGGTCCCTATAATACTAGTGTATCCCTTATTTTTATTGTTAGTGTAACCTCCTTATTGTTATTGTTGTGCCTATGTAGTCTGCATATTGTTATTATTGTGCCCCACGGAAGGCCACTATTGTTATTGTTTTTCCCTTACATTATGTCATATCTAATTATATTGTGACCCCTTAGACTCCTATATATGGAAAGGAGATTTTGTCATTTGAATAATCCAATAACTCTTCATTTATGTAATGTAAATGAGGTTTACCCCTCAAAGAGGATAATTTTTAAGTCGTTGATCTATATTTTCTTCTATTTTGTGAGCTGGTTGCATAACACTTTTCCAACCACCTAGTTGCCAAAACATCCACAATCTGTTAGAACCATTTCAAGCTTCTTTGTGCTATAATTCCTAGCATTGTTGTTAAAGTTTAGGAATTTTCCTCTTTATTCTCTAATAGTTTCTTATTTCCTTCATGGTGGTGATTAATCAGAGCTTGATTAATCACACACACATACACAAAAATATAAATTTACTTTCATTCAGTAGGGAAACCAATAAGAAAGTGTATATAATAACAAGAGAAAGTAAAAATAAATTGTGAAAAATGAGCAAAGGTCAATGTTGGATTTCAAATTTTATTAGTTATAAGCACTTGCATGAATACATATTTTTGAAAACAAATTTGACTTTCATTACCATTCTTTCCATTTTTCTACATGCTTTGATATAATATAACCAATTCCTTTTTTTCCCTATTTTTCTTCCCACATCAATTCCAATTATTTCTATTCATTTTTCTTCTGTATTTTATTATATCTTCGCAAGCCTTCTTTAAATTTATATAATGGTTGGTCTTGTCCAATATGTACCTCATTAGTAACACAAAAACCATGATTAAGCTTCCTTTCATATAATTTACCGATACCATAGCATATAATTGTCAAATAACATGCAATCTCATACCTATATGTATATACACTACATATAAATTCTTTCACCAAATCAATAAGAGAAAGGATAAGGAGGTTATCATGCTTGATGGTTTGCATATTATGGAATCAACACTATGGAAATCTTGTTGTACGGGCCTGCTTCACAGAGACCCAATCTACACAACATATTATTTTATTATATTATAAATCATCCCGTTAACTACTATAAAGTTGGCATGCACTTGTTGTAAATCGAGTATAGCCTTATCATAACTTGCGGCCTCGATATTTCTAGAAAATTTATCTAATATTGCATATATTTCATGTAATTGTAGGTGTGATTTGTCTCTAACATGAAAAGTATGAACCTTTTTATTGATCGCGATCCAAATTCCTCCAAGCTCCCTTTTAATATTCCTACCATTCATGACTTTCTTCTCTTTTTTTAAAGGTTATTCCATCCACTAGTTGTAGCATAATATTTTCATAGAACCACATATAGTACACCATCATGAGGGTTCATATTAAAAAAATGCTCTGCCATATGTTAATATAGTTATATGTTAATATAGTTTTATGTTGTTTGGAATTTTACACATGCAAAGCAAACACCTACGCACAAAAGCATTAAGCTTTATTCGTATATTATTAATGAAGTCTTGTGCTTCATCCAGGCACCTATCATGCCTACGAAGGTTAATCATGCAACCCTCATATTCCACAATTGTGTTGATGCAATAATGGTGCCTCATGCATTCAAATTTTAGTAGACCGTCATCTAGTAAACTTGCACGCTAGGATTGTGACATCAGTTGGGCTCATGCTAGAGTGTAGCATTCGTTCAAAGGTTTCAAAGGATTCTGTGCCAGAACTGATCATGGCATACCTTCTTATCACCCTTGTATCTCATTCAAGCATTTTATCAAATAGATTGATGGAAAACTCCATACTTCCATATTTTTCCTATACGTTGACAATAGATTCCCTACCGATCATTTAACACGATCTCACTACTAACTAAATTTTGATGTATTTCCTTGCCTAGTTCACGAATACTCAGAGAGGCACATGTCAATACAACACTTGCAAAGGTAAATTTAATGGGTTGAAATCCCACCTCTTGGACGTGGTGCAACAATGTCAATGCTTCTTCAACATTTCCATGTTTGGAGTAAACTATAATTGACAATATAATGGAAGATGTAGAATTGAACATATCCAAGTGGACTCAATCATCCAACATTTTTTTCTTTTTCTTTTCAAAATTATGTCAAAGTATTTGTAGATTTACCATGTTAACCATTAGGCCCACTCAAGTTGTATAATGTTATGTAATGGTTTAATGTCATTATAGGCATATGTGTATAATGACATTAAACAATTACATAACATTATATAGCTTGATTGGGTCTAATGGTTAAGAGCATGTGTTTCCTCCTAAGAAGTATATATATATATATATATATATATATATATATATATATATATATATATATATATATATATATATATATATATATATTTGCACACATATGCCTATAATGACATTAAACCATTACATAACATTATACAGCTTGAGTGGGCCTAATGGTTAAGAGCATGTGTTTACTCCTAAGAGGTCACGAGTTCAAAACTAGAGGGGGTAGAGTATGTATGCCTTCGTAGACTTAGTAGTCAAATTTTTGTGCAGAGGTGGGTCCCTTGTCCCACAAACAAAGGGGTCATAAACCAAATTGGTGTCTTACTTGGTTGTGACCTTAAAATTAGATAAAAATAATAATATACATAATCAAATATAGTTGATAACCACATATTTTTCATCATATAAATATATAAAAACATATATATTTGCATATTATAATTAAAAAAAATGAAATATATATATATAATCAACCTCCCATGAAAACCATTTTATAAGATTCACACTTATATATATATATATATATATATATATATATATATATATATATATATATATATATATATATATATATATATATATATATATATATATATATATATATATATATATATATATATATATATATATATATATATATATATATATATATATATATATATATATATATATATATATATTTCAATTCCAAATAAATTTGCATGCACAAAATATGCATATAAAATTGTGAAATTGACCCATGGTAATTGGTCGCACGTACCAAGAATGCGGAGATTGAGGAGCTATATTATTTGGAAAAAACTATGTTCACACGAGTTGGGTTACAATATATAAATTCCTATGGCACTAGCCTATGGGTTAAGAGGAATTTTCTAAAAACTAGCCTTCATGTCCAGGCCATTCCTCCACCTATCATAAGGGTCTCTCTTCTAAACGCTTCTTGTGGAATGCCCATATCTCATCCTCAGCATTTAGACGCATTGTTCGGAGGAGAGAAAATCCTTTATAATTCACATAGTTATTAAACAAGCCTATATAACGATATATCTCTTTACATAATCCCATCAGAAATTATTTTTTCCAAAGAAAAAATTGAACCATCTATTAAGACATAGAAAGTTACATAGTATATGCAAGATGCATTCAAAAAAATGCATTTCCCTCCTTTCCCAGAAGAGAGATGGATTTACTGCTGGTGATTTTGAGGAAACCCTCATCTCACAACCATAGTCTCTCATTGAGTAGATACTCATCATATTTTTGCACCCCTCGAGCTTCCTTGCTAGGAATAATCGCCCAAAACAGAGGTACATAAAGACAGAGCCATATAGAATTCCCTTAGGATCAGAAAACTAGGTGGAAAACACTGGTCCAGTTCATACAAAATGACCAAAAAAAGGTTTGTAACATAATAGATATTCTTTTGTCTCCCGGGACTCCTCCTTGAGGAAAGATAGTCCAAAATAGAGACAGATTGAAATATAGTTTAATGCAGTAAAAACATCTAGATGTCTGTTAGAAATAAAAAGGAGAAAGACATCAACAGTGATTAACTCATCAGTTGAAAACAGGTTGTTCGATATTCCGAACCAGCCCATCCTCGACTTCTACAACTATTCAGTGCCCCAAATCATGTTGAATGCCCTCCTTAGAAATAAGGTCTGCTTCATGGTTCCATTCCCTGTAAATATGGCAAACAGATATCTCGTTAAAACAATATTTTAATCTGGATACATCATTAAGTAACAGAAGCAAGATATAATTTATGCATCTTTGGGTCCCATTGAACCACTTGACAATGTTTAGGGAGTTTCCAAAGATCTGAACCTCTCTATATCTTAAGAGAGAAAACCAACATAAAAGAATATGTAAGGTTTTTAACTCTGCATAGTTATTTGTCCCCTGACCCAGTCTGATCGACGCTTTAAGAATTTTCCCAGTAGGGAAATGTATGACCAGACTTGCTTAACATCTATCCTATGGGTCCGAGGCCCCATCAAAATATGCCCATGGGATGTTCCCCTTTATGTTTTCCTGTTAGATGACTCATGGTTCTTGTGTCTGTTAAGGTAATGGAATGTATTCATAGATGGAAACTCCCTCCGCTGCCAATTTGCTGATGGGAAAAGGAGAGTCTTTAAAAATAGCATGATTCCTAGCTATCCAGGTTCCCCAAGCTATCAACAAAGGAATGTTCCTGACCCTCTCGTTAGGTGCTTCTTGCCACCATCTCTGCCATGCTCCTTGAACCTCCCTTCCTTCCCATCTCTGTGGAATTTTGAGCAGCCTCAGAGATTCGTTCCAGGTTCCCCAAGCTATCAACAAAGGAATGTTCCTAACCCTCTTGTTAGGTGCTTTTTGCCACCATCTCTACCACGCTTCCTGAACCTCCCTTCCTTCCCATCTCTGTGGAATTTTGAGCAGCCTCAGAGATTCGTTCCTAAGACTGATTTTGAAAGGACATGTAAGAAATAAATGTTGAACAGTTTCAGGACTATCCTTGCACAAAATGCACTAGCCCGGGCCTATCTTTCCCCTATGCTGTAGAAAGTCCCAAGTGGGAACCTTGTTCTGGAGAATTCACCAGAAGAACAACCTCGTTTTTTCCAGTCCTTTCAGTTCCCATAGGGGTTTATACCACCATTCCTGATCCCCCCATCCTTTCTGTGTCATAAGCCAACTATAGCCAAACTTTGGTGAGTACATCCCAAACGGAGAATGGACCCATCTGAGTTCATCCCTCTTATATTGTATCCTAACGTTGGAGTTTTGAAGATCCAATGTGTATGTCTCCCATTCTTCCAACCATATTTCATTGAGCTGGAGATCATCCCCGTTCATCCAACCTTGTCTCCACAATGTTGATCTTTCATAATTTGCAACCTACCCCAGAGTGCTGAAACCTCTATGGTTCAGCAGCTCTATGAATTCTCTAGAAAGAGAAAAATTTCCAGTGCAGCCCACCCAAGGGTCACGTCCTAGCCTAACCCTGGTTCCATCCCCCACTTGCAAAGCTAGACCCTGTTCTATGATGTTGACCGAGGCTATGGTTGCTTTCCACACTATTGAGGAATTTTTAGAATTTTTTTTGGGGCAATCTCAGCCAGTCCTGAATTGACATAGGATCAATGTATTTCCTTCTTGTGACAGTTGTCCAAATATTATCTAGCATGATTAGCCTCCATGCTAGTTTTGCCGCCAAATACTTTGAGAAAGAGGTTAAATATTTTTTTTCCCATCCTCCCCATGCTTTCGGCCTTACTATTTTCTCCCATGCCACCCAGGGTGTCACATGGTCCTTTTTGATCTCGCCCATAAGAATCTACTGCAAAATTTGTTTATTGAAGAAAGGATGCTCTTAGGGACCCAAGATAAGCCTACCCAGTATATGGGGATGACCATCGCTACCGATTTTATCAACAAAATCCTTCCTGCTCTGGATAACCATTTAAAGCTCCAGTGTTTCATTCTTGCCTCGATTTTGTAACGAGCCATTTCCAATCTTGTACCAAGTATGAGTTCGGCTTAAGGAAGAAACCCAGGTATTTGAAGGTGTTCTGGAGGGATTTTACTTCAAAGTGGAGTGTTTCTTCAATTCTGCCCACTTCTGCCCTAGTGAGACCTGCCGTTGTCAGGGAAGGCTTCTGACAATTTATGCTACGGCCCGTGGCTTTCAGAAAAAGTTCCAACAGCTTCTTTAGACACCTGCAGTCTTCTAGACTAACATCACCGAACAACAGAATTTCGTCGACAAATAACAGATGGGTGACAAATAAGTTCACCGCCACTTCAATTCCTTTTAATTCCCCTCATCTCTTCGCTTTGTGTATCATCAGGCTCAACCCTTTTGCTGCCAATAAGAAAAAAAGGAGGGAAAGTGGGCAACCTTGTCGAAGACCCCTTTGTGGGTTAAAAAAACTTGTTGCAACACCATTTATCAAGATAGAAATACTTGAAGAAGAGATACAGCTCATTACCCAATTTATGAAATCAAACCTGAAACCAAGATGATTCATTAGCAATCTCAAGTACAACCAACTGATTCTATCATAAGCCTTGGAAAAGTTAATTTTAAATATAGCTCCTTTTTTCTTGCTTCTCTTAAGGCTACGGAGGGTTTCTTGGGCTACCCCAACTGCCTCATGAATTTTCCTTCCATCCAAGAAGCCAAATTGTTCCAACGAGATATTTCTTTAAAGGAAAGGTTTTATACAGGTGGCTATCACCTTAGAGATGATCTTATAAATACAAGAGCAGAGAGAGATGGGGTGAAATTCATCAAAAGAGACAGGGTGTTCTTTTTTAGGAATAAGAGCTAAGAAAGTAGCATTAAAAGGCTGGTGAATTGAGCCAGATTTGTGAGACTCTTCCACCACTTCTACCAGATCTTCCCCCAAAAATTCAAAGAAGTGCTGGAAGAATTCTACCGTCCATCCATCAGGCCCGAGAATTTTATCCTTTTGCATGAAGTTTAGGATGTCTTCTACTTCCTCCTTTGAGATCGGCTCCATTATGCTGTTATTTCCTTCCTCATCTACGAAATGAGCCCATTCACCATTCTCCATATGTAGTTCCCAAATAGTATGTATATTTTTCCTTCCTTTCACATAGTTTTGGAAGAATTTTTTGTTTTCATCTCCCGCTTGTAGCCAGATAGCCCTGCTTTTTAGGCGCCACCTTTCTTCCCTTTCCAACAAGATTTTCTTCCTAACCATTTCCAGCTCCCTTATTCTGTTTCTTGAATCATTATTGGAGTATCCTGCCCCTTCCGGCCTTTCAATATGATCAAGTTCCTCATTGAACTTCCTTAGCTCCTCCTCCTCTTTTAATAATTTCATATTTTCCCATTCCCAGGTTGCTTTCTTCATGTTTTTCAGATTCTCCATAAAATTCTTACACATATTTCTAGGGTCCCTTGGTATATGTCTCGTCTTTTAGCCAGGAGGAGTTGAATTTGAAAGGATGATTTGAATTGGAAAGGAGTTCTTGGTTTTATTTGCTAGCCTTTAATCTCAAGGAAAGTGGGAAGGTGGTCTGATAGTCCCCCTTCCCCGACCCAGTGTCTGAAGGCAGAGGACCTAGCCACCAGATCTTCACAGAGAAGGAACCTATCCAATTTTTTTGCCACCTACTCATCTCCCACTCTTCGATTTCCCCAAGTGGGCCTGGGCTTAAATAGAGTGGCATCCACCAGCTGAGATGAAGCTAATTTTTTCGTGAAAAAGTCAGTAAGCTAGTCTGCCCTCGCAGAAGGTCCCTAGGATTCTGATAATCGCAATGAAAATTTTAGATCCCCTCCCAAAATAAGATTTGGATTCTTCAGAAAATATTTGGCAAACAGAATGTCCAAAAACTGCACTCTCTTCGAACAAAGCCCATACACATTGAGTAAAAGAAGAGGGTGCCAAAGCTCGTTTGAATATACTTCCAAGGCCAAAGAATTTTCAGCTCCCCATGTAGACAACTCCTTCATTTTTGCAGTGTTAATGCTTGTGGCTAAGCCCCTAGATCTTCCTTGGGCATCCAAGGCTTGGAAACCCCAGCCAGGAAACATTCTTTAGAGAAGACATTTTACCTCCTCTCCTTGGCCCATTGTTTCTTGGAGAAACAAGGCATCCAAATTGTGTGACTTCATCAATTCCTTTAACGCTAGGTTTTTAGGCTGACTAGCCAAACCCCTACAATTGTAGGAGATAATTATCATTGGTAACCATGAGAGGGTGGTTGCGCTTCTCTAAGCACCCCAGAGAGAGACCTCTGCTTCCCATCCGCAATATCAAGTTTTTCTTTTACTTGGGCCTTTGAGAGGTCTGATTTCCTTCCTCTCAGCTTTCTAGACCCAGCCGGGACATGATTTGGTTCTAGCCCACCTATGGATTCTCTTTTCCAAGGTTTTTTCACAAGGGATCTAAGGTTATAAGGGGGCTTCTCATGGAGACTCGACAGGGATGGGTCAGGGTCAGGAATAAGACCAATAGGAGAGGGAAAGGATGATGGAGAAAAATAAGTGATAATGCTATCAAGTGACTCTATAAATTCATGCATTTGAATATGTTCCATTTTTTAGGCCTGGAGGGACGAGGCTTTGATATATCGATAATAGAAGAGCACATGAAAGAAATAGAAGAAGGATTAGAGACAAGAGGCATACCCTCCAAAGGTGATACTTCAGCCTCTTCTTCCATTGAAGGATTCTAAGCTTGTGAAAACTCCAGAGCCAGATCTGAAGCCTGTTGACTTGGAAGATTTTCCTTATGTCCTGATGGCACCAGTTCCTCCATTGTAGTGTCCTGATCCATTTTCTCTTCCATCAAATCCTTCTTAGGATCCTGATTCTCTTCGACTTCAGCTGATGGGTGAGCCTCCCTATTCATCGTATTCTATTTCTTCTGCGGTGGTGACCAAGAGGGAAATCCTTTGCCAGGTGACCATACTTGTGGCACCTGTGACATCTGAATGGTAGATGTTCATAATCCAAGATCTGATTGTACTCATAATCCTTTTACTTCAAGCACATTTCATCTGCTAGACCTTCTCGAGGGTTTAAATTTACCAGAATCCTGGCCGCACTTAGATCCCTTGATTGTTTGAAGGATGTATCAACTTCTAAGAACTGTCCCAGAGTATTTCCAATGGACCAAAAGGCTGAGTCCATCCAGAAAGGGAGGGGGAGTCCCGGGAGTTTTACCCATACAAGATACTCTTCCATATTTTCTCTCTGAGTGTCAAAAAGCGGAGTCCATCTTCAAAACAATACTGGCCTCTTCCCGAAACACCAATTCTTGCAATTACCCAGTCCAAGTGTTCTTTCTATTCAAAATTCAGGCTAAAACAGCCCTTGGCCAGAGCTTGGATTTCCAGAGGTTTCCTTGGGGCGTCCTTCCATTCCGAAATGGTCCACTCAGTGATATACTTTACCGAAAATTTCCTTCCACGAACCCTGCCCACAAGAATTGTCTCAATGGCTTCCATGACTTCGTCTATACATATGTCTACTCCAAGGACACAACAAGGGCATTCATATTTCTTCCTGATGGCTTTGTTCTTTTTCCTTTTGGATCCAGCAATCTCGCTTCCTCCTCCTTCCTCTCCTTCCACAAGGTTTTCAAGAGCATCTGCAGTTTCTGCTAAAGGCAACACAGGTCGCCTTTCTCCTGCAGAATTAGAGACTTCCCTTTCTAGAACCCTATTTTATGGCTCTTGAAACCCCTCTTGGCTGGTTCTTTTTTTACTATCCGAAGTTCTTCCCACTCCACCTTCTTCTTCTGAAAGCAAGGAATGCCTCTCCTATTTTCTGCTAAACTGGCTCAGGTTCCTTGAGGATCATGGTACACCCTTAGCTAAGACCGGGCCTATACTAGCTGCTTCACTTCCTTGTGAAAAGAGAACATTCTCCAAAAAAGCAAACCCTTGACCCTGAGAAGGGTTCCTAAACAAGCAGGACTCGTCCCGAGACCTTCCTCTACCTCGATCCAACCCTAGAGTCCTTTCCTCCCCCAGAGCTTTCAGACCCACAGAACCCGGAAAACAAAAACTAGATATGATATCTTCTAACCCTCCTGTGAAAACTGGAAAAGGGGGAATACTTGGCACCGTAGATGATGGAAGGGTTTGCAGGCCTACCCTGTACTAATCGCCTCCTCCACAACCCCTTGAGGCCTCTGATGTCTCAGGTCCTCTTGCTCCTTCCGCCTTCCAAACACAGTTAAATGTAATTTGTAGGCTTTCTTCTAACAATGTAGCTCCGTTCGCTAGGCCCCAAATACCTCCAGAATCCGAAGGTTTCGGCTCTGCTTCTGTGATGACCGGTAAGAAAAGGTCCAATTTTTTCTCCGATACCTCATGTCCCCAGCAGGTAAGCAGATCCTTCGGTGCCGGCTCAACATCCACATGATCCCTATCGAATCCCATGGCTAAAAAAAAAGTTCAGACTTAAACCTAAACTGCGACAACGTAGAGACCGCAGTTGCATAGAAACACTATGCCCGGAACGCCGTTGTGTGAAATGGTTAGGGTTTGAGGTAAGTAACTCCATTCTACCTCTCTTATCCGAGAGCAGTTCCCAGGAACCCCGTAATCCTTGTGTCTTCCATTGGTGCATACATATGGTCTCTATACTCTGACACATACTGGCGAATGTCACCTCCAAAGCCTCCGCTCGTGCCGATTCTGCTCCCTGTGTATGATCTGCACTGTCTGCAGAAACCCTCCCCCATCAAAAATTATTTCACAAACATTAGTAGAATCTATTTATGCATCATATAAACACCAAATGCATTAAATGTATCACATGGCGTGTGTCACTTATATATTATACATATGCATTCCATAATTTTACGTTATACATAACAAAACATGAGACACACCCCAATTTATGGCGTCAATGTATTTATCATATTTCATTTGTTTATATATCCATATGATGATTGGCACCTTACCCCATATATATATATAGATATAACTAGCAATTGCACCACATGTTCCAAAGGAAACGCCGTAAGGTTGTGGTATCACTAAAAACTTATCACTATGACATGTTGTACTTCATAAGAGACTACTAAGAAGCTTAAGTACGGTAAATCCACCTTCACCTGTCATTTGAACATAGAGCATAGAGTTATCTTAATCGTCAATTTTATGGATAAGAGACATTTGGGCCCTTTTTAACCCTTGGGGATGATTAATTAATCTCAGTTCAGATAATCTATATTAATAAATTATCTACAATCATATTTCCATAATTCCTCTTTGAACAACCAATATTCCACTTCTTTGGAACTTTTCACCTCAGTCAGAATAACAAACATCATGAAGACCCAAAATTAAGAAGAAAAAATCAGCTCATAATCAGGGAATCTAGCAACTTATTTAAGGATCATAATTCAAGACTTTAGTGCCTTTTAAAGATCATTTATTTTCCCATCAAATAAAAAGAAACAATCACATTTTGTAGTGACAAGAATGGGAACAAATTTTAAATGTAATAACTCCCTTTCCTAGTGATAGTACATTTTTGTTTTGAAATGAAATTATTTTCCCGACCTTTTAAATAATAGATTCCTCCCAAAGTGACCCTTTAGAGATACTTTTTATTTTCAATTGATTGCAATAGGTAAGTGTCCTTTTTCTAGTATTTTCTGAGTCATTGAATTTAAGGGTAGAGGTAAAGCTACTACTAGACAAAAAGAGCAGAGTGACTGAATATCAAATGAAAATAACATTGATGAATCTCTTCTGATTTTCTCATGTGGGCCTTCTTCAATTGATGAGGTAGTAGGAAATTTCTCCTCCAGAATAAGTGGTGGAGAATTATTTTGAGTGAACTACTACTTATGTAACTTTGACTCCTTACAGTTGGAATGTTTCTCTTCCCATAACTCTATTTCAGGTTATAATTCTAGCTTTCTCTTGTTTATGAATAAATTGTCTCTATATCACTATTGTCTGTCTGTTTTTGAGCGTTTGCTTGAATCAGTGAGATAATGTAGCTCATCTGGATTCCAAAATCCTTGAGTAACCCATTATCTGAAGAGTCCTCTTTTGTTTTTAATTTTTCTATTTGGTCCTCCATAGCCTGTCGTTTCCTTCTAAAGAATCATACATTCTTGATAAGTATCCATTGTCCTGCTTTTCTTCTTCCATATACTTCAGATCTAAATGAATGGAACATGAGATAAACTTTGTGACATTTTCCAAATTCCAAGATTTTTCATTGCACTTCTCATGTGTATCAGGGAAAATAGTTTCCATACATTCAATGTTATGACTTTTTAGGGCTTGTTGTAAGGTTGGAAGCTTCTCTTCACCATGTCTCCTTTCTTCTGTATCCTTGACTTTGATACAAACAATTGACCCCTTTAAAGGTAAATTTAGTGTTATTTAAGAAATGAGAATTATGAACATTCATCATTATTGCTCAAGATAAATCGTGTCCTCTGAAATAATTTGGAAATTTAAAAAAGATCACATATTTTAAAAAAATTCATTATTAATTTAATTTTTTATATATTAAGAAATGATACTCATGAATTATAAAACAGTTGTAACATAAATAATATATAACAAAAAAAACCATGTATTTTTGGAATAATAAAATAGTTGTAACAAAAATAATATAGAACAAGAAAACTATGTATATTTGGATGTATGAAAATTTAGATACATTTTATTAAGTAATTTTTTAGTAGAATAATGGTTATAAACATTTAAAAATAATTTTATTAAATAATTAGTTTAGCTCCATAGTTAAGATTGATTTAGGCCGTCTTAGTTCCCCCTATAAGGAAACTACATTCCACATGAATACCATGGGTCAATACCATGGGCTGTATTTATAGTTTATCATTATTTTTATTTTATTTTGTTGGAGAGCATAGTAGCACAAAAATGTAATATTTAAATATATAAATAGTTATTTTCCTTTTTTTATATATTTTTTTATCCATGTAATACGAATTAATTGGTTTTTGTGGAGTTTAATTTTAAGATATAAATTTTATTATAAATAAAAATTTATGCTTATGTACCCAAAAATTTAATGTTTATGTATTTTATTTTATTTTTTATTCATTAAACTAATTTATGTTAAATCTAGTTTTATTAAGTTATTAGTTTAAATTTTATTAAAAAAATTGAGGTTAAAATCTAAATTTTTTTTAATAACAACATTTTAACTTAAAAGTCACCAAAACATAAATTCAATCTAACTTATTAAAAAGAAAAAATCTAACATTATAAAAACATATATAAAAATATTTACTTGATCTAATGGCCTAAAACATTTCAATCGTCTAACATTTGATCCAATGGCTCATACATGGACACAATGTCGTCTAACATTTGATCCAATGGCTCATACATTGACATAGTGGCAGCTAGGGGAGTTTTTTTCAAATAGTGACGCCTTACAACGTATTTATTAAAAGAACTATAAAAGGACTAACAAGATGAAAGTTATATAAACGACAATGAGTCTATAGTTATATACTAGATCCACATGTCTGTGCGGTGTTAATTTATCTATATATTAACACCTTAGCTCAGGTCCCAACTCTTCACCCAACCAGGCACTTGACTTTGAACTTGTCACAATTTATTTTTCCTATTTAATTAGTGTAAAATTTGACAAGAATTCATTGAAATCACAAGTTTGATGAGTAAACTCTTCACAATCAAAGTACCCTTAGGGTTTGGGTTTTCCGAATCCATTTACACAATCAAAAAACTAATTTATTTCACTTCAAATTTTTCCAATACAAAAAAACTCACCGAAAATTCCAAAAAATCCTATTAAAAACAACTACTATAAGTAATTGTGAGATGCTTGTAGATAAATATAAAACATTTTTGTTAATATTAAAGTACTGTACTAAATATCTTGACATATTTGTTGGTATTAGAGTAGTATCTTAATTTATTGTATTTAGTTATAAGTATTCAAATGTGTAATTCAATTAGTTATAGTTTTTTGGATTAATGGATTTCTTTAATAATATATGTTAATGTTTTCGTTGAAGATAAGCTAAGCTACAAAGTAGAAAATAAATTCTTAATTGTCTTCTGTAATTACCAATGCGTCTGTTTGGTTTCGTGTGTTCTAACAAACCAATAGCTAGGTGCGTGTTTTTTACTCAATCATATATAGCTGTTATATCTCTTATTACATTATTCTATAGGATGGCTATATATCTCTCATTGCAATATTCTATATTAGTCTAGGTAACTGAAATTTTATACGGATAATATTATACTGAGTAAGATCTTTGTAATTTTTTTTCGATCTGAATATGTAAAATAGAGGTGGAGAGTATGAACGGTTAACAAAAATTTATGTATATAATTATACTTGGTAAGAACTTTGTAATTTTGTTTTTTAGTGCAGAAATACCAAATGTGATATATGTAAACATATTTTTCCTTTTTTGCATATTTATGTTTTATTATGTTTTTAATTTTATTTTTTATTAACAATTATGTGGATACTATTTTCAAATTTATTAGTTTTTAGTTTACTATATAGAATATTGTTTTAGTTTATCTCTTTTGAAAATATGGGAAAAAGAATATTTAGGCTATTATAGTAGCTAAACCGGATATTGTGATAGATTGTATGTGTATCACAATTGCAAACACCAGCTCCTCTACCATTGGAAGAACAATCCCCTCTGCTAGTTTAATGAATTATACTTCCTCACAATAATCAAATTTCCGAAAATGAAATATAAATGAATTGGATTTAGCATAGAATTTTTTTTACCATATGAAATACTAGGGAAATTTCCATCTTATCCCACCAAATAGTTAGAGCCTTTGGGTATGACCATATGACAATACAGCAATGGACTCATACGATAATGGGGAAAATTTCAGCTAGGTTAAGTATAAGGAAAGCATTAAACTTCATATTGCAACTTCTCCTATGTATAGACACTTACAAATTGCCAATAGTGGTCCAATGAGGCTCACCAATCTCTAAAGGCTTACTCTGACATAGGAATAGTTCCACCAGCCTCCAGAATCTGATGCTCGAGTTGTACTACCAGACAAATTATACTATTAGGGAAAAGTGCATTATAGTCTACTCTCAAGTTTTATCAAGCAACATTATTTGTAGCATTCTTTGCAAGATTACATATGTATTGCATTTCTTACATGAATAAAATTTACCTATGAAACTTTTATAGCTTCTTCCTGTGGATCATTTCTCTAAAAAGATTCATTACATGTTGTACCAAAAAAGGAATTTCATATGGTTATTTCATTTTTACCAACCATTGTGAAAAGAAATATGGTTACTTGAAATAGAGTCTCAAGCTTGATCTTGACATTGTAATGCTCCTGTTTCAGTTGCTCCAAGCATTGGAGACTGTTGCAAAAGGAAAATAAAGTACTATTATTAAGTTAAATTGATCAAAATCCACTGCATATGAAATGGGCTAAATATCACAACATGAAATTGGATTGGCTATCATTATTTGAATTAAGTTCATACCAAAAGAAATATTGATCAAACTCGCTAAATATCACATTGTTTTTAATATCTCACATGAAATTGGATTGCCCACCATTATCTGAATTAAGTTCATACCAAAAGAAATATCAATCAAGGGCGGAAACGTGAAGCTGGGTTACACTTTTGTGAGAATCGGGGGCAAAAAAAAAATTTCGGCAATAGTTCGGCCGAACTGTTTTAGTACGTTCGGCCGAACTTTTGAGTCCGTTTATATTGACGGCACAGTGACGGCCCAGCAAACGGAATTTTTGCCGGAGGTTTGAAAAACCGGCAATGGTAGTTCGGCCGAACTCAGTTGAAAGTTCGACCGAACTATGAGTTCGGCCGAACTCGTAAGTTCGGCCGAACTACTTTTTTATAAATAAATCGCCCGCGAAGAGTAACAGTTTAATGTTTTATTGTTTTCGCGCGAATTTCTGTTTTGGCGTCGAGGTACTGCCGCATCTGGTCGAGGGTGTTCTGCCGCATCTGGTCGAGGGCGTTCTGCCGCATCTGGTCGAGGGCGTTCTGCCGCATCTGGTCGAGGGCTATTTCTTTTCAGAGGTTGGTCTGCCGCATCTGGTCGAGCGCTATTTCTGGTCATTCCTTTTGTTGCTTTGATGTATTGATGACAAGTGCATGTATATTGCTTGCTCACGGTGGATTTTGTGTGATTGTGTTCATAATGATTTGTATGATTATTCTTGTAATAAGCATATGCATGCCTCTTTTTCTTTTTGTATGGACTGCCAGAATTTCCCTGTTGTTTAGATTAGAGTAATGAAAACCAAGGAGTTTAAAGGTAAACAGAAAACAGTTAACAGTTACAACCAGTTTCAACACAAGTTACACCCACTACAAACATGGACAGATGACATGAAGCAAGCATACACAAGCACAAAACATATTTCCCTGTTGTTTAGATTAGCCTAATGAAAACCGAGTTTAAAGGTAAACAAAAAACAGTTAACGGTTCGGATAAACACAAATAAACATCATAAATAATGCCTAATAGCCTAATAGTATTGGTTAATGCCCATGCAAGATACAATAATGTTTAATCCTAAAATTAACGAATATAATATTGACACAACTTCCATTGAGTAACAAGTACAACAGATACGTGTTAAGTGATTACAGATCTTCTGAATATTTGTCCATTCTTGTGCAGCTCATTCTCCGTAGTCGAAGTCATGCTTCATGAAAACTGTAGAATGCAGATGTCCCATCCGAAGATTGCATAAGCCTAGTTAGAGTTACCAACCTCCATTACCAGGACAGGAATCGGAACATAGCAATACATAATCCTAGTTCGAGTTAATTATCATAACGTGTTCACTTGGAACAGTAAATTACTGCCACAAATTTAGTCCCCAACTACACTATGCATAGCAGGGAAGTACAACACCATTGCATGACATAACATTGCAGTAAATAAATTTATTTTTTTCATTGTGGATGGTATAGGTGACATCATTGGTTCCCACATTACCTTGTTTTACAAGAAAATTCTTTGGTTGATGTAATGCTACCCTTCTCCCATTCTCATTATTCTGCTTCAGTGTTAAGACCTTTAAGCTATATTCAAGCTATCATATTGGTTGCATATCCCACATTATTTCTCTAGTTAACATCATCGAATGGCAGGAGGAGATATGCATTCCAGTTATTGATCTTTGAATCCCCTCAAGATATTGAGAAAGTGTGTACTTGTTTCACTTCTAATGAATGAATAGTGAATCTCTGTCTTTCTCCAACTAAATTGATCATGGTTTTTGGGAGGATTCTATGTTCTAATAACTCTCTTTGCTTCAATATCTTGCTTTGAATATTTTGACTATTAATATTTGATTGTCTTGAAAGTCACGAGTATTTCCCTCTTCCATACTCTGTGTCCATAAAATTATGGGACTAGTGTAAAAATCACATTGAAAGGAGTCATTTTTTTTCTTATTGAAGAAATTATTTTATTTTTTTTAGCACAAAAGTTTCATATCTATAAGTTTTCTTTCATATTCATGAATAAATTAACATATTTTTTAATTTTTAAGCACATATTTGAGATATCTAATTGCATATTTGAGTTATGACATCCCTGTAAGATCAATTGCAAGGGGTTTCCATTCATTAAGTCCAACAATGGTGCCTCCTCTTTAGGAAGGGGTGGCCCGAACATATAAGATTAGCTATGTGACATATGTCCTACATTGGTTTAATTGTCATCTATTTTAGGTGCTAGTATGTGCACCATTTTGTAATCCCCGCGAGTCATGACAAGGGATTTTCACTCTTTTTGTGAGTTTCTTAACACTTTTCCATATTAAAGAGTATCTCGTAATCCTCTCAATAGTTTGGGTGTATGCCACCCTATTGTATGGATAAGTAATGACAAGACAAAAACTTCGGAGGAAACCTTAGTGTGCAACCCACTGTCTAAAATTAGACCTATCATCCAACAATACAACACCATTGCATGACATAACATTGCAGTAAATAAATTGATTGTTTTCACCGTGGATGGCATAGGTTAGGTCATTCATTCCCACACTACCTTGTTTTACCATCGAATTATTTGTTTGATGTAATACTTCCCTTCTCCCATTATCATTATTATGATTGAGTGTTAAGAAATTTAAGCTATACTCAAGCTATCATATTGGTTGCATCTCGCACATTAATTCTATAGATATCAATATTGAATGGCACCAAGAGATATGAATTCCAGTTCTTGATCTTTGAAGCCCTTGAGAAAGTGTGTACCTGTTGCACATCTAATTATTGAATAAAGAATTACCATATTTTTCCAACTAAATTGATCATAGTGGCTATGAGGATTCTATATTCTAATAGCTCTCTTTGCCTCAATATCTTTTTTTGAATGCTTTGACTAATAATATTTGATTGTTTCCTACATTGGTTTAATTGTCATGTATTTTAGCTGCTAGTAGGTGCATCATTTTGTAATCCCCGCGAGTCATGACAAGGGATTTTCCCTCTTGTTGTGATTTTCTTAGCATTTTTCCATATTAAACAGTATCTGGTAATCCTCTCAACAACTTGGATGTATGCCACTGTATTGTATGGATAAGTAATGACATTACATAAACTTTGTAGGAAACCTTTGTGTGCAACCGACTGTCTAAAATTGGACCTATCATCCAACAATACAACACCATTGCATGAAATAATATTGCAATAGATAAATTATACATTTTAGAGATATGTCTGTCTACCTTAGTTTCAGTTCTGAATTATTTGTCTATAGTTAGTACAGAATGTGTAACCGTACAATACAACATATCTATGGCTATAAAGTATCTACTTATTCCATATCTTAATATTAATTTCTATTTCAGAATTATTTGTTTGATGTAATACTTCCCTTCTCCCATTATCATTATTATGATTGAGTGTTAAGAAATTTAAGCTATACTCAAGCTATCATATTGGTTGCATCTCGCACATTAATTCTATAGATATCATTATTGAATGGCACCAGGAGATATGAATTCCAGTTCTTGATCTTTGAAGCCCCTCAAAATATTGAGAAAGTGTGTACCTGTTGCACATCTAATTATTGAATAATTAATTACCATGTTTTTCCCACTAAATTGATCATAGTGGCTATGAGGATTCTATATTCTAATAGCTCTCTTTGCTTCAATATATTGTTTTGAATGCTTTGACTAATAGTATTTGATTGTTTCCTACATTGGTTTAATTGTCATGTCATTTGTTTTAGCTGCTAGTAGGTACATCATTTTGTAATCCCCGTGAGTCATGACAAGGGATTTTCCCTCTTGTTGTGATTTTCTTAGCATTATTCCATATTAAACAGTATCTGGTAATCCTCTCAACAACTTGGATGTATGCCACTGTATTGTATGGATAAGTAATGACATTACATAAACTTTGTAGGAAACCTTTGTGTGCAACCGACTGTCTAAAACTGGACCTATCATCCAACAATACAACACCATTGCATGACATAATATTGCAATAGATAAATTATACATTTTAGAGATATGTCTGTCTACCTTAGTTTCAGTTCTGAATTATTTGTCTATAGTTAGTACAGAATGTGTAACTGTACAATACAACATATCTATGGCTATAAAGTATCTACTTATTCCATATCTTAATATTAATTTCTATTTCAGAATTTGTTTCTCTATGAGCTATACAGTTTGATAGTTTCCCACCACACCAACACAACTATTGGAGATTCAAACGACCTCACCACTTAGAAAATCATAAGAAATTATTTCACCCCCTTGTACTTGAAAAATACATAGAAAGAATAACATAATTAATACAAGAGATAAAAATATGAATTAGAGAAAGGCATGGATCACATATTAAAGGAAATGTAAGCCAACCTAGGAAGAAACCAACTCTTCGCTCCCACTTCAAATAATTTCTAAGATTAAACAATGAAAACAACAAATTGATCTATGTACCAGATGTACAACATTCAACCATACCTATATAAAGAGTGTACAATGAAATTAATGTTGGTTTACTTCAACAGTTGGAAAATATCTTGTTTCTATCCCAGTTGTGGAAGTTATGAAAATATGAAATAAAGATATGAGGTTAAGAAGTTCTTAAAATTTGATGAAGTAGATGACCCTACTTTTGAGGATTATCCTACAGAGTTATAAAAGATGAATCAAGGGAATAAAAATGTAATTCATAAACATTTTCATATATTCCTATTTATAAATAAAATATTATTACAAAACTATATGCTATATTTAGGAGAAACAACTGATGTAATTCCTTTGAAAGTGATGAAATAATTAGGCCTTACAACAACTAGGGTGCATATAGAAATGTACGTGTGCTATGGATCCTATGAAAATCGGGATGGGTAGATTAATAAATACACATGTTTTTAAATTTTTTGAGGAGTAACTCAAAGCATGCATATATACAAAATGAAGTGGCTACTTTCTTCATATTCCATGAGGGACTATTGTTCTTCCTAAATACTATTCATATCATGTACCCCTGAATTATTTCTAGTGAAATTAAATGACTTGAAATTAAATTTCCTAAAGCCTATTGAAATTTCTCCTTCAAAATAAGGATGCACTCCCATTTGATTCTCACAGATAGGTTGTAATCATGAGGCTCTCGCTCAAGAGTGGACCTTCGCAAAATCTTGTGACGTCTTGTCACAAACAAAACCATCAAAATGAAAACACATCATTTTCTCCTTCAAAGAAAAAAAAATTCACATCATGTGAATATGTCCATGTACTCTTACATATTGGTGTACAAAACCATCAACCAAACAAGTTGACAAAACATGCCTAAATTCAAACAACTGACTCTTAATTCAAATAATAGAGCTCATGTACAAATTTCCATATTTGTTGCATTTATGTGTGTTTAACATAACTCTACTTTCAACATCTTGCTTCATGCAACATGCACCATACTTTGAATTTGCAAAGACCCAGGAATTCTCCACCCCCATTAAAATGACCCTACAAGTTGATTCTTTTAGTTTTTTCACTCTATAAGCATCGACGTACGATTATGCATGATGGAGAATCTCTAGCGCTTTCCCTTGTTAATATATTTAACAAGGGAAAGCGCTAGATATTCTCCATCATGCATAATCGTACGTTGGATTTGGTGATAATTGTCTCCATATTTTGGCTTTATGACCCGCAAAACATAATTATTTTAGAAGGGAGGGAAGGAGGGATGATCACATTGACTTGCTTGATGACCTGTCTATGAAGATTAACTACCTCAAGAATTATTTTTTTGCGTAGGGAAAGAGACACATTCCCATGTCTATTTCTTTGATATTGTTAATGCCTCTAGTGTTTACTTCTACAAGTTCTATAGGCAGAGTCTGTAAAGGGCCAGGTAGCCTCTGGATCTCATCTTTTATGAAAGGTGACATATCTAGTAAATGCCCCTGCAGTCAATCTCTGGAATGGATCTAAATAGAAGTTCTTCATTTTTTAATATTCGTAAAACACGACGACTTTAAGGTAAACTATGTACATGTTCCATTCATCATGAACACAAACCTCACAAGCCTCCTTGGCTTTGGAGCATTTTCCATGTTTTCCATAACCAAGACCCAAATAATTAGGCCCTTCTTGAAGAACATTTGGCTCAACTATGCCCTTCTTAAAGAACATTTGGCTCAACTATGCCTTGTACATGCTTGCCTTTAAAACCCTTTACTTTCATAGCACATTTTCATCAAAAATTTGGACCTTGTTCCTCTAATGTCTCTAATGTATCTCAAAAGCACGTACACATTCATTTTCAGAGGAAATTGAAGGTAGAAACCAATAGCTAATTCTTCTAACTAACCTTGACTAAAATGAGCTAAATTGTCCTTTGATACGAACTTGATTTAAATTGTCCACCCCACATTAGGCACCAATGATTATAACCTTTAATGGGCTAGCACTAGTTTGTAATCATCATCTCAAAATAGCCTAGTAGATGAAAAATTATCATGATTGTAATCATCGTTTCACACCATCTACATATGACCCTTCTACACATTATATGATTGAATTTATGGTAGGTCATCCCTTCTATCTAGACCACGATTGATTGTGACATTAGGTGAATAAAGAAAATTTGATAAGGAAATGATCAGTATAAGTTTGTCCTCCTCCACGCACTCCATATCTAATGATTGCCTATTTTTCTCTTCCAACATTTTATTTTGGAAATTCATTTTGGTAGTTAATTCTACTATTTAGTCACAACACACTTGGAAGTCAAAGAAATTGTTATATACACTACTAAACTCAATTAACATTGTTTTTTATTGGACTTTACAATAACAAACAACTTAGAGTTCATTAATGTAGTAGTGTATAATATGATAATTATATGTATAGTGGTGTGGCTATCGATAAAATTAGCTGCTAATGAATTTCAAGAATAGAAAGTTGGAAGTGGAAAATTGAGAAATCACTAGCTATGGGACGGATGGAGGAGGACAAGCTAGAAACTATCTTTTGCTTATAAATTGTATTTTATTCACCTGTTGTCACAATCCATTCATGGGATAGGTAGAGGATGACATTTCAAAAATTCATGCATATAATATGTAGAAGGGGTCATGTATGAGATGGTGTGAAGTGATGATGATGGACATGGTAAATTTTCATGTGCCAAGTCATTTTTAGATGATGATGACAAACCAATATTAGCCATTTTAAGGTTATAATCATTAACAAAAAATATGGGTAAGGAAATTCAAAGTGCCAAATTCTAAGGAAAAAGCCATATTTGCTTCTCAAAAACTTTATTTGATATATTCTTAAAAAACCAAGTACAAATTTTAGTAATCCTAGAATCATGCTTTACATAAGGTAAAAGTGGGGAACTCATGACGTGTACTATAGATAAAAAAAAACATTTACACTTACCAAAAAATATATGATAAAAATTGACAAACTACATACCCTTAAGCTCAAGGGGATATAATCATTCTTGCCTTCCATATAGATAATGAAAATGATTTTTCTAAGTCTCATGTTGCTTCTCATGTTATTTTATAAACCTTGGTTGGAAAGAAAAATAGGAGGGCTGAAATGTAAGAAATATAGTACATATTGGATTTAACATCCCCAAATTGGATTTTACTCTGAGGTATTGATTTTTTGAAATCTATTTTGTGAATGTTGACCAATAGATATACATCATGGAGGATGAAAGACGAAGATCAACCGAATCCCATATGGAGTCTCGGGGATCGGAGGATGTTCAGAGTATTTAAATATAATCTTAAATCTACATACATGTGTGTACATATGGAATTGATTTTTTTACTAACTTTGTGAGTGAAATTAGTTGTTAACAAGTTTCATATTTTAATTTTTAGGAGGCAAGAGGAGAAGGCTTTCTACTCCATCAATGGAGTGTGGCCAAGGTTCAACCGGTCGAGGTAACATGGTGCCGGAAGGGGGTGATATTTATTCCCCCGAAGGCCAGCAATCAATGGCTGCTGGTTCTCAGCAGGGTCACTGTGGGTCTGGTTCTCAGCAGCATCATTCTGGGGCTGGTTCTCAGCAGGGTCGCTGTGGGTCTGGTTCTCAGCACCATCATTCTGGGGCTGGTTCTCAGCAGCATCATTCTGGGGCTGGTTCTCAGCAGGGTCATGTTCGAGATGATGTTAACCAACAACATCAAGGTTGCCATCAATTTCAATATTTTTTCATTAAATTTTTACAACTTTTTTTACACATGTTTTTTCTAATATATGAAATTATATATATATTGATGCAGAGGCTCAAAATGTTCGAGCCAGTGGTCAAAAAAGACGCAGGGCAGCACGCTACATTGAAGAAGAAGGTTGTCAACCTAGCACAACTTATCCGGCTGAGATTACTGATATACCATGGGAAAGGAACATGGCGGAATGCACCTTACAAAGGTGTCAAAGCCTTTATGCAAAATTGCAGACAGATCTCCAGGATTTGACTCTACCTGCTGAGAGTAGACAAAGCCTACGGATAGTTACACATTCATTGAGTGAAATGGTAAAAGTGTACAAAGATTTGGGGCCAACCAGTGATTCGTTTGTAGAAGTGATGAGACAGAGAAGAGAAGCAGTGATAGGTCCCGATAAATGGCAGGACATAAAAAAACAAGTTTCAAGACAGGAGGCTAAGTCAATGTTTAATTTTAAGGAAGGGCCAAAAAGAAAGATGTTGAAGGTGCAGTATTTCAAGTACCCAGACATAGCAAAATATTTGTATAGTCGACATCTTGCGGCCTTTGGAAGGCTTCCATGGAACGATGAGGTTCCTCTTTATTTTGCACAAATGTTTTATGCAGAATTTTTTAAGGGTATGAAACCCGACTACAATGATCTTCCTTCGGAATTTTTTGGCCCGGGGAGAGGTCGATTATGTCAACGTAAGGGCGCAAAGCGAGATGTGGAGTTGCCTCGCCCTGAGCCGCTGAGATGTAGAGTTGCCTTGCCCTGAGCCGCCATCGGTGAGTCGACTGTTTCGAGTCGAAACCCTGCGATCAGAGATGGATGCGACTTCTCAAATAAGTCGTGAAGCAAGAGATGTTATGATCGACAATGTTCATAGCGGATTGAGTGGAGTCGATATTTGTTTAAATCGACAAAGAGCACGTGAAAATGCACGTGCCAATTTTGTTTATCGTACATATGAGGAGATTTACAACATGAATGTTGAAGATCTCCAAACATATGCAATAAATTGTCGCAATGGTCTGCAAGACCTAATTTTCGTGAGGAAGAGGGCACCGGAACGGTATGTGTTAGTGACCTTAGGGTTTGAAATTATATTTACATATACATGTGTATGTACATGTATACATTTATTTGTATGTGTACATTAATCTAACAAAAATGTATGATTATATGTTAAAACACCATTTGCAGTTCTCAGGCATGATGCGTGATGAAAATGTTAATATTACGTTCGTGACCTCCGGTTCAAACAATGCAGATGCATCTGACCATCATGATATGTTGGCACATGTATGTTAGTGTTTTTTAAGTGACTCTAAAATAAGAATACAAGCACATATGTATATGCATACATAATTTGATAAATGTTTAAATGTACCTTGGATTCCGTCTTCCTCATTTGTTTTTTGTTGCCATCTTCTTCTTCCTTAGGAGATATACCTTCTACTTCATTGGGAGATGTACAAGTATGGACAATTTTTCACAAGTTCAAAATTTATGTTACCTCAAAAAGTTCCATTAAAAATTGAGATATAGAGAGAGAGAGATCTATATTTTGAGTCATTTAAAATTTTTTGAATTTAGGTTCGTATAGAAGATTTTTTTAATCTGAGGACTCTAGCGACGGAGATAGGAACATCCACAACATTTGAACAAGTTGTCTTTAGTTCTTTTTTTTAATATTATTGAAAATAAGTTTATATATGTACACGTGCATTTTCATTTGAAAGTTTTTAATTTATATAAATTATTTATATATATATATTTATATTTAACTATACATGTATATTGTACAGTTTACCACTGCAGATGTTTCTATGGCAGAACCTGTTCATCAAATGGAGAGGGAACCTTACGAGGTATTGCATGATTTTTTTGTTATATTTTGTTTTTTACATGAAGTTCTAGATATATATATTCTCATTCATTTTTAAAACTTCAAATTTTAATGTTCAAGTACATGTGCATTGTGTATGTAGGTTTCCTATTCACAGGATAAAGCTACCCGAGAATTCCGTATGCTAGATCTCCATTTGATGGACAAGATTTACAATAGATTTGATTTCAAAATTTAGATGGTTTTAAAATTTGTTAAAATTGATACAGTTTGATACTCAAGTGAGATTTATAATTTTTGGACATATTTTATTACAATGTTATTATATAATTTGTTTTATTTAATTTTTGGATGGTTTTAGTACTTTTGGCATGTGAATGTGAAGTAATGTTGTCATCTGAATTACATTTGACATGTGATATTTAATGTTAAATATTTTTTGTTGGATAGTTGAATTATAATTGGCATGGCATCTGAAGTTTTTAAAACTACATGAATGATAGAATGTGAACCTACATTTGCACATGTTGTAAATTGAAATGTTACTTGTAACAAGACAATCCCCATTGATTTCCTTACAATATATGTTGATTTCTGATTTTATATAATTGCATGTATGATGGTACATTACTTGTAAAGTCATTGGATTAATAGTGTTCATTGATTTCAGTGTAAGCGCAAAAAATTATTGACAATGTAGAACAATTTTTGTGTTATAATAATTAAACCTAATAATATTGGAGAGCAAGAGAGACTTGAGGTATGGTGTTTACTACAAGAGTTCGAGCTAGATATTTAAATGGTTTGTACCTATGTGTTGATTTCTGATTTGATATAATTGCATGTATGATGGTACATTACTTGTAAAGTCATTGGATTAATAGTGTTCATTGATTTTTAGTGTAAGCGCAAAAAATTATTGACAATGTAGAACGATTTTTGTGTTATAATAATTAAACCTAATAATATTGGAGAGAAAGAGAGACTTGAGGTATGGTGTTTACTACAAGAGTTCGAGCTAAATATTTAAATGGTTTATGATTTATGATTTTTACTTTCTTTTTAATATAATCGATATGGAAAGATGACAAAACTAATAAGGGTGACAATAAGAATAGAAGTTCAGAAAATAGTTTAAGATTGATCACAAGAATTAATAGAATGTCTCGGTCCATCATTGGTATGGCTTGTGCTGCAACCATGAAGTCTCGTCCCAACACCATAGAATGATCATCCATGTCAACGACTCTTAAGTCTATCTTTCCAAACCATGACCCTAATCTCACATGTGTGCCTTTCATGACACCAGTCACTGCTTTCATCCTCAAATTGACTGCCTTGAAAGCACTCAACTCTTTCTCCATGCTAGCCTTCCTCTTTCTAAGAGATGAAGCTGCCTTTCGACTTAGGAAGCTATGGGTAGCCCCCGTGTCTATCAAAGCAGAGAACTTTTTCCCATGTACAGTTGTAGACACGAATCTCAAGTCCAATGAAATTTCATCATCATTCCTCCTCCTTGTCTTGCACCTTACTTTCGCAATCTTCTTCAACATTTCCTCTTCCAATATGTCTTTTGAACTAGCCCTTGGCTTAGCGGTCCTTTTCACATATCTCTTCTCATGAAGCTCCATAGAACAATCCGATCCTGGGTCTGCTTGAATTGGTTCAAGCTCTTTCCTTTTCGAATTTTGTCTAATTGCTCCAATACGACATATATTGACTCCTTCCAAACGAAGTGCACCAATCCTCATAGTGTGGTCTTCTTCTTTTCCAAGTGTGCCAACACATGCATTTTCTTTCTTCAAACCAATAGGTTTTGGATCAAGAAAGTCCCTCTTGATCTTATCTTCCATGTTCTTGACTTTAGCCTACAACGTGGTGCTTCTTTCCTTCAAGTGAGCCCTTTCCATAAAGAGTTCTTGAAGTCTTTGTTCACCTTGTCGTATCTCCATGTCAAGCTTTTCAATTTCAACAGTTTGTCCAGATAGTCCATCCTTGGAATTTCTTGGGTGAAAAACCAAGTAGGTTGAACCAACTTTGGTCTAATGCATTGGAATTCATTAAAGAATTGGTCATTGGCGCTGCTTCAAGCTAGGAGTGAGCATCGTCACCAACCTACATTGAATATTTTACACTCCCTAGGGTGAATGATACTTTAAATTGATTGACAGTCTAAGACTTTCGAATTTTTCCGAATTCCAAATGATCTTACAAAGTTAGTATTTATAATATCCTAGTAGGTCATTCGATGACAACTTTTACCGGAAACTTGAAACAACTTTGGCATGTGATATTTAATTTGTTGAATGTTTTTGTTGGATAGTTGAATTATAATTGGCATGACATGTGAAGTTTTTAAAACTCGAGTTTTGGATGGTTTCAATCTACATTTTGCATGTGATATTTAATGAACTTTAAATGCTTAATGTTTTAATGTTGCACAATATATAATCAAAAGGTTTTTAAAACTTAAAGTTTTGGATGGTTTCAATCTACATTTAACATAAGGTAAATTGAAATTATGTTACTGTAACAAGACAATCCCCATTGATTTCATTGTATATGTTGACTTCTAATTTGATATAATTGCATGTATGACGGTACATTACTTGTAAAGTCATTGGATTAATAGTGTTCATTGATTTCAGTGTAAGCGCAAAAAATTATTGACAATGTAGAATGATTTTTGTGTTATAATAATTAAAACTAATAATATTGGAGAGCAAGAGAGATAAGGTATGGTGTTTACTACAAGAGTTCGAGCAGGTCATTCGGTGACAACTTTTACTGGAAACTTGAAACAAAGAGAATCTATTTTTGGCTAGGACATCATGTAAGATGCTTGACATAAACAGTAAAATTGTACTTAAAAGCCGAGATTCGGGCAAGTGGGGACAACCACTTGTTATCTCGTCCCTTGGAGGCTAGGCCATATGGGGACCGAATCTGACTTTACAAAATAAAGTGAAATAGTTTGTACCATATGGTCGGAGAACATATACAAAAACAATTAATATACAAGAACAATTAATTTCATTATAGAATATATATATCCAATACATATTTAACATTTTTAATCAATGCACATGTATAGAAAAACTATTTTCAGTGGAAACTAGAGCACGTGCTTGTACCCAAACAATTTGTAACATTTGCAAACCACAAATAACATGAGCAGTTCAATTTTTAGTTGAGTACTGAAAGGTTTAAAAGATAATAAATTGTTGTCCTGACACTTCACTCAAAAAAATTCTAATGGAATTCCATCCTCAATAATCCATTCATGATCGGATTTTGACATTTTCCATTTCTTAATTTTTGATTTTTTCTTTGATTGAACTTCTATCAACTTTATGCGTGCTGCACACACCAAGTGACTATATTGACAACTTATGGAATCAAGTTCATAGTCTTCAAAGTAAACAAAGTCTCCACTTTGATGAGTTTGTCTGAAAAAAATAACCTTTCAGTATAATAGACCCTCTGTCATACTGAAATCCGTGATCATTATAGTCTTGTAATAATTTCATTTTTTGTTCAGTGCAACGCATCAAATAATACTTCACATTTTCATCATTGTCAATAGGTGCAATTACAGCAAAAACATCTCCCGCACAATAAAATAAATTTAACATTTCATTATGCATATTTAAATTTATTTCTAGATCTTTAAATCATTAGAAAGTAATTCAAATGTTACCTTCTCTAACAAGATCAGAAACTTGATCACCACCAGATGATATTGTAGTTTCCTCTGATTGCATTTCTTCAAACATTGCAACAGACATTGTTCCCTTTGTATTTAGCTCTGTATGTTTCCAATCATTCACATACATTTTGTTTTCACAAACGTCATTGGATTTTGTGTTGTCTATGCAAACATCACAAAAACAAGAATGTTTTCTTTTATCCAATGCAAACACATTTTTGAACAACTTTGTTTGAATTGAATGCAATTTTTGAGTCCCTTTTATTGTTTCAACGTCATTTCCAATTGATCTATCTACGTCTTCGATTCCAATATGCCAGAAAAACCTTTATATGGAAAATTAGAAAAAGAATTTGTAAATATGATATCAAAATACAATTAAAAATAATCATTGTATGATAAATGTACAATGTTTAAAATTAGATTTCCAATATAAATTAAATTGAATGTACCTTCGCACTTCTCTTGATGGGTTAATCTCATGGCTTAGAGCAGTTTTGCACCATTGAACAACTTCTTCAGCGTTCACAAGTCGGCGTGCAGAGTGGTTCATTTGATATCTTCGAAGTACTCATTTTATGCATGCTCCTGCACCGTCATGTTCTCCTTTTCCATGGCTAGTCTCAAAGAAATTCCAACAATGTTTAATGCAGGTTTTCTTATGAAGACAACACAACTAAAAAAATAATCGTGCAGATTTGAATTGACCTGCGCATCCGTCTGACCATATCCAATGTTCATTGAATTTTATTCCATGATTTTTCAATGAATCATAAATTCTTCCAAAACAATGTTGTACAAAACATGTATCATGTGTACAATCGTCACTGATATAAAAGTGATATTATTTAATGATATGTCGATTTTCACTCGTGCTTTCTATATGATCGACATTTTGTTCAGCATGTCTATATAGAATATGGATGAGCATGGAGACTTGGTCAGAGTGATAGTATTCACTCTGAATTTCTTTTTGTGGAACAAATGTGTAGTTTTCTGCAAAATAAATCACTGACAAAATGGTCCCTGGTGGAAAAACTTCACGAGATTTTTTGAATTGCAAGTCTTGCCATCGAGTTCTATGGGAATGCTTGGTGTATTTGTAAATTTCTGCCTCAAACTTTCTCAAAAAGTCTATCAGAAAAATTTCTTCTCTTGTAATTCGATTCTTTTAACACTATCTACACCTTGAATCGATGTACCGATATATTCATATCTCTTCCATTTCACTTTCATGTTGGACAATGATTGATCATTTATATCAATGCGATATTTGTTTTGAAATTTAGTCAAATTTCCACAATCATCGCATTTTTTACCACCAACACATTTCTTTTTGTAAAATAGTTCATCGCTTTCTCTTTCACATAGAATTTGAGATATGAATTCGCGGATAGTGGAAGGAGGAGGTGAATCCTTCCATAATGTTCTACCGAAATCAAGGAATGTGTCATAATATAACTCAAATTCCACATGATAACGGCAACAACAAGTGTCGCGTACGGTGATAGGTTTTACATACCATGGTTTCTGTTGAACAAAATCACTGAGTGAAACTTGAATTTGACGATTCTCTTCTTTGAACTTGTTGAATAACTCTATTTGAGTGGTTTCCAAGAGATGTTTTTCATGTTCTTCGTATTGATTTCGCGTTATTCTTCTTCGCATCACATGTCTTGCAGTGGGTGAAACACGCGAATTGTTCTTCCAATATTCATATATTATTTTTTTAACATCTTCTCCAAGTCTATATTTGTATGGTTGCCTACAAATAGCTCTCCAACAAGCGAGTTCATCATTTACATCTATTTGCAGTCGAAATTTTCGATGTTTTTGCAGAGTTTTTCGCGAGGTTCCCAGTGCTCGTGCCATAGATGTTATCAAACGATTCTCTTGAGTACTTGGTGAAACCATTGCCATCTGTATTCCTCTACGTATATTTGAAACATCTTTATCTCTATATCTCTTAATTGACTCTATAGCACTACTCATATTTTTTATCACCTCTTCTTTCATTTTTTTATCTTTGGTTGATTTTCGAATACCCAATAGTGTCGTCGCTTCTTTTAATTTCCTTGATGATAGGAGACCTTTCAATATTTGAACTTGAACTGTCACTTGCTCATTTTTTAAATACTTTTCAAAAATTCTATCGACACGATATCGTATAACACGGTCAGGTTTTTTATCTCCATATGTGTGAGTGTCGACATTTTCTAACATCTCATTATCGATAGTGATTTTATCTGTACATATTCAAAAAAATAGTACATATTCAATAAATCACTAAATTAATAAATATGTCAATAAATATTAGGAAAATTTTAAATATATCAATAGATCATAATATTTACATTTACATACCCGATTCAATTTCTGCTTGAGGTTGATTTTCTTCTTCAATATTTTGAGGAGTATCTCTATCTGTTTACATTAAACAAAATTTTTTTCAAACTAGTCCATCAAATAAAAATTAAGCTTCACATTTTACATTGGGAAAACTTTAAAAATATATTAATAGATCATAATATTTACATTTACATACCTGCTTCAATTTCTGCTTGAGGTTGATTTTCTTCTTCAATATTTTGAGGAGTATCTCTGTCTGTTTACATCAAACAAAATATTTTTAAAACTAGTTCATCACATAAAAATTAAGCTTCACATTTTACATTAGGAAAGTTTTAAATATATATCAATAGATCATAATATTTACATTTACATACCTGCTTCAATTTCTGCTTGAAGTTGATTTTCCTCTTCAATATTTGAGAGGGCTTCTAACTTTCTTTTGCGATATTGTCTCGTCTCTTCTCTACGTGCCTCAGGGTCTCTTTTTTTATCATATTTTCTCGCACAAGTTCTTCGATTTCCCATGATAATAGGGTATGAAGTTCAAAAAATTTCCTTCAAAAAATTAGACTAACTCAATTATAAAAAATATCACAAAAGATTTAATTTAAAAAAATTTTAAAAAAAATTCAGTGTAAATTTTTTGTAAAAAATACGTAATCCAATCCAAAAAACACACTTTAAAAAACACAAAACACGTACATACCTCCAAGAAAAATCACGCCACCTCCAAGAAATGTCTTCCAAAAAAATTCTTTAAATCCAAAATTGTAAAATCAATTTGCTTTCAAGAAATGCTCTTAAACCCAATTCTTTAAACCCAAACTTTGAAGAAAAGTTTTTGAACAATGAAGCTCAAAAGATTTATTTCAACACAAAACACGTACATACCTCCAAGAAAAATCACGCCGCCTCCAAAAAATGTCTTCTAAAAAAGTTCTTTAAACCCAAACTTTGAAGAAAAGTTTTTGAACCCAAACCAAGTCTTTGTAAAATGAGATGAAGTGTAAAATGTGCGAAATTTGTGAATCATTTCGCGGCAATTTATATTGACGCGAAATGTGTTTTTTGTAGGGGGCTCCACAAAACTTTCCGGCCGACGGAGAGTTACAAAATAGTTCCGCCGAACTGTTCAGAACAAGTTCGGCCGAACTATTAAGACGTTAGATTTAGCGACTCATAAATGGAAAACATAGTTCGGCCAAACTAACGCGTCACCAATTACGTAAAAGCAGGCTCTGAAAACGGTTCTGCAACTTTGGACTGATTAAACTCCATGAAAATTTGTTAATTAATTGTCGGAACCAAGACACGCATTTTCGGAATTGAATCTACTTTCAGGAAATATAAATTTTATGGAATTTCATAAACGTTTATTAATTTTAATTAATTTTCTAATAAAATAGGTGCAAACAATTTCTGAGGGTTGTCGTGATTCAGTGAAATCAAAATTTTGTATCTCCCAAAATACATTGTAAAAAAAATTGAAAAAATTATGGGGCATTACATTCGTCCGTCGACTCTAATGGTAGCTTTTAGATTTTTAGTTTATAACTTATATGTTAAGAAATTTCTTGCCACGCGCAACATATCCAAAATACGCAGTTTTTCGTATTGGACCACTTCAAAAAATTCTAGTAATTATGATATGCATCCATTGGCTTTGTAAATATGACGAAAACAAAGTAGACTCTGTCTGGATTTTTGTAACACATTTTGTTTTTTCAAAAACACAAATTTTCAATGAATACAACATTGCGACATAACATGACTTCTTATGAATCATTTGATTGTTAAGAAACACACACTCAAAGAAATGCTAAGTTGACATATAAAATCTGCATAAATTTTTTTCAAAAAATAAGTAATAGAAAGCTAACAAAATTTCTCACAACTTTTATTTTTATCGCAAAATGAAATTCTAGACAGAAAAATTGTTATAGTTTGCAGAAAGTTGAAGAACCGAAAAAAATGAAATTTTTTTCTCAAAAAAAGGCAAAAAGTGTAACCCTTAAAAAGTGTAACACTTAAAAGTATATTAATAATAAAAAAATCATTTTAATTTGTGATAAAATTTTTCAATGTACATGTTATATAAAATATTTTAATGTCAATTATGTATATATTATATATCATTTAAAAATTAATTATGTACATATCATGAAAATGCAAGTTTTTTTTATGGTTAACAAGTTTATTAAATAAAAATTTAAAATATATTTGAAAATAAAATAATTATATATATGTTTTATGTAATTATAAATTGATTAATGATTATTATAAACACCAAGAAATTTTAAGTAGAAGTGGTTTTTTTGAGCAGAGAGGCTCATTGAGTGACCCAATATGAGAGGAATGTGTATGATTATTTGTGGGTTCGTTCCCCAAAATAAATTTAAAAATTATGTTCTAATTAGAAAAATAATGTTAGCTATAATAAAAAAAAATGAATATGTTGTGAAGTAATTAGAAATAAAAAATGTGTTAGAAGATATTTAAATCTTATAATCTAGTTATTGATAAAATATTTTAATATCAATTAATATTGACATATACTTTAAAATATATGTTAATAATAAAAGATCATTCTAATTTTCCTCATAAATGTGTGGATGTACACTTTATTTAAAATATTTTATTGTCCATTGCGTGTATATTGTATATAATTTAAAAAAATTATGTATATATCATGAAATTTTTTTTTTTTTTATGGTTAAAATGTTTATTTGGTTCTATATATACTCTATTTAGCATTCAAAAATACAATTTAAACATTGAAAATAACAAATTGTATTTTACACTTTATATATACTCTATTTAGTATTCAAAAAATACAATTTCAACAATAAAATAAAAAATAACAGATTGTATTTTACACTCTAAAAAAGTTTGCACGTGAAGAAATTTGATTCCTCTCGGCTCATGTTACATTTATTTATACTTATTGAGATGAGAGACTCATTGAGCTGAGATGTTCATTCTACAACCCAATATGACAAGATATGTAAATTAGTAAGTGGGCTATAATTAAAAAAAAAATGAATATGTTGTAAAGTAATTAAAAGTAAAAAAAGGTGTGTGAATGAGATGTTTAAATGGTATACATTTCAAAAATATTTCAACAAGATATTTAAATAAATAATTTGAAGATCTATGTGAACTATTTTTTCTCAATATCAACTTCATATATATCTATACACAAAAAAAATATTTAAATACTTATCGTTAAAACTTTTATTTGGTTTTATATATATTCTATTTAGCATTCAAAAATACAATTTAAGCAATGGGAAATAATACATTGTATTTTCCAATATAAAAAAATTTACACATAAAAAAATTTGATCCCTTACCACTTATTCTAAATCCATACTTTAAATAAATCTTTGTTAAAAAAAACTATGAATTCATATATTTCTACAATACTTATATATATATAGTGTATAGTTTCATGACAAGTATGGGTTGCGAGTGATCTTAGAGCTAGAAATCAGACATTCAATACTATTAATGGAGATGCCTTCACCTGAAAGCAGTTCTGGCATGTTTCTGCTGCCAAATTTGGACTGCAATTGCCCCTTTTGTCGACATGGTCGATTGATATGTGAGCGTTGCGGATATTGTGTGTGATAAGGGAATGTGGGTTGAGATTGTTTGTGTCAATTTTTTATTTTTTATTTTTTATTTTGGGTCAAATAAGAATGTAGGATTTAGAAAATTGGTTAGAAAATTGGTTACTTTTGGATCTAGAAATTAAGTAGAAAAGATCAATATTTTTAGATGCAAATTTCTTTAAATTGTAAAATAGATTGTGTTATTTTTCATTGTTTAAATTATATTTTTGAATGCTAAAATATAATATATATATACAATTAAATAAGTGGTTTAACTATTATATATACATGTAATTGGCATAAAATTAGTTTACCTAAGATGTAGATCTAGACATTTTATGAGGAAAATTAAAATAGCTTTTTATTAGTAATATATTTTTAAGTATATGTCAATATTAATTAGTCTTTAAATATTTTATCAATAACAAAGTTATAAAATTTAAACATCTCACTAACACATTTTTTTTACATATAATTACTTTACTACATATTTATTTTAACTTTTATTTTTATTTTAAAGGGGAATGAGGCATACTTACACATACCCTCATACTCGGTTGTAGAAAATTCCATCTTGTGTATGGATCTAACATGATCCTAGAGGGATCAAATTTCTTGACATGCAAACTTTTTTAGAATGAAAAATGCAATGTGTTACTTTTCATTTTTAAATTGTATTTTTGAATGCTAAACAGAATATATATAAGACGAAATAAATATTTTAACAATAATTTTTTTTTTTTCTATATATAGATATGAAGTCAATATACATAAATTAGTTAACATAGATCTTCAAATATTTTATTTAAATCTCTTGTTAAAATATGTTTGAAAAATATAATATTTAAACATCTTATTCACACATTTTTTACTTCTAATTACTTTAAGCCTATTTTTTCATTTTTTCTAATTATAGTATACGCTATTAATTTTTATTTTTATTTTAAAGGGGCATGGATGGATGGAAAAACTTACACATCCCCTCATACTGGGTTGTAGAATGAGTCGCTTGGCTTAGCCAACATAGATACATCCTAAGTACGGATCTAACATGATCCTAGATGGATCAAATTTCTTCACTTGCAAACTTCTTTAGAGTGTGAAATATAGTGTGTTATTTTTTGTTGTTTAAAATGCATTTTTTAATACTAAAAAGAGTATATATAGGACTAAATTTTTTAGCCATAAAACTTAATTTTTTCATGATATATACATAATTTTTTAAAAATAGTATATAATGTATATCCAATTGACATTAGAATATATTTACATAACATGTAGATGGAGACATTTTATGAGGAAAATTAAAATTATTTTTTATGTCGTTGAGAACTTCTTGAAGCATATGTATTTTGATCTAACACTCTATTATTAATATATTTTTAAGTACATGTGAATATTAATTTGCATTAAAATATTGTACCAATAACCAAATTATAGTATTTAAACATCTTACTCACACATATTTTTGTACCTTTAATTCCTTTACAACAGTTTTATATTTTTAATTACTATAGCCAACATTATTTTTCTGTTTAGAATATATTTTTTAACTCTTTTATTTAATTGTAAAGGAGAAATGAGACACTCGAAAACATACACATCCCTCTCAATGAAGTTGTATTTAGAATATAATTCTTAGCTCTTTTTTTTTAGAATATAATTTTAAATTTTTTTAATTTTATTTTAAAGTGGAAAGGACGAGTGAAAAACTTACACATTTCTATGGGCTCAACCAACATAGATCCTTTCAATTACTGATCTAACATAAGCCTAGAGGGATCAAATTTATTATTGTGCAAACTTCTTTAGAGTGAAAAATACAATGTGTAAATTTGCACTATTTAAATTGTATTTTTGAATGCTATATAGAACATGTATAAGACCAAATTAAGAACACTGTTTAACTCATATATTAATTAATTTTATAATTAATAATAATAATTTAAAATAAGTTTTAATTAAGTTAATTTTTAAGAATTTTTTTAATGGGAAAGATATATTCTAGGATAATATAATAGTTAGATTCCTATGAATATTTATTAGTTATTTAATTTATATGATTGTACTAATAAGTGTTTAATCAATTTTAAATATATAAATTTGTTTAGCAAAACCATATTTAAATATTTGAAAAAACAACAGGTACAACATCTCTTCGTACAACTATTACCTATAGTAAAATATGTTATTTTTTATTAAAATTTCATAAGTACGATATCCTACAACCATATAAACAATTTTTATTTTTTCACATATATTCCAATTTATTTTATTTTTTTCAACTTTTCTATATTTCAATATTCTTTCAAAATTCAATCTATATATAAAATAGAGCCTAGCCTATCACTGACTTGTGATCACAATTACATACAAGTAGATTTTACATACAAGTAGATTTATGTTCTTGCTCTGGTTCTAGAATAATGTATCCCTAGATAAATCAAATCGTAATGCTTTAATAAGAAATAAGTACACTAAGATTGAACAACAACTGAAACTTTTATAAACTTGTACTTCGAAAATAAATCTTTCTAAGTACATAATTTGATTTTTATATATCAATGCATTATAAATTCTGAAGTGATGTTTCAAGCAACCCCCAAAAAATACTATTCAACTTTTGATATCTCTGAGGCTAAATTTATTTTGAGAAATAATGGAGTATATACTAAGATGTGTAATTAACATAGTTATATAAAATATATAATAATTATATGTATCAATCAATAATAAATTTCAAAACACTTACTTTATTGTACATATTGTTTATAAAATTAAAAAAATTATAGAAACTAACTAAATTATATTTTAATTTTAAATTGTTATTATTTATATAAATAATTAATATATAATTTAAAGATATACACATTAAAAATATATATGGGATAAATTATTAATTATGGAGATTTATCTATTTATATTTTTAATTTATAAATATCATAGATTCATTTTAAGTACGGATCTAACATTAGTAACATCAGTAGAGAGGGATCAATTTTATTCACGTATAAACATTTTTAGAGTAAAATAAAATGTGTTATTTGTCATTATTTAAATTGTATTTTTGAATGCTAAATAGAGTACCAAATAAACATTTTAACCATAAAAACACAATTTTTCCATGATACATCCATATATTTTATGACTTAAATTAAAATAGTTTTTTTATTATTAACATATTTTTAAGTATACATCAATATTAATTCGTATTAAAATATTTTATTAATAACCAAATTATAACATTTAAACATCTTACTCACACACTTTTTTTTACTTCTAATTACTTTACAACATATTTTATTATTACTATTATTATTATAGACTATTTTCTATTTAGAACATAATTTTTAACTTTTTTTTTAAATTTTAAAAGGGAATGGAGAGACAAACAACCTTACACATCCCCCTCTTATTGTGTTGTAGAATGAGTTTATATAGTTTATTACAATACCATGACTTATAAATGCCATGTGCCCAAGCAATAATAACTCACTTTATATAACACTTGTTCATATCACATATGTTTTTAATTAATTAATTTAATTAAAAGAGCTAAAAGGGAATAATTATTTTGGAGATAAATCTCAACCTTTGATTTATGTATACTATTACGAAAATTATGAAATATTCCTTAGAGATTAAATCCATACCTTCCGCCTAATAATTATTGATAGTTAAGTTAAAATTTTGGAAGCCGTATTCCAAAATAAACATACCCACTCGCATAAATATGTGCTATAATTTAACAAATAATTTCAATGCACTTTGTAACACCTATTTGATTTTTCCTTGTAAAACACAATAGTTCAAAGTCAATTATTTAAAAGGCTACAATAAAGTTTTTACAACCAACAACATGCATGTTTTTAATAGAATTATCTAAATTTTTTGAATTTCAACAATTAAGGATTTTATTTTTTCTAGATTTAAATCGTTTCACTTAACTATGCTAAAAGTTTGAATTCATGAGGTGTAGATCACTCTGTTTGTTCAAGATATAGTGCCCACCAGGTCTCAATTTTAAATGTCATGAGAAGAGGTTGAGAATGGAAACTACATTAAGGGAATTAAAACTATCCCAAAAAGTAAAAGATCAATTATCCTGAAATTGAATAATCTTATTAAATAAATAATATGGGTTGAGAATGAAAACCACATTAAAAGAATTAAAACTATAAAAAAATAAAAATACCAAGTATCCTAAAATCAAATAATCTTATTAAATATATGACGACAAAAAAAAAAAAATTAGATTTTCATGCATTATGAAAATTAACATAATCTAATTATTAATAAATTTAAAACAAAATTAGAATACCATAAACTAGCAATTGCATGAGATGTTGTAAAGGAAACACCGTAAGTCGATAACATAATATGGAATTTTCATTAAGAACTGTCACTTACATCAAAACAATATTTACCATCATAAAAAAAAAATTAAATTTTACATTCACCAAGCTGACTACACAACCCATTTCAACGCTTCCTATCTCCATTCAAGCATTTATTTCATCATTTCGGTAGATTCTTAAACAAATAAATTTTAACAGGCAATCTATACATTGGACAAATCAGATCTATCTTGCGCAGCCTTAAGTTTCTGCCTTATTCTTTTGACTTTAGCTTCCATATCCACCAACATTTCAGGTCCCAAAAATAATTTTGTTTCAGGATTGCTCCAGTTTATAGGTGTACGACATTGCCTACCATACAATGCCTCAAAGGGACTCATTTTTAGAGATTCCTGATACCCGTTGTTGTAGGCAAACTCAACCAGATGCAAGTAATCCTCCCACTTGGTCGGTTGCTGCATCACATACATGCACAACATGTCTTCCAGAACTTGGTTTACCTGTTGCATCTGCCCATCAGTCTGAGGATGATAGGCAGTACTAAAGTGTATCTGAGTTCCCAGACTAAAAAACAAAGTTTTCCAGAATGTGGATGTAAACTTAGCATCCCGATCTGAAATTACAGTCGTAGTTATGCCATGCAACCTAAAGATTTCCTTCATAAATATATCCGCAATCTGTACCGTCTTGTATGTATATTGTACAGGTATGAAATGGGCAGATTTGCTTAATCTGTCTATCACCACCATGATGGAATCATTTTTCTTCTTTGTTCGTGGTAGTCCTGTGATGAAATCCAAGGAGATAACCTCCCACTTCCACTCAGGAATGGGTATAGGCTGCAATAGTCCTGCAGGATGCTAATGCTCCACCTTAACCTACTGACATTCCAAACATTTGCTTAGATATTATGCGATATTCTTTCGCATACTTGGCCAATAATATACCTTTCTTATTGTAGTGAGCATATTTTGATAGCCCGGATGGCCAGCGTAATTGTTGCGGTGGAATTCATTTAGGATCAAAATCCTTAAGACCTGCTCGATTAGGCACATAGATTCTCCCATGAAAATTCAACACCTGATCTTTGTTTTTTCCAAACTCTGATGTCTTACCTTGCTTCTTATTATCCTCCATTTGCTGCCACAAGTATTTATATTCCGGGTCTTTTTGTGCTTCTTCTTTTAACTGTTCCAACAGTTGACTTGCTAGCTGACTGTAATATAATGCATAAATACCATGCAATTTTCTGCTCAACGCATCTGCAACTCAGTTTTATTTTCCCTTAACATGCTGGATATCCATGTCAAACTCACTCAAAAAGGCATTCCATTTTGCATGTTTAGAATTTAGATCCACCTGGTTGAAATAACTAGTCAAGCTGCTATGGTCTGTTTTAAGTACAAATCTTTTACCGAGCAGATAATGCCTGCATACTCGGAGAGCATGCACTACCGCTGTAAGCTCCAAGTCATAAGCATAATATTTCTATTCATGTTCTTTCATCTTCCTATAATCGTAGGCTATCACTTTTCCCTCCTGAGTTAATATCGCACCAACTCCTTCTTTGCTGGCATCAGTACAAACCTCATAGTATTTTCCGGGGTCAGCTACCCTCAGTAATGGTGTTGTATTTAGGAGTTTTTTCAGCCTTTAAAAGTTGTTTTGACATTCATTCGTCCATTTGAAAGGCTTGCCTTTCTTCTTCAAGGATGTAATGGGAAAAGAAATTTTAGAAAACCCTTCTATAAACCTTCTATAATACCCAGCTAGACCCATAAATGATCTAATGTCCGCCACATTTAGAGGTATCCGCCATTCCATAATAGTTTTGATCTTTTCGGGGTCTACAGCTATTCCCTCGGCTGATATAACATGTCCCAGGTATTGGATTTTTGATTTAAAGAATTCGCATTTGCTAAACTTAGCATAAAGCTGATGCTTCCTCAACATTTCCAAAAATATTCTCAAATTTTCTTTATGTTCTTCCTCGCTTTTTTAATATATCAATATGTCATCTATGAAAATAACTACAAAATTATCCAAAAACTGATGAAAGATACCATTCATCAACCTCATAAAGGTTGCTGGTGCATTTTTCAATCCAAAGGGCAGCACTATGAATTCATAATGCCCATATCGAGTGCAGAAAGTTCTTTTGCAGATGTCCTCATCCTTGATCCGAATCTGATGATACCAGGATCTTAAATCTATCTTAGATAACACCTTAACCCCTCTCACTTGATCGAATAGATCATCGATTCTTGGTAAGGGGTATTTGTTCTTAACAGTGAACTTATTAAGCTGCATGTAGTCCATGCACATGCGTAAGGTTCCATCCTTTTTCTTAACAAAAAGGACTGGTGCTCCCCAAGGAGACACACTTGGGTGGATATAGCCCTTGTCCATCAATTCCTGTAACTGTATATTTAGCTCTGTTAATTTTGGGACACTCATTCTATAAGGAGCTCTGGCAAAAATTCAATGGTGAAATCAATATCCCTCTTGGGTGGCAATCCATGGATGTTTTCTGGAAATACATCAAGAATTCCTGTACCACAAGAATATCCTCCATTATTGGAGCCTTTTCCTTGGAATCTGCATACCCTACTTGAATTTCATACAACTGACACCCTTTTCTAATACACTTTCCCATTTGGGATGCTGTTATTGGGCATAGTTGTATGGGTTTTTTTAATTCCTTGAATTTCTTTATGCGTACCATCTTGCATTTTGACATGAATGACATTTTCTTTGCAGTCCACTAGGGTCCAGTGTCTTTCCAGCCAATCCATTCCCAATGACACGTCATAAGACCCCAATGGTAAGATATATAAGTCTACTTTTAACTGCTGCTCTGCCACTTCCAAAATAAAACTAGGAATTTTTGTAGTTACCTTACGCTTTGCCCTGGTAGCTAATTGGACTAACCAGGAGTTCTTAAATTTCTACTCTTTTAATTTGCATGATTCCACTATTTTAGGACTTACATAACTTAAACTTGCTCCAAGATCTACTAAAATCGAAACAGGTTTAGTTAGTATAGTACCTTCCAATTCAATCATCGTGGGCTAGAAATCAACCTGTCGGTCCTCCAAGGCTGCATTTATGCAAGGTACATTTCGCACCACATCTCCCACTGTAGACGCCTCTTGCAGATTTTCTACAGTTTCATTTTTATTCCGTTGGGGAAATTTTTTATAGTAATGAGCCTCTCCACAGCCCCAGCACTGTAGGGGAGGTTTTGAAATCTGCCCTTGATCTGGCTTGCTGGATGCTTCTGTGGGTTTCTCCTTTGCTGGCCAATTAGTTCTTTGATGAGTTTTACCAAACTGCTTGCTGATGGAATTTCGTGATGAGAGTTTAAAGTTACTACTTTTACTGCTTTTGAAAGTGGAGTTATTTTTCTGATTTTTCCTTGGCTGTTAGCTTTTTCCTCCTACACCCTTGGCTTTATTCTACTGATAGCACATTCGTGCCTTACGGATAGCCTCATCCATGGTCTGAGAGTTAAAAAATTCTATCCGTTCTCTCATATGAGCAGGAAAACTGCTTAAGAACCTCTGGACCTTAGTTTTTTCTTCTCGGAGATAAGGAACATAACGTAACAAGGAAGTGAATTTTGTGACATACTCGTCCATGGTCATTTGTCCCAACCAAAGATCATGGAACTCCTTAGCTTTGTCATCATAAAATCTTTCCTTCAAGTACTTGTCCTTAAAATATTGCTGAAACAGTTCCCATGTGATATCTCGTTCGTCAATGCTGCGTATGTTTTTCACCTTCTTCCACCACAGGGTGGCTTTTTCTCGTAACTGGTATATAGCCAATCTGGCCTTCAGATTTCTGTTGTATTCGTATACTTGGAAGTACTTATTTACATTGATTAGCCATGCTTCAGCCACCTCTTTCGCATCACCATCAAATGTTGGTGGCTTAATTTTACGAAACTCCCCCTGCAGTTCTACCTTCTGTCTCTTAGGATCTTGCTGGTCGGACAAATTACTAGATTCTGCCTCATTATAATTTTTGTTTTTGCTCTTTTGGGAGGGACTCTTTTCAGTTCTGCCTGTGGTGTTGTTTCTAGTTTGTTGTTCTTCCTATTCTGTTGATAATTCTTTGTCCGCACTGGGATGTCCCATCTCCTGATTTTGTTTATCAGATAAAATTTTTAGAATCCTTTCTTGATCTTGCAACAACCTCTCATTGTCCTTCCAGACTCTTATCATCTCTTCTTGTAGTTGCTGCACTGTATTTAGTAACAATGCAGCTTGTTGCTGCTATTCCTCAAGTAATTGACTCGTCTTTTGGTGATGTTCAACAGTTAATTGAACCCACATTTCTGGATTCATGACTATTGGACTTCTGGTTGTGACTACGACGCTTCCACTTCCCTCATTTCACTTGCTTCTTCTCATTGCACTAAACACATACACAGCTTCATTGTTAGTAGACCCTTAGGATCCCAGTGTAGCATCCAACTCTGATACCACTTGTCACTTACATCAAAATAATATTTACCATCATAAAAAAAAAAAAAAATTACGTTCACCAAGCTGACTACACAACCCATTTCAACGCTTCCTATCTCCATTCAAGCATTTATTTCATCATTTGGACAGATTCTTAAACAAATAATTTTTAACGGGAAATCTATACATTGAACAGATCATATGGAATAGCTTGTATATATCTTTGGCTAGACAATGTTATGTGTAATAATATTTGGGCGCATATATATTACATCAATAAATAATGTAGAAATTCCTACGTATGAGTTTGTTCATTTATAAATTCACTATCTGTCACATTTATGGTTCTACTACACATTAGTGAATCTTGGTTTATGAGTCGCTCCACTTGGCATCAGATCCGCTCCTCCGTAGACAATTGGTCAATACACTTAATTCCTGGCTATTCTGGCTACATGTGTCACGATTTACCTCGGGTTCTACATTTCCCTCCAAGGGAAAATGCTACGGCATTCTTTGCTTGTAGACAGTGAGCTCGAAGAGTTTTGTTCTGCGTTCTCTGCCTATTAGTCTGTGAGCTCGAAGGGTTTTTTTCGGCGTCCACTGCCAATTATACGGTGAGTTCAACGAATTTTTTGTTCTCTTGGGGATTTCATTGGCATTCTCTCAACTCGGATTCATTGTGTTGCAAACTCCGCCCGGGTCCTATATATTTTAGGTTTGGGTTCCCCGGCAGAATTCATCCGCTTTTCTAAAACTTGTTTCTTAGCTAATCGCTCCAATTTATTTTTTTCTTCTTCTTTGCAAGAAGACGGACTGACTCCTCTGATTGCTCATACAGGGTTTTGACTGTGCGAAAGAACTTTTAGCGTTAGGGAGCCAACTCCAGCGCATGACATCCATAGGGAGGCATGGCTCTTATCACAACGCAGAGGGTAAGTTCTCGCTTTCGGTCTAACCATTTTTTTTAGATTATTACATGGTTTAATCCCTTATTTTCAAGTAGGAAATTTAATCCTTTGGCTTGTGGCTTTCAATGAATGGCCACGACTGTTATTTCTTGACAGATACTTATCTCTTGTCATAAATATTAATGGGTTTTTATTTTTTTATGCTCTGCTTCATTGAACCTCTTACAAATTGTTAGCTCGATGGCTGGACGCTCCTCCATTTGTAGGTATGAGGAGTTTATCATTTAGCTTCACATCATTTGGCTGGCTAGCTCCACATCTGCCTCGGCTAACAATTTCGTTCCATATCAACAGGTACTTGAGTTCTCCAAAGGGGCTAAGCCCTCTCCAAGCTCCTCCATTGAGTCTTGGGCTTTCAACTTCTGGTTACACAATATCGTTAAGAGTTTACCGAATGCTAGGGTTTACAATTCTTGAAAAAATCCGCCATGTTTAGGAGACTGATGTATTGTAATGACATTTTTTTTTAAATGGGGTTTACCCAAGGATGGTTCTATAGTATAATTAATTGACACTATCTTTTGCATATTGTTCACGAGGGTTTCGATATTATACTTGGCCGATAGTTTACAGTTTTGACAACCAAATGTTATTGTTTACGTAGTATTCTTAAAATGATACTCGCTCGGCTGTTTGTTTATTGCAACGATTACCATTACATTTTCTTCAGCGCTATAGCTCTGAACCCTTAAATCTTCTTTCCTGCAAACCTGGACATGATTCTTGTTGCGGGTCTTTTCTTTTAAAAAAAAAATGAAATGTACAGGTTTCGTTTTTCCACAGCACTTTCGGCTATTTCCTGTTCTTTTTTTTGTGCTTCTCCTAAAATAAGAAAGAAAATATAACCACATTTCCCTTCGACAATTCTCTGTCTTTAAGGGTTTACATGACAAGGTTTACATAACACTCATATGAATTGTTTTTCTACGAATCCTACAGATGATATTGTAGCATTTATGTTTATAGAAGGCCGCCCTTTACTTTGTTTTACTATTCTACTATCCGACTTTATTTTGGTTACTGTACTTGCTATTTTATTTTACTGCCTGTCGCATGCTACAAATAAACACTATAGATATAAAAATAGAAGAATAGATTTACTATCAGATTTCTCTATTCCATTAAAATACAGAAGGAAATGTCTCCATAGTTCAGAAGTCTGCCATCTGTTTATGCAATACATATCTTATATATTCATTTGTAAATTAACAAGCAGTGTATCCCACCACTTCTAAATTATAGACATCCATACAAAGATTCAGTAATAATTAAATACTTAAATGCACAGTATACTTATCTGAATTATCAGAATTCAAGTTTTTGTCCTCTCAACCATCAAGGGAGGCTATTACGTCCTCCACTTTCCCCCTAGCCCCAGAATCTGGACGACGCCATGGGTAACAGTGGAAATTCTTCTGCTGTGACCTCTGGATGGCCAATCTAGTCACAATCAGATAATCTGGTTCACAAGGGTTGCAGAAGCTATTTTCAACTGGTCCTCCACCAGCTCTAGAAAATACTTCACCCTTCTTACCAAAATTCACAGAACCCCCTCTCCTCTCCTGGGATCCAACTTTATCCTCAGAGGAGAGGGTAGTTGTTTCTCCAACTGTTCCCAACCACCTCCTATTCTTGGAAACTTTTTCCAATAGCTTAAAATATTTTCTTTTCATTAACTAGTCCTCCTACTTTAATGATTTTCAATAAAATAATTTGTTTTTATCTACAATAAAGCTTCAACTCTTTTTCCTTTTCCAGAAATTTAAAATAATAAAATTCTTTAACTAGTTAACACTAGTTAACTCTAATGAGGCTGTCACAAGAAAAAGAATTTGTTTTTCATTCGAGACGAGGTTTTACTCATCATTAATAAAATATGTATTAGAATCAATAACACTGCAATTAGATGATTTTTTATGTTATTTTCTTGCAAATGTGAAACTTCTTCTTATTTTTCCTTGTAACAACTTGTTATATGCCATACATCCCATAAATTGAATCCTTGGCACAGGAATGGCGAGAGCGAGATCTAGGGTTTTTGCAAGTGCATAAGGTGGCTTTGTTAATGTGGGTAAAAGGAAGATTGGGGCTGGGGCTGGAGAAATTGGAGAAAAGTTTAACATTGGAGGTCTAAAATCATCAAGTAACTTATCATTTTTTAGTTCTTCCTTATAATTCCCTCATTTATAGTTTCAATGGGTTTTGGCCCAAAGCATTAGTGGATCTACACCTTGTGGTAAAAAAAATACGATATTTACCTATGTTCTAAAGGTTTTTTCACTGTACAATTTGAATCATAGCAATACAACTTGAGGTTGGTTTTGTATAAATTAATGGGCCAACATTGATATTCACACTCATCCCATAATTATAGAATTTATGATGGAAAGTTTTAGATCTCAAGAGTACAAATGTGTCTTGGAAATGATTTGGATTGAATACTCAATCTTGTGTTATAACATCGCAAATCATCATAGGAATACAACTTGAGGTTCGTTTTGTATAAATTAATGGGACAACATTGATATGCACATCCATCCTATAATTATACAATTTATGATGGAAATTTTTTAATAAGGCTACAAATGTGTGTTGGACATGATTTGGATTGAATACTCAATCTTGTGTTACACCATCCCAAACCATCGTAGGAATACAACTTGAGCTTGGTTTTGTATAAATTATTGGGCCAACATAGATATTTACACCCATCCCATAATTATAGAATTTATGATGGAAAATTTTGAATCTCAAGGCTACAACTATTTTTTGGAAATGATTTGGATTGAATACTCAATCCTATGTTACACCATCCCAAACCATCATAGGAATACAACTCGAGGTTGGTTTTGTATAAATTAATTGACTGACATTGATATTCACAACCATCCCATAATTATAGAATTTATGATGGAAATTTTTGAATCTCGAGGATACAAATGTGTCTTGGAAATTATTTGGATTGAATACTCAATCCTATGTTATACCATCCCAAACCATCATAGGAATACAACTTGAGGTTGGTTTTATATAAATTAATCGACGAACATTGATATTCACACCCATCTCATAATTATACAATTTATGATGGAAATTTTTGAATCTCAAGGCTAAAAATGTGTCTTGGAAATTATTTGGATTGAATACTCAAATCCTATGTTACGCCATCCCAAACCATCATAGGAATACAACTTGAGGTTGGTTTTGTATAAATTAATGGGTCAAAATTGATATTGACACCCATCCCATAATTATGCAATTTATGAGGGAAATGTTTGAATCTCAAGGCTACAAATGTGTCTTGGAAATGATTTGGATTGAATACTCAATCCTATGTTACACCATCACATTTTCTCTTAAGAGTTTGATATGAAGAAAAATAGTCTTGGTATACATGAAAGTGAATGTCATTTTAATATGGAGACATTTTTGGAAGGAGATATTGTTCTTTATGTTATGGTTTATTTTCTTAACTCCAAGCTCGGTTTAGCCTTTCGCTATATACACAAGAAAAAAAATACAATGTAAAATCACAAATTTAAGTTATAGTTTTATATTTTATAATTACAAAATTTAGTTTCTTATTAAAATATTTACAAACATTTATTTATTCAAATAAATTTAATCTTAAAATTCTCTTACCTAATCCTCTTTTTCAATATATATTGGATTTACATTTATTAAAAACAAAAGTCAATATTAAGAACTTTCTAAAGTTATAAAAAGTAACTAACATGAAAAATAAAAATAAAAACTCTAATTTTAGTTGAATCATTAAAAAAATAAAATACGATTCTTATTAAAAAAACATTTTATAATAATTACTAAAACAAAATGTTCTAAATGAAACCAAACACCAATCAAAATAATTACTCTAAGAATGAACATTAAGTTTAAAAAACATTGTTACTATAGAATTTCCATATGCATACATTTGATTCAGTCCAGACTCTATTTATGTATACATTTCTTAAAATTTCAATACAATCTAAAAAAAAAAATCGATTTCATCTTTTATGAAAGAATTCCATTTCATCATTACTTTTATAAATAATATAGTTAAAAGAAATAAAGATTAAAAAATATATATATATCAGAAGAATCTCACGACGCATAATCTGTGACGACGAAGAAGATTAAGTAACTGTGAATTAAGTTTTGAAGAAAAGACTAGGACGTAATGTTAAAAACTTCGCAAAACAAATAATCCAATAAAGTAACCATCTAAAAAACAAATAAAAATTACTTCATTTGCATATCATAAATTTTCCATTGTCTAAAAAACTAATAAACATTAATCCATTTGCATATCACAAATTTTCCATTTCAATAGCACAAATTTCCGTTAGATGTTTGAAAACAGTAGTATTGTAATTATTGGATATTCACCCCAGGGAAAGAGGACTAACCACACATACTCATGAGACACCAGTCAGCTTGGCGAGTTAATTATGCAATGCAATATATAGCTTTATTTTCCTATTTCACTTATTTTAATCTTATTTGTTTTTGTTATAAGAGATAAACAGCTGGTCACAATTTTATTTTATTGATTTTGACCTCCATTAGTAAAGAAGACCTGCATTGGAGACAACTTACTTCTCGTATTAACATTGTGCTTCCATTTCTCTCTTCCAAGGGATGCCACTGATGTTGCAGACAAGTCTTCTCTCCTCTCAGCTTTTATGTAATGTTTCACGTTCAATTTCTCCTAATTTGAAATTGAGGTTAATAAAATTTTCTTTATTTTGAAATTGAGATTAATGAATACGTGAATGTAATGTTGTATGATTAAAGGAATGGAGGCTAATGCACTCCCTGTATAGATAAAAATCACACTGACTTGAAAAAGAAGGAGTTGCAGCTCACAGGTGAGTACTGCACCTGGAGACTGCACTCAAACAGAGAGAACACTCTGAGTTTACTCTACATTCATGAATGAGGCATTACATCATTAAGTACATCACTAGGAATTAGGAAGTTGCAAATAAACTCCTAAATTGTAGGAACTAATCCTAAACTAAGGAGATACGTTACAACTTGTGTAACCATTTCTCCATTAATATAAAATAATATTAATTATTTTCAACTCCCCCCCTTAATGGAGAAAGGATTATCTTGAACTCCTAGCATCCTTCTAAACAATTCAAACTTTACACGCCCAAGAGGCTTAGTAAAAATATCAGCCATATTATCACAAGTTTTACAATATTCAACAAATATCTCTTCTGACTGTAGTTTCTCTCGAACAAAATGGAACTGAGTGTCGGTGTGCTTGGTATTTTTATGAAAGACTGGATTGTATGCAAGCTTGATAGTGCTCTGGTTGTCAGTTTTGATGATAGTTGATTCTTTCTGTTCTTCTCCTGCATCGTTGAGAAGTCTTCTCAACCAGATAGCTTCACATGTGGCTACACACAATGCTTGGTACTTAGCTTCACATGAAGATAAGGCTACAATACTTTTATTTTTGCTGCTCCATGCTATGACCTCGGATCCAATGCTAAAAGCGTAACCTGTGATAGACCTTCGATCATCCAAGTTACCTGCCCAATCTGAATCTGAAAAACCTGCTAGAGTAACATCAAAAGTGTCAGTGTACAAAATACCATAATTACTAGTACCACTAAGATACCTCAACACACTTTTTGCTGCGACCCAGTGACTTTCGAGTGGTTTTGACATGAACTGGCTCAACGTACTAACAGAGTATGCCAAATCTGGTCTAGTTGTAGTGAGATATATCAAACTTTCAACTAGCTGTCTATACATAGTGGCATCCACCTCTTTAGTACCATCATCACTGCTGAACTTTAAGTTCTGCTGCAATGGTGTTGTTGCTGATCTGCACTGCTCCATTCTGAACCTTTCCAGCAAGCTTCTGGCATACTTCCCTTGTGTAAGAAAAGTCTGTCCAGAATCTTTCCATACCTCCAATCCCAAGCAATAATGTAGATTTCCGAGATCTTTCATCTCAAACACTTGTGACATCTGCTATTTGATTTCTTTGATCAGATTGTTAGCATCCCCTGTTATGATCATATCATCTACATACAAAGAAATAAAAATAACTTGCCTCTGTTTATTAAACTTGGTATACAGATTTGGATCATTTAAGCTCCTATGAAAGCCATGATGTACAAAAAATCAGTCAATATTCTCATACCACGACCTGGGTGCTTGTTTTAAACCATAAAGTGCCTTTTTCAATTTACAAACAAGATGTTCCTACCCCTTTTTCACAAAAACTTCAGGCTGTACTAAATAAATTTCTTCCTTCAAGTCACCATTCAGAAATGCAGACTTAACATCTAGCTGGTGTAGCTGCCATTTATGTTTTGTTGCTAAGGAAATTAGCGTTCTAATGGTGTTTAATTTGGCTACAGGAGCAAAGGTGTCATCGAAATCTATTCCCTCTTGCTGTGAGTAACCCTTTGCTACCATTCTAGCTTTAAGTTTTTCTATACTCCCATCTGCATTTATTTTAGGTTTGTACAACCATTTGCATCCTATGGGGGTTTTACCTTCAGGCAATTCAACCAAATACCAAGTATGGTTTATGTTTATTGATTCTATTTCCTCATGCATTGCAGCCCTCCATTCATCAGATTTACTTGCTTCCTCATAATTTGCAGGTTCTACAATGTTTAAAATCTTTGACATTAATGCATAGTCTTTCAATTTAGATGGTAATTGAGTCTTCCTACTTGATCTCCTTGGTAGGGGACTTACCTCAAATCTGTATATTTCAGCCTTCTCCGGGCTTGCATCATTGAATACATTACCTGTTACTTCTTCTTCTTGTTTCTGCTCCTGCACTTCATCATCCTCACTGTTTTCTTCCATTAGCAATGGAATGTGCCAATCACTGTTAGAGTCATCCTTTCCTTCTTCAACCTGTTCATGAAATATTGCATCTCTGCTTGCAAAAACCTTATGATTCACAGGATTAAATAACTTATATGCCTTGAACTCAGTGCCATATCCAACAAAGATACATTTCAAGGCTTTTGGATCTAACTTCTTCCTATCTGCCTTAAGTATATGAGCATAAGCTTTTGACCCAAATATTCTTAAATGACTCACTGCTGGTTTGAATCTAAACAATGCCTCAAAAGGGGTTTTGAAGCCTACACATTTAGTGGGACTCCTATTCTTTAAGTAGACAATAGTGTTAATAGCTTCTGCCCAAAAACCATTTGAAAGACCCTTACCTTGAAGCATGCTCCTTGCGCACTCCACAAGGGTTCTGTTCTTTCGCTCTGCCACTCCATTCTGCTGAGGAGTGTGGGGCAGTATGAACTGTTGAATAATCCCATGCTTCTTGCAGAAATTCATGAATTCTCCCAACCTGTATTCTCCCCCTTGATCTGAGCGGAGAATTTTTATGCTTTTTCCTGTCTGGTTTTCTACCATAGATTTAAACTCTTTAAAATACTGAAAGGTCTGACTCTTTTTACTTAGAAAGTATATCCATGAGAACCTAGTGCAATCATCTATAAATAAGAGAAAATAATATGCACCTCCTAGTGACCTAGTTTGCATAGGTCCGCATATATCTGTATGCACCAGTTCTAAGATATCTCTTTCTTTTCCATTAACATGCAAAGGGAACTCTTCTCTATGCATTTTCCCTAATGCACATCCATCACAGTCCAACTTAACATTATGAAAAACATGGAGTCCATAAACCATACCTTTTCTCTGAAGTAAGATGAGGTCTTGCAGATTAATATGGCCGAATCTCTAATGCCAGAGATCTTCAGCTGTCGATCCAGTTGCAACCATTGCTTGCTTTGTCATACTTTTCACGTCTAATCTATACAAGCTCCCCACGTGCACTCCTGTTGCAACTGTTTCCATCTGGCTATCCTTTATGACACAGTTAATCTTAAAGAATTGAACTTGCATGTCCTCATCAGTAATCATTGAGACAGAGATCAAATTTTTCTTAATTCTGGGCACATACAATACATTTTTAAGGCGTCTAATGTTACCGCTAGGTAATTTTACCAGAATGTCACCATATCCTTTGATCTCATATCCACTATCATCCCCTAAATAAATTTTTGACCCATATGAAGTTTCTTCAAGACATTCAAACCACTCCTTCTTACCTATCATATGTGAGGATGCACCAGAGTCAACATACCATATGTCGTCCTCATCTCCCTTTGAAGCTGAAAGAGCACAATCAGCTGTAAATAGTCAAAGTTCATGGCTATGATCCTCATCTTCCTCAATGACGTATCCTCTGTGCTTTCTCTGTTTATTTCTTGCTTCATCTTCCTGCCTCTTATAACACTCTTTAATCTGATGACCAGGTTTTCCACAGTAAAAACATTTCTTGCTAGGAAAATTATTAGCAGACATACCTTTAAATGGTCTCTTTTGAAACGTGTTGGCTCATTTCTACTGCTGCTGCTGCTGTGGTTGATGTTGCTGTGGTTGTTGTTGCTATTGTGGCTTCTTCCCTCTATACTGTTGCCTTTTCGCCATCAGAGAAAGATCATTGGTCTGTGATTTCAGATTTTTTCATCGCTCTTATTCCTGTAGCAGAATCCCTGTCAGCTCTTCAAATGCAGGGGATTTCTCCCTTGCTGCTAGCCCTGTGATAAACATCTGGTATTCATCTGTCATTCCGTTTAACGTGATTGTGACCAGATCTGAATCGGAAACTTTCTCTCCGATATCTCCCAGTCTGTCCTTCAGGTCTTTGACTCTCGCAATGAATCCAGCAGCGGACTCATTCTCTTCCATCTTCATTGCAAATAGCTTTCCTTTGAGTGACAAGACACGGTTTGTGTTTTGCATCTGGTATAGGTTCTTGAGCGTCGTCCAAATGTCATAGGACAATTTACAGTCTCTAATATGTGGGATAATATTGTCCTTGATGGACATCTTGAGTATGACCTTTTCTTTGGTCTCCCTTTTATCCCAGTCTTGTTCTTGTGTAGCTAATCCTGGTCTCAGCTCACTTCCTGTAATGATCGACCACGCATTTGTGCTTTCAAGTAAAGTCTGTATCTTGATTTTCCAGTTGGAGAAATTCGATCCATCGAGTTTGCCAGACTTGTGGAGATACGATTCTATACTGTTATTCATATTGGACTGATAAAATTCCTGATCCTCTGATGAATAATTCTACCCAACTAAATAATTGCAGGACACACTAAAAAAAAATCACCACATACCAGATCCTGACCACTATTTTCAAAAAAAAAAAAATGTACCTTCAATGTGCCACCACCGGGCAACTCTGATCTGCTGCCACCGAGCAAATCAGGAACTTCAATGCGCCACCACCGGGCAAGTCCGATCTGCTGCCACCGAGCGAATTCGAAACTTCAATGCGCCACCACCAGGAAATTCTGATCTGTTGCCTCCGAGAAAATCAAGAACTTCAATGCGCCACCACCGGGCAAGTCCGATCTGCTTCCACCGAGCGAATTCAGAACTTCAATACGCCACCACCGGGCAAGTCCGATCTGCTGCCTCCGAGCAAATCAGGAACTTCAATGTGCCACCACCGGGCAAGTCCGATCTTCTGCAACTGAGCAAATCAGGAACTTCAATGCGCCACCACCGGGCAAGTCCGATCTTCCACCACCGGGCGAATTCGTAACTTCAATAAAAATCAAACTGAATTGAAAAAGAAGGAGTTGCAGCTCATAGGTGAGTACTACACCTTGAGACTGCACTCAAACAGAGAGAACACTCTGATTTTACTCTACATTCATGAATGAGGCATTACATCATTAAGTACATCACTAGGAATTAGGAAGTTGCAAACAAACTCCTAAATTGTAGGAACTAATCCTAAACTAAGGAGATACGTTACAAATTGTGTAACCATTTCTCCATTAATATAAAATAATATTAATTATTTTCAACTTGTATCCTGCAATGTATACAAGTGAGAAAAGTTAAAATAATCGACAGAATGAAAAAATAGAATTATAAAACCTTAAAAGAACTGGAATGTGTTACATGTAGCAACACGACCAGTGAATAAGCTAGAATTTGGTCCCAGAGGAATAGCCACCAACAAATGATAAAGTGCCAAAATATCCACCAACAAATTATAAAGTGCCAAACCTTATTAAGGAAGAGAGATGTAAAACCATGAGTGTGAAAGTGAGGTTTGGGAATAGCCATGACATTCACACAAGCAACATGACTTTCACACCTGCAACCAAACCACTTAGAGTTATTAAAACAAAAAGAAAGAGTACATATTCTTGGTCTATACTTTCTAAAATTTAAGCTTGAGTTGGTTAATTGGTTAGTTTAGGGCAAATGGAGGCATTGGATCTAATGACCTAAAAAATTTCAATCGCCTAACATTTAATCTAATGGTACAAACAAGAATAAGGTAGCAGCTAAAAATGTTGTTTTCAAATAAAGACACCTTACTGCATAAATATATGAATTTTGAACCTATAGATATGTTAATACAAAAATAAAAATTTTGCACAATGTAGATTTTATCTTCTTATAAGATATTGGAGTGTTATAAAATTAACTTTTTACCTATGAAATTAATAAATCTATATAAGATATTTCTTTTTTAATTATGATTTTGGTTTATTTCACTATTTTTTTTAGTAAAGAGGTTAAATTTGAAGTATAAATTAACTGATTTATGATTTTGTCATCTTACAACTTATTATTTTTACAATGTAGATAGCTTTGGTTTTGAATTCATAAAAAAATTATTATAATATGAAACTTATATTTTTACAACCCAGATAGTTTTGGTTTTGAATTCATTAAAAAAACATATTATAATAAAAAACTAAATAAGATACATGAATTCCCTACAAATAAGAAAGAAATAATAAACTAGTCTATCAAAAGCTACTAACAACAACTTAGGAATAACAAGATAGTTTGAAAAACCATATTAATAATAAGTAAATGCATTTTAGACCATGCCAAGATGTCAACGTGTTATTTGAGTAATTATAATTGTTTGATTGTGATTATTTGGATGTGTTATTTACCTTAATAAGGACTAAATATAAATATAATTGTTTGGTTGTGATTACTTGGATAGTGACAAAGCATGCATGATGCTACCGTATTGTCTGGAATTGTAATATTTATCTCAGTAAGGTGTTTTCATGATTTATTGAGGTATAAATGTAAAAAATATAAAAGTTCAAATTAATATATTATAAATTCATATTTTTGAATCTATATTATAAATTCATATTCTGTAATCTATATGATGCTTAATAGAATGACTTAATAAAATGACTTAAGGCCTTTCTATCTCCCTCTGTCCTTGGTAAATACCATTCCTCTGAATAGTGGCTCGAAATATCCTAAATATGGACCAAAAAGAATTTAAGAGTAAGCTACAATATTATATTCTGTTTTATTAATCTTTATATTTTTTCTTTTGTTTTCTGTTGTTTTTTTTTTAAATTATCTTCAGGCTAAATTGACACAGAAGATGGTTCATATATGTATTCAAACAGAGGAAAAAGCATTATTAACAGTATAAAAGGAGGACATAAGTTGACCATGTTGTGAGGTGCAATGGGTAATCCTATTGATGATTGTCTGAGTAGCAACCCTAATTAGGAGAGCAACAAAAACGAATGGCAGATTGTGGCGTTGGATTTGGAAAGGGTGTCATTAGAGGGAAAAACAACAAGTTTTATGTCATTGTGGATGCCAGTGATAATGTCTTCAATCCATCCATTGGCACACTATGTTGGGTCAGATTGTGGCATTGGATTTGGAAAGGGTATCATTAGAGGAAAAAATAGTTTTGTCATTGCGGATGCTAGTGATAATATCTTCAACCCATCCATTGGCACACTATGTTAGGTCATGATTTAAACAGATCTGCTATGGATAATATTCCAGAATGACATGGTCATCCAGTTAAAGAAAGAGCTCATTATTAACAACTTCAAAACAATCAATAGATGAGGGTCCAACATCCTCATTGCTAATGTTGCATGTGTTACTATACAAAATATGATCAAAAACATCGTGATTCATGGCATCCATATTCATGAAGGTAAGTGTAAATAGATCATAGAGATGGGATTTATATTTTCACATGGAGGTCGATATGGAAATATATCTCCTTGGATATAGGTTATTAAATGTTGATAGGTATATCAGTTAGATTTAAATTTGTTTAAATTTAGCTCACCAATATTTAATAACTTGTAACCTGAAAAGTGAGTGGACCATTTCTCTATAATAAGTACAAAAATAACTTCGTTAACTCAATAACTCATCTACCATAACTCAATCAAGTCATCTACTTGTATCATTGTTTCAAACAATTATTTCACTCATCACAGCAAGGTTGGTAAAATATTCATTGATTCATTGTAATTCACTGTATTTTATCCTTTCTCTTCTAGCTTAACAATGGTGTGGTTTTCTCCAATGGTAGGAGATGTTATTGGATCATAGTGACAACCACCATAATGACAGAGTAAAGGGAAGAAAGAGTAAAATTTGAGTAATAAAAATTTCATTCCAATCACTTATTAAATGAATATAGATATAGATACATGAAAATATGAAGAACATATCATTTCATTATTAAAAAAAATTATTAGCAATTGCACCATTATTAAATGTTGTAAAAAAAAATGGTAAGATTCTTAAAGAGATCCAGTTAATAAGTTTTTAAATTTTCTCTGCTATCTCCTGAAATTGAATTGAGATATGAAAAATATTAACTTTTTCATTATTTTCGTAGAGGCGAATCCTAAGCTTATTCTTCAAATCATGGGAATTAAGAGGCTGACATTATCGCATGTCAAAAGCCATTTGCAAATCTATCTTTCATGAACATGATTTCTCAACTTGCACCATTTGCAGATCTATCTTTCATGAACACGATTTCTCAGCTTGCAGGGTCCTTACTTTGCTGTCATAAGGCTAATAGTTTAGTATGTGATACACCACAATATTCCCTGTGTGAATGTTTCAAGTTTTGACACGTATTTTTAATTTTAATCTTAATTAAAAACTACATAATTTTTAATCTAAATTAATCAAACTCTAATTTAATATGAATCATATTACAATTTTATCTTAAAATAGTATAATTTTTCATCTAAATCAATCCTAATTTATCTTAAATGTAAGTGAAAAACAACATTAGAAAATTAATATAAAACTTCAACATACTCATTCCGGCTATCCTCTTAGAGTCGACCTATATTTGAAGCAATTGGATTTAGAGTTACAGTTATTTAGGTGTAGTGCAAATTTTGGAGATAGAGAACTTAGAGTTTTTTTTTCCAACGATTTTCTAGTCTTCAAATTTCTGTTACAGAAATTAAATGAAAATCTATGATAATATTTATTAAGATTCGCAAGAAATTTTGGATACGATCTGAGGCTATATACCTACCTGACCACGATTGCGATGAGAACTGCAAATATACTAAATACATGCAAGGTATCTCGTAAAACGGTTTGCCTTGGATATTTTCTTAAGTGTAAACATTACACACAGTATATATCACAATGAGTTTTAATTTCAAACTTGTTTTGAGAGTAGCCTTTAATATAACCAAAAAAAAAAAACCAAAAGCTTTCTGATAAGCAGCCAAGTGAAGATGAAAAGCATAAGTGAATCTTACTGAGAGGAATAATTGGAGCATAAATTGACTCCTGGTTTGCCTCCTAACCTCCTCTTTCTGCTCATGAATAACTATAAAAACCTCTCGAATATTACCACAAAATAGATTTGAAAGAAGAATTTTGGGTTCTCTCGTCGTCTTCGAATCACGAATCAACCATAAAACCCTCACAATATTAGCCTAAATTATTCTGATTGCATCCTTGTTTTTCATTATGTAATTACTGAAATCTTGTCTTCATTTAAGAAAAAATTAACAAACTCATGAATTAAAAATATTCAAACAAGAAAAAAAAAATACCAAGACAAAAAGAATGGATTGTTGGAATTTCTGAGAATTCCAGAACAATATGGAGAGAATGATACTCTCCGCTTAACACAGAGAAAATAATTTTTTTCTTTAGGGACAGAGTTTCACACTGTTGAAAAAATTCTATTTCATTAATCAAAAACTAACTGTTACAAAAATTCCTGACATAGAGGGATTACAAAATGTGGACTGTTACAAAACATAGTGCCAACAACAATCTCTGTCTTTCTGAAAAAGAAACTATGTTCTGTTTCAAAAACAACGCACGGTTGTGCTTTTACAATACTCTGTCTCTTACACTGCTATGTACATGCAATAATAAAATATTACTTTGCCTTCAGGCTACTTTCGTTTATATATTCCGTAACATATAAAACAAACATAAAACTATATAAAACTAAAACTTAAAATAAAACATGTGTGTGAGACCTGTGGGGTCCACCTTTCAATGCACTCATATAATATATATGTTAAAACATATATATATATATATATGTACATATTACAAAACTTTAAATCGTTCATCGCGCAATACAAAACAACATTAAAACATTTAACATTAAAAAATTTACAAAACAATGCTCCCGGACCTCAGAACAAATGAACCAAATTTAATTCACAAATTCGCGTTACGAATTGTGCTTGTGACGTCACCGCTTTGTGCGCACGATGATTTATCAATTCCGCCCTATAAAATGACATCGCGTCTGAAATTTGGCCTGGGGTACGGCAAGTTTTGTGTGTGCGATGAAACATACAATCGCGCTCATAAAACACATCACGTCCGGTTTTTCAACTCTACGGTCGAGCCAAAAAATAACGCGATCCAATCCTTTGCTACCACATGCTCCTGATGATTTGGCTGTTGTCATTTCCGCGAGGACCACCGGTTTTCAAACCTATTCAAACTCCCGTGTGTTCAAACAAAACCTATGTTGTTCTCAATATATAACTCTATTTTCTTTTAATGTACAGACTCTGATTTTTCTTTAATGTACAGAGACTGGCGCCAAAACCTTTGTTTCCCAAACAGATAAATTTGTACCCTTTTCTCAAAATTGAATTTGACTTCTCAAACATAATAGCAAGCGGCTGAGTACAAAAACCTGGAGAAAGAAAAATGGAAAGCAGCTACAGTGAATAAAATTTCAGAGACCAATTTAGAAAGCGGTTGCTTGTGGGCTGAGCAATTGAAAGTAACATTTCAACACTCCCCCTTAATTTCAACTGCTGTGTTATCAGTCATACCCAGAAATTTCCTCAAAAACTCTTCTTCCCCAATGGCTTGATCAGAATGTCTGCAAACTGCTCCTAAGTTCTACAGTGTTCTAAAACAATTTCACCATTGTTCACTAGCTCCCTGATGTAGTGAAACTTTGTGTCAATGTGTTTCGTTCTCTTGTGAAACATAGAATTCTTGGATAATGCAATAGATGGGCTATTGTCACAATAAATCATTGTAACTTTTGCTTGCTCTTGGCATAAACTCCTTAGAATTCTCCTCATCCAAATTGTTGGACATGCTGCTGTTGTAGCTGCCACATATTCTGCCTCTATTGTAGATAACGCTACAATAGGTTGTTTTTTAGAAGCCCATGAAATGGATCCTGAACCAATGTGAAAAACATAATTGGATCTGCTTTTCTGATCATCTACACTTCCAGCCCAATCACTGTCAGTGTATCCGATTAAATCTGAACATTATGAAGCAGTATATAAAATACCAAACCTTTTTGTTCCCTTAACATACCTGAGAATCCTTTTTGTTGCCTGCCAATGTGCTTCTTTTGGCCTCTCCATGAATATGTAAATCAAACTAATAGCATGCATTATATCAGTCCTAGTTGCAGTCAAATAGATGAGGTTGCCAACTATGCTCTTGTACAAACTAGGATCAAAATCCTTGCTGTTGTCCTCTCTACTGAGTTTTAATCCCATCACTGTGGGAGTTATTGCCGCTTTGCTTTCCTGCATATTAAATATTTCTAAAAATTCATTGACATATTTTTCTTGTGAGATAAAAATCCCATTTTCATTTTTCTCTACTTCTGTTCCTAAGAAGTATTTCAGCAAACCCATATCGGTAATTTCAAATTCGTCTTTCATGAAATTTTTAAAATTTTCAATAAGGTAATCATCATTACCTGTGAAAATTACCTCATCAACATATAAAACAACTACCAACATTTTACCATATTTTTCTTTAATGTATAGGGTGGGTTCTCCCTCACATTTTTCAAATCCATTTTCCAGTAGATAGGAATCTATGTTACTGTACCATGCTCTTGGCACTTGCTTTAGCCCATAAAGATCTTTCTTCATTTTGCACACTTTGTGCTCTTGGCATTTCGTTTCGTACCCTAGAGGTTTTTCAATGTAAACCTCTTCCATTAACACTCCATTTAGGAATGCTGACTTCACGTCCATTTGGTAAAATTTCCACTTGTTTTGTGCTACTATGGATAACATTGCTCTCACGGTTTCCATTCTAGCAATCGGTGCGAAATTTTCCTCATAGTCTCTCCCATGTTGCTACTTATACCCTTTGACAACAATTCTGGCCTTGTGTCTCTCTATTTTTCCTTCAGCATTACTCTTGGTCTTGTAGATCCATTTAACTCCAATAACATCTTTACCTTTTGGGAGTTCAACTAAATCCCATGTCTTATTTCTTTCTATGGCATTAATCTCCTCATCCATAGCTTCTATCCATTTCCTATCTTTAATAGCTTCCTCAAAATGAATAGGGTCATCAACATGACAATATAAAGAAAATAAACAGTTCATACCTTCATTTGCTGCCTCTTGCTCATAAATGTCATTTAAATTTCTGAACTTCTTTCCTCTTTCATTTGGTGTATGAGTGCTTGAAATAGCACTCGAATCTCCTCCTTGTGGTGTGCTTGGAGAAGCACTTTAATTTCTCCTCAAGGGTGTTCCTTGCTGCCCTTGTGTTGGTGCTGCATTTGAGGGATGTATTTCAGCCATCTCTTCATCATCTTCATCATGAGACAAATAGTTTTTAACATTCACTGTTTTCTCTATGCTTCCATCCTAAGCTTCCTCTTCAATAAATTTAACATCTCTGCTCACAATAAACTTCTTGGTGGATGGGTTGCACAACCTATAAGATTTGGATTCCTCACTATATCCAATCAAAATACATTTCTCCCCCTTGATGTCCCACTTCTTCCTTAGCTGATCTGGAATGTGTGCATAAGCCACACAACCAAAAAATTTCATGTGGGTGACTCCTTGCTTTGTCCCACTCCATGCTTCTTCTGGAACTTTGTTCATGACTGATTTTGTTGGGCACCTATTGAAAATGTACGCTGCACAATGTACAACTTCAACCCAATAATCATTCGGAAAATGCTTATCCTTTAACATACTCCTTACCATATCCATGATTTTCCTATTCTTCCTTTCAACAACTCCATTTTGCTGCGGAGTGTACCTTGTTGTAAACTACTTATGAATCCCATTTTCTCTACAAAAATGTAGAAATTCTTTGGAGATATACTCACCTCCTCTATCAGTCCTGATGACTTTGATATGCAGCCCACTTTGGTTCTCCACAAGTGCTTTGAAAATGCAGAATCTTTCAAACACTTCACTTCTTCTTTTTTAAAATGTAAACCGAAGTTTTTCTAGTAAAATAATCAATAAATGTTAGCATATAGTGGCTGCTTGCAAGTGATGGAGTTTGCATCAGTCCACATAAATCTGAGTGGACAATTTCCAAGGGTGCTTTTGCCCTTATGCTTTTCCCGGATGGAAAAATTTCTCTATGTTGTTTCCCTAAGATACAACCTTCACAAAGCCTGTCTGGTTTCTCAATCAATGGCAATCCTGCTACCATTCCTTTTCTATTCAACAAGTTAAGACCTCCAAAGTTGAGATGTCCAAATCTCAAGTGCCACAACCAATTCTCATCTTTTGGTTCGCTTTGGAAAGCCCCTTGTGTCACTGCTGTTATTTCTTCTCCATTCTTCAAATCTACTCTCATCCTGAGAGGGAACATCATGTTCCTTGTCATCTTCACTTCAACAATACATTTTTTGCTGGGTGGTTTATCCATGATGGTGCATACATCATCCTCAAAGAAAACATTGTACCCCTTTTGAACAAGTTGTCCAATACTTAAGAGGTTACATTTCATTCCAGGAACATAATAAAGATCTGCTATGGATTTATTTTCTCCTTTCCTTGTTAAGACATTTACTTCCCCTTTTCTGATAACAGAAACTTTACTATCAGTCCCTAATGTGACTTGTGATTTCACATTCTCATCTAGCATAGAAAACATGGCTATGTTTCCTGTCATATGGTTACTGCAACCGGAGTCTAGAAACCATAAATCTTCACTCTTTTCCTCAGCCATATTACAAGCTAATTTTTTTTTATCTTGGTTGATATTTTCTCTAGTGAAATTTTCATTTGTTCTATTACTCATATCATGCCGCTTCTTCCTACATTAATTTGCGTAATGCCCATAGTTTATACAATAATGACATTGGACATTGGATTTGTCATACCTTTTTCCTTTAGCATGTTGCTGACCACTTTGCTAACTGCTACCTTGGCCTTGGTTCTGATTTGGATTGCTACCCCTTCCTTGAGCATTTGCTGGACTGTTTCTTCCACCTATGTTTTGGCTTCTGCCTCTTCCTCTCTTGTTTCCTCTGCCTTGACCTCTTCCTCTTCCAAAGGACATCTGGGTCTTAAAAGGCATGCTCCAGAGATGAGTTTTCATTTCTACCCAATCTCTGCTCATGTGTCATTAGTGATGCATGTAGCTCATCAACTGAAAAGTTTGTGAGATCCTTTGTCTCTTCTATGGTGGTGACAATCACATAAAACCTTGAGGGTAGGCTCCTCAATAGTTTCTCCACAATCCTCCTTTCTTCAAGAGTCTCTCCATGAGACTTTATTTGTGTGACCATTCCAATCACATGTGTGAAGAATGAGTCAATGTTATCTGACTCCTTCATGCATAGAGTCTCAAAATCTCTCCTCAGCAATTGTAGTTTTGTTGTCTTCACTTTCTCCATGCCTTGATAGGTTGTCTTGAGAGTTTTCCATGCTTCTTTGGATCTCTTAGCTGCTGCTATCCTTGGAAACACACTCTCATGCACTACTTGATACAAAAAGTAGAGGGCTTTGGAGTCCTTCTTTTTATTTCTCTTCAACAAGTATTTCTCTGCCTGAGTTAAATCATTAAACTCATTTTCATCCACTGGTTCTTCAAAACCATCCTCAACAAGTTCCCATAGGTCTTGGGAAGAAAATAGGGCTCTCATAGTTATTTCCCAGTAGTCATAGTTTTTCACATTAAATTGTGGGAGCTGAGCATTACCAATACTCATGCTAGTGTTGGCTCCAGCCATCATTGCAATCTAACTATGCTTCAAAACACTTGACTATGTATTTAAAATAAACTGATTGTTCTACAAACAATAACACAAATAAAACTGTCTTGAGAAATACCTTGGATTCTTTTGACTGAGTCTTCACTCTGCTGGAGAAGCTTCTGCAACAAGAAATCCTTCCTTCAGCTTCTTTGACACCTTCAAAGAGCCTGGACTAGCTCTGATACCATGTTGGAATTTCTGAGAATTCCAGAACAATATGGAGAGAATGATACTCTCATCTTAACATAGAGAAAATAAAGAATTTCTTAAGGGAGAGAGTTTCACACTATTTAAAAACTTCTATTTCATTAATCAAAAACTAACTGTTACAAAATTTTCTCACACAGAGGGATTACAAAATGTGGACTATTACAAAACACAGTGGCAACAACACTCTCTGTCTTTCTGAAAAGAAAAACACTATGTTCTGTTTCAAAAACAACGCACTGTTGTGCTTTTACAATACTCTATCTCTTACACTGCTGTGTAAATGAAATAATAAAACATTACTTTTCCTTCGGGCTACTTTCGTTTATATATATCGTAACATATAAAACAAACATAAAAATATATAAAACTAAAACATGTGTGTGAGACTTGCAGGGTCCACCTTTCAATGCGCTCATATAATATATATGTTAAAACACACACACACACACACACACACACACATATATATATATATATTACAAAAATTTAAATCGTTCATCGCGCAATACAAAACAACATTAAAACATTTAACGTTAAAACCTTTACAAAACAATGTGCCTGGACCTCAAAACAAATCAACCAAATTTAATTCACAAATTCGCATTACGAATTGGGCTTGTGACATCAGTGCTTTGTGCGTGCGATGGTTTATCAAATCCACCCTATAAACTGACATCGCGTCCAAAATTTGGCCTTCGATACAGTGAGTTTTGTGCGCACGATGAAACATACAATCGGGCTCATAAAACACATCACGTCCAGTTTTTCAACTCCGGGGTCGGGCCAACAAATAATGCGATCCAATCCTTTGCTGTCATGTGCTCCTAATGATTTGGCTCCTGTCGTGGCCGTGGGGACCACCGGTCTTCAAACCTATTCAAAATCCCATGTGTTCAAACAAAACCTATGTTGTTCTCAATATATAACTCTGTTTTCTTTTAATGTACAGAAACTGGCGCCGAAACCTCGGTTTCCCAAACAGAGAACTATGTACCCTTTTCTCAAAATCGAATTTGACTTCTCAAACATAATAGCAAGAAGCTGAGTACAAAATCCTGAAGAAAGAAAAATGGAAAGCGGCTACTATCAGTAAAATTTCAGAGACCAATTTAGAAACCAACTGCTTGTGGGCTGAGCAGTTGAAAGTAACATTTCAACACGGATCATGAATTAAAAAGATTCAACCAAAAAATAAAAATACCAAAACCAAAACGAATGGATTCGCCAAAGCTTGAGAAAGCCACACTGATTTCAAAGAAAAAACAAAGTGTGTGAGCGATGGCTCTCTGGTTTGGAAATTCCTCAGCAACTTTAATAGAGCAGAGAATTCAAGCTGATGACACTGGTATTTTCATCGCGGTCCATCTCGATACCAAAAGAGACGTGGAACTTCTGCAATACAGAGGTGAAACTTCTCGTCTAGATGCGCAAAGAACATCTAAGAAATAATGGCGATAAAAGGTCAGCCCAATAGACATTAATAATTAAAGGTAGAGCACAAAGTGGAAGACATTAATGTTAATGTTCAGTGAGTTAGTTAGGTTGAAGGAGACATTGGATCTATTGGTCTAAACCATTTCAATCGTCTAACATTTCATCTAGTGGCCCAAGCACTAATAGACTGGCAGCTAGAAAAGTTTTTTTCAAGTAATAACACCTTACGTTGTAAATATTAATCTTCTCACTTGTCCTTAAAAAATTTATTCTCCACCTAGAACAAATGTGTCTCTCTCGAAAGGGTGGAAGTAATACATAACATAAAAAGGTATTTTTAAACAATAATCTAATTTCAATCATGAAATTTAAAATTCAAAATAATATATGAAAATGTAGCTAAATATGTTTAAACTTAGAATTTTAATGAAATAAAATTCTAAAGAAGAAAGTACCTAACCAACGCATTAATTTAATTTCTAGCATTAAATTTGGAATTTAAAATATTATATTTTAAAAAATTGAAAAGTAATTATCTTATTTCCAATTAAAATGTATTAAAATTTAAAATTTTAATAAAAATATGTGAAATAGAATATTTTTAAGAAGAAAGACTCTCATTGTGATAGTTGGTTTAAAGTTTAACTAGTTGTTATGTTATTTAATTGTAAATGACTAAACATTTATGTTTTTAAGAAAAATATTATCTCATAAACAAAAACAAATTATGTTTTTGGCTTAAATTAAATTTATTAATGGAATAGAGGTTCTATAGAAAGTTAAAAATACTTATGGTAAAAGTATTTCAAGAACTGAGAGTAGTTTAACAGAAAACAGCTGAAGATATTTACCCCTCCTCCAGGGATAAAGAGTGCATCCTAGTTAAGAAGGGGGGTTCTATTCTGAGACTAAGGGGGAAGAGAGTGGAGTACTCCTGAGCTGGTGGTGACCCGTGAAAACACTCAGCATTCCCTATTCCTAGAAAAGAATAAGTACTGGGCCAAGGGCCTTGAGATCTCTTCTGGAAAATTCTGTCAACCTATTGTACTCCGTATGGAGCACGAGGGGATTCGAGAACGCGATTTCATCACTCATGGTAAGGTGGACAAGATCAGAAAGTCTGGAAAAACATACAAGTATATACTAGACAACATGGTACTGGATATGCTATCTAACTATTTATAACCTTCTTGATACATTTTGGGTTATTTAATGATGAAATGAAGTTTTCTCCATATTATAAATGTGGAGATGTGTTGTATATGTGTTTCCATTAAATGAACAGTGGAACTCAGATAATACAATAATATTTTTAATTATACAAACTTTGGTTTATTTTTGAAAAACAAGAAAAGGATTGTGTTTATTGAAACAGATGGAATAAAATAGAAACTACTGCTACAAGAATGTTAACATAGGAAACTGTTAAATCCAATTTTAGGGTCAAAAACCCAAATATACGAGTTGGTCGTTAACTCTTCTCTATGATAAACACAAACATAATGGTTTGGACATGTCATTAAGAAGTAAGTAAGAAATTTTGTACCATAGCCTGTTTAAGGGTGTGCCGCTACTAAGAACAGTAAAATGAATGAAGAAAAATAAATAAAAAAGATTACATATATAGTAAACCCCAGAACTAGTAACTAACCTTACAAAATACACATATAATGATATCGAAAGAATAGGTCAAGCCTTACCGAAAACAATATTCCGCAGGAGCCAAGATAAATGTAATAGAACTATTTACAAGATTTTAGAAGATGTATTTCATGCCCATATGAGGAAAATTAGTAAACACTGTGCGCTAAGGATGATTATACCCAAAAGAGATGAAAACATTTCATCAAAGAGGAATTAAGCAGTTTCTTTTGCATGAACAGAGAAAACTCGAAAATAGGAAAAATGCTTAAGTATAAAAGTAAGGAATTTTATAGCATTCGAGATAGAATGTCAATCAGAACTTCATTGACTATGGAATATTATCCTTTCATAAATTCGAACCAGATGATACATCGTTTTCTTGCAAAAGAAAATACTAAGTATAGTTCTAGATAGAGTCACAAAAGTCAATAATGTGTACGAGCAGGTCAAAGCCCCTCATAATCATAGAAAATAGAAATCTAAGAAACGACATGCAAGCGTAAAACTCTAAATCAAAGATTCTTGATGCTGAGATAATATCTAAGGAAGTCGAAGGCCCTCTTTTAAAAATTACACATAAACCATACAGCGGTACTTGAAAATCAAAGAAAGAATCAAGGCACCGACCCTCTGTACCAAGGAAAGTAAAAAAGATGGACATTTCAAGGGACAAGCCAGGCTTTACCTGCACAAAGAGAAAGAGGCAGAGGAAACATTAGTGATAAATTTATACTGGCAAACTAGCAATAGAAATTAAAATAGAACGAACAACGAAAGTAGTAAACTATTACTTGAGTACAAGAGCTCCTCTGCAGGCTCAATGGGAGAAACCCTGTGAATAAGTCACTAAAAGAAATCAATCATCCTAGTCAGAGGAGGGTGAAAATATAATTAGTGAAACAAGGCATAATTTAAGCTTATCTCTTAGCTCACCTTCTATTCATTAAAGTAGCTTGTTTGAGAAAGAATTTCCGCGACAACCTCTGAGCAGAGATAGTTCTGTCGAGATAAGCAAGGATGCCATGTTAAAACCTTAAATGAACAGAAATACACATGTAGAGAAATGAGAGACTGTCAAGTCGATTAAACAAGAAAATCAACCCCAAATTGAACGGATTAAGATTCAAGCGGTCAAGTAAGTTGTTATGTATGGAGTCATGCCCTGGAGAGGCCAAGTGGAGCCGACATGGAGCCAAAGGCCAGCCAGACGGCAGAGCCTCGAGGCAAGCTGAAGGGTTACAAAGGGGAATCATTGGTAGCAAATGATAGAAGACAATTAGGGCTTGGGGAGGTCTATACCCTAAATGGGTACTCCTCCAATCTCCACCATCGATCATAAGCCTTGAAATTCAACTATGAAATATCTTAACAATTGTTGAACGGATGGGATGGTGGTACAGTTTCATTAAATTCCAAAGGAACAAGACCCAAAACTCCAAACAAAATCTTTGTGTTATGAATCATTTGAATCAAGAATTATTGTCAATCAATATTAACATAAAGTCAAACATAAGGTTTTCTTTTTGTCACATTCATCTACCATAAGTAATCTATCATGAAATAGTAATCACATGGGTCTTATGTACCAGAAGAAATAAATGAGTAACTTTGTTGATTGTTAAATACACTGCCAAGTATCATGCATACGGGGCAAGTGGCAAGCTTGAAACCTGTGACGAAATCCCCAATTTACATTTTTGTTATGTTTATGAAACGTAAGGGTTTGGAAAAGGGACTATATATATATATATATGTGTGTGTGTGTGTGTGTGTGTGTAAAATTGTAAAATTATATAGTCAAGGTTTGTTTAAGGTAATTTTTTTCTTTTATTGATTTATGATAGACGTTACAAGTGGTATCAGAGAAACATTTGCATGTTGGGACCCTAAGGGTCACCTAAGATGACAATTTTTTCTGTAAATGATGCACAAAAAAAGGATAGCATAGTAGGAAACAATATGAGGAGGGGTTTGACATAGAAAAAACCCAAGAATGTAGGGGAACCTACACCCCAACGCAATCAAAAATGGATCTTGAAATGTGGATTCAGCTCAGCGTTGATAAACACCAACAAACTAGTAGACTGTTGGAGGAGCAGCAGCACGAAACCATAATCTTGCTAAGTACTGTGCAAAAGCTTCAAGAGGAAATGGTCCATGTTAGGAGTGACAATGAGAACCTGATGCAAGAGTAGAAGAGGATACTCAAAAGCCTGTATGATAGGCACAATCAAGGCGTGCTACAACCCAGTCTGGAAAGAGAAACACAAGAAAAAAATGAACGGAAAACCAATGACAGAATGGAAAAGAGCCATTCCCAGTGGAGTAAAAAACATAGAAACTATAATGAGGCAGATTCTATAAATGTTTTAGAACAACAAGAAATTAAGAAGAAAAAAGTGGAGCTACAAGGAGAGTTCCGAAAGATAAAACCACCTACGTTTGATGGAGAAGCGGATGAGGTGGATGAAAAACTATTCATTAACATGAACAAGTACTTTCAAGTGTATGAGTACAACAATAATCTTAAATCTAGACTGGCCATCTACCAGCTAAGAGAGAGGGCCACCTTGTGGTGGTAGAAATTTAAGAATGCACATAGCATTGAATATCGGGACGTGACATGGGATGCATTTCAACAATACTTCAAGGACAGGTACCTAACATAACTTTTTTATGATGAAACTTCCAGGGAATTCTATGACTTGAAGTTGATACAAATGACAATGAATGAAAACATAACCAAGTTCACTTTCCGGTTAAGATACGTTCCTTATTTAAGGGATGAAAAGGCTAAGGTTCAGCGATTTTTTAGAATTTTTCCGACTCACATGAAAGAGTGAATTGAATTCTTGATTCCAAAGACCATGGACAAGGAAGTTTAGAAGGCGAGAATGTGTTACCATTAGTCCAAGGCAAAAGGAGAATTGGGAGCCAAAGAAAGGGTAGAAAGGTGGTCCAAATTTCAAAAGTTCAAGAACAGTAACTTTAAGAATTCTACCAGGAATTCATTGAGAAAATAGTTCGGGAGAAATCACCAAAGAAAACGTTGGCCTGCAGAAGAGAAGCCCACATAAGCTTCCAACAAACCTGAACAAGGACAAAGCCAGAAACTGCCTTTGCAGTACTGGGGGTGTGGTGAGGCTCACTATTACAAGAGTTGTCCACAGCGGGGAAGAAATGATACAGTAGCCAATCTACAGGAAACCTCTATAGTGGGTGATGTGGCCCAGAACATACCCAAGATTAATGTAGCCTTGGAAGATCGATAGGAAGATTACCAACAAACAATGATAGAATTGGAAGGTAAGCTAATTTCACAGTCTGTTTCTATTTTGGTTGAACTAGATGCAAGCTTAAGTTATATAAACCCCAAAATAGTAGAAAACGTAAATTACAAAGTCAGAAATTCAAAATCCCTCGCTAGTACAACTAGCCACTAGAGAAAAAAGGAATGTTTGTGCCAAAATTCCAAACTTTGTGCTGGAAATTGGAAACCAGGAATTGAACGTGGATCTGAATGTGTTTCCCTTGGGATCCTATGATGTATTATTGGGAATGGATTGATTGGAAAGAAATTGGACACTGGTAGACTGTAAGGAAAATATTATATATTATAGAATGCAAGAAGGAATTCGCAAGGAGATACAAGGAATTAAGAAGCCTCTACAGCTACGTCCTATTACAACCTTTCAAATGGGTAAGTGTATTAGGAAAGGATTTCAGTTATATGCCATTTAGGTGGGTTTCAATAATACTAAAGAAAATACTCCTATGATGTAGAACATACTAGTGGTGCAAGATTTCATGGATGTATTCCCAGAAGATGTATCGAGATTTCCACCAAGAAGGGATATTGATTTCACTATTGAGTTGATGTGTAGAGCATCACCAATTTCAAGGGCCCCATATTAAATGAGTGTACCAGAGTTAATGAAATTAAAAATTCAATTACAAGAGTTGTTGGATAATTGTATGCTAAGTTTATAAAATGTGATTTCTTCAACGAAGAAATTCATTATCTAGGCCATGTTATTTTCGCTGAGGGAATCATGGTTGATCCAGAGAAAATTAAGACAATTATGGAATGGTGAGTAACCCAAAATGTGGCAGATATCTAATCCTTTATGGGGTTGGATAGATATTATCAACATTTCATTGAAGTATTTTCGAAGATTTCCATTCCAATTACATATTTGCAAACAAAGGGAAAAATGTTCAGATGTACTACGAAGTGTCAAAATAGTTTTGATAAGTTGAAACATTTGTTGACCACAACCCCAGTGTTGAGGGTGCCTGATTCCAATAACGAATTTGAAGTTCATACCGATGGTTGTAAAGAAGTAGTCGGAACGATTATTTCACAAGAAGGAAGGGTGGTTGCCTATGAATCACAAAAATTAAAAGAGAATTAACAATGATATTTAGCTTCTGATTTAGAGCTGACGGTGGTAGTGCATGCACTCCGGGTATGGAGGCACTACTTGTTAGGAAAAATATTTGTGTTAAAAAATGACCATAGCTACTTTAAGAAAGTTGATCCTAACTCTTGACAGGAAAGGTGGAATGCCTTCTTAAGTGAGTTTGATATGGATATCCATCATGTAAAAGGTAAGGAAAACCAGGTGGCGGATGCCTTAAGCAGAAAACTGCATTGTGTTTATGAAATTTTCTATAACCAGATTGAATGTAAAATTGTGGATCAGATAAAAGAGGAAGCCAGGAAGGATCTTGAATACCATTTTTTATGGCAGCAAGTGGAGGAATACAAAAGGTAAGAAAAGCCTCTTGACTATGGGGCTAGGAAAGATCAATTGCTAAACTTGAAGGAGGAAATATATATTCCCAATCGAACAGGTTTGAAGGAGTTGATCATGGATGAATATCATCGCATTAATTACTCAGGACATCTAGGATACCTGAAAATGCTAACAACAATTAGAAAGGCCTATTTATTGCCTGGTATGCGAAGAAATATTGGAGAATATTTGAACAAATTATTGGAGTGTCAACAGGTTAAGGTGGAGCATCAACATCCAGCCGAATTGTTGCAGCCTATCTCAGTACCTGAGTGCAAATGGGAGATTATATCCCTAGACTTTATTACTGGTTTACCAAGATCAAAAAATCACAATGACTCAATTATGGTGTTGTTTGATAGGTTGAGCAAGGCAGCAAATTTCATACCTATACAATCTACCTATAAAACTGTGCAGATAGTAGATTTCTTTATGAGAGATATTTCTACACTACATGGTATTCCAAAGACTGTCATATTAGACAAGGATGTTAAGTTTACTTTAGCATTCTGGAAGACCTTGTTTATACATTTGGGAACCGAAATTAATTTGAACACCACTTACCATCCTCAGACGAATGAAAAAACTGAAAGAAGTAAACGAAATCCTGGAGGATATGTTGCGCATGTATGCGATGTAGCAGCCAATGAAATGGGAATAATATTTTCACTTGGTATAATTTTCCTACAACAATGGTTATCATGATTCTCTTAAGATGAGCCCTTTCGAAGCTTTGTATGTACTACAATGTCATACTTCCATCAATTGGAGTAGTCCCGAAACCAAGTTGATGCTTGGACCTGAGATATTAGCTGATATGGAATCAAAATTAAGAAAAATTAGACAAAATCTGAGAGCTGCTCAAGATCGTCAGAAGGTGTATGCGGATAAGAAGAGGACTTATCAAGAATATTAGGTGGGCGACCATGTGTATGTAAGGATTAAACAAAAGAGGAGAACATTAAGGTGGGCCTCCTGTGCCAAGTTAGCTCCTAGGTTCTGTGGATCCTTTTAGATATTGGAGAGGGTGGGAACTATGGCATACCGATTGGCTTTACCCAGCCATATTTAGGTGCACAACATGTTTCATGTATCCTTAATAAAAAGCTACGTGCATGACCCAAAGCATGTAATCCATTGGAAAAGTATTCAGGTAGGGTAAGATTAAGCAACCTACCTTAAAATAACCAAGCGTTATGACAGTTTAATTCAGATTTTTGATATGTACAAGTCGAACCAGACGGCTAATTTCTGGTCGAACCTCAACGTATACTCCATCAGAGAGAAATCATGCTTCGGAGGCGAGCCATCACCCAGTTTAAAGTGTAGTGGAAGCACTTCAGCTCGGATGAGGCCACCTAGGAAGATGAAGGATTTTTTCATGAGGCTTACCCATAATTATTTTCTTAGCCAAGATGAAACACCGAGGATGGTGTTTGCTTCGAGGGGAAGTTGTGACAACTAGTTTAAAGTTTAACTAGTTGTTATGTTATTTAATTTTAAATGACTAAACATTTATGTTCTTGACAAAAGGATTATCTTATAAACAAAAATAAATTATGTTTTTGGTTGAAATTAAATTTATTAATGGAAAAGAGGTTCCATAAAAAGTTAAAAATACTCATGGTAAAAATATTCCAGGAACTGAGAGTAGTTGAACAAAAAATAATTGAAGACAGTTACCTCTCCTCTAGGGATAAAGAGTGCATCCCAGTGAGGAAGGGGGGTTCTGTTCTGAGACTAAGGGACAAGAGAGTGGAGTATTCCTGAGCTCATGGTGACCAGTGGAAAACACTCAGCATTCCCTTTTCCTAAAAAAGAAGAATTACTAGGCCAAGCGCCTTGAGGTCTCTTCTGGAAAATTCTGTCAACCTACTAGACTCAGTATGGAGCACGGGGGGAGTTGAGGACATTATTTCCTCACTCATGGTAGGGTGGACAACATCAACAAGTCTAAAAAAATAGATAAGTATTTACTGGAAAACATGATACTAGATATGTTGTCTAACTATTTATAACCTACTTGATATAGTTTGGGTTATTTAATGATGAAATGGAGATTTATCCATATTACAAGTGTAGAGATGTGTTTTATATGTGTTTCCTTTAAATGTACAGTGGAACTCAGATAATAAAATAATATTTGTAATTATGAAAAATCTCGTTTATTTCTGAAAAAACAAGAAAAGGATTGTGTTTATTGAAACAAATGGAATAAACGGAAACTACTACTACAAGAATGTTAACATGAGAAACTGTTCACTCCGAGTTTAGGGTCGAAAACACCAATATCTAAGTTGGTGATTAATTGTTATCTATGATAAACACGGACAGAATGGTCCAGACATGTCATTAAGAAGTAAGCAATAAATTATGTACTAAAACCCGTTTAAGGGTGTGCTGGTACTAAGAACAATAAAATGAATGAAGGAAAAGAAATAACAAATATTGCATACATAGTAAACCCCAGAACCAGTAACTAACATTACAAAATATACATATAACAATAGTGAAAGAATGGTCAAGCCAGACCAGAAAAAATATTCTGTAGGAGCCAAGATAAATCTAATAGAACTAGTTGCAATATTCAGAAGAAGTATTTCATGCCCATATCAGGAAATTTAGTAAAACATGTGCCCTAAGACTGATTATACCCAAAAGAGATGAAAAAATTTCATTGAAGAGGAATTAAACAGTTTCTTTTGCATGAACAGAGAATACTCAAAAACATGAAAAATGCTTAAGTATGAAAGTAAGGAATTTTATAACATTGAATATAGGATGTAAATCAGAACTTCACTGAGTATGGAATATTATACTTTCATAAATTCGAACTATATAATACAGCGTTTTCTCGCACAATAAAATACTAAGTATAGTTCTAGACATAGTCACAAAAGTTGATAATGCCTATGAGCAGGGTGAAGCCCCTCGTAATTGCAGAAAATTGAAATCTAACAAACGACATGCAAGACTAAAACTCTAAATCAAAGATTCATGAGGCCAGTAGCATCTCTAAGGAAGCTGAAGGCCCTCTGTTAAACAGTATGTTATCACTCTAGTAATTCTAAATTTGTGATATTTTGGTTTTTATTCAAAGAACACTAGAGGTAACCACAAACCAACTTCAAACTCTAAGATCTAGCCTTCCTAAGTTTCGGAGAGGGCTCTCCCTTTGAAATTTAACTTTGTTTTGATTTGAAATATTAGGCTAGTTACAAATGTGCAACTTTGGTTTTGTTTTGGTAGATTTGGTGGGAAAAAACACTTGAAAGGATGGATAGTGGGAAATATATTTTTCCATTGGGCTAAGGATTCAAAATCAAGCAAACAAGACTGAGATCAAGGCTAACAAGTCAAATATTTTCAAGGCAAGATAGATAACCCTTGATGACCTTGGAAAGTTGTTTTTATGAGGTGGTATGATCGAGATAAAAGGAAATTAAGAATCCTTTTATCTAGAAAACGAAGTAGTAGGAAGAGTTCAAATGAGAGAGGGAGAAATTAAGGGTTCCCTACACTGGAAATCAGAGGAAAGCATATAAATGATAACTAGTTAAAAAGATGGTGCTTTTAACAAATCCTGTAGTAATGCTCCTAGTTACACGTTTAGATTTAGAATAAACATAGATGGATGCATGTAACAAAGAAAGATAACAATGACAAGTAATGAAATACTTCACTCCAAATAGCTCATCACAGGAATCAAGAAGTATGATGCCAATTGGTTTGATGCAGCCTGCTACTCGAATTTTGACACACAAAAAGCTTTGAAGTCCAAGAAGAAATGACTATAACAATCCCAACAATTTTATTCCACACCCAAATACTTCTAAAGATGAATTATTTATAAATATTTCTTTACAAAATATCCTAGAAAACTTCTAGGAATTATCTTAGGAAAATAAAATATCTTTACAAGAATAATAGAGACAGCTCCTTAACAAATCAACAAGTTGTCCTATTTATCCAAAAGAAATAGAAATTTTTTTGAGGATAAGATGCAGCTGGCTGCCTTGGTGTCCTCCTTGCTAGCACTTAGATATTTTTTGGAATCTGATCTACCTTATCTGATACTCTTTCTCTGATTCTCTTTATTCACTAATACTCTCTAAACTCTGATACTCTTTAACCATAACCAAAAACTGTTTTACTGCTGTAAAAATTCTGTTTTGACTGTAAATAAAAAAAAAATCTTCTCATTTCATTTGTTTGTCTTTTATCATTGATAATAAATATGTGAGTGCTTACCAATCCTCATCTTTAGGAATTTGTATTTTCTTTAATTTCCTAAATTTTTCATCAGCTTCAGTATATCTAGCAAAGGTTGGCTTGATGACAAACAAGCGTTTTATCTCATGTTGCAAGTAAAATAAGTCTTCAAAACTCTTGAGTAACACTTTTCCAGTTGGAATGCCTTTTCCTTGTGGTTTATTTACCTATTCTTTTGCGAAATCTATAATTTTCTTATCATAGTCATTCTGAGGCATCAATTTATCATTAATGACCATAATGTCAGGCAGTCCTTTTTGCCTCAAATTTGTAAACTTAACCATAAATTTGATTATGGTAGTATTCATGCTTTCACGCTTTTCTTCAAGTTGCCTCATCATATTTTTCTTTGTAGTAACTTTCCTAACTTCTAGGATAGTTTCAGTCCTATCTGTAATCTTGAGTTCTTCTAACTCCTGTCTATTTTTGCTATTAAGGAAGGTGATCAGCCTTAAATCTTTCTCTGATTTGTCAGCCAGTTTAGTTTGAGTCTTGAATTTTTGCTTGTGCTTTTGGTAATAACTCTCTTTGCTCAAAAATTACCTGAATTGAAGGCCACACATCGTGGATGGCTTCAATGAAATTGTTCAAAAGGTGATTTTCGATGTATGATATTTTCTCCTTTAATGTCAATTCCTTCTGCAGTTTCTTTAACTCTTCATTCAGTCTGATGGCATTTTATTCGTGTGTCTTTGAATTTATTTGAGCTAATTTTCTTGATTTCTCAATATTTTCTACCATCTTTGTCAACTTGTTAATCTCATTTGTCTTTAAATACATTTCTTCCATTGCTTTCACTAATTTGATGGCCTCACCTGTAGGTTGTACTGCTGTTGTAGATGATTCAGTAGCTGAGGTTGTGGAAGAAGTCACTGGCACTGCAATAGCCAGTATTTCTTTGGGTGCCAAATCTTCTGCTAAAGTTGAAGGCATTGTTGTAGTGATTACATGAATAACTGTAGGAATCTCTGGTTCTTTCACTATTTCCTTCTCCTGGACGAGTTTTTCCATATGAATCTCCATCTCCTTAACCTGGGTTGTTAAATGAAGAGTTAAATTCATCATGTCATCTTTTTCATTTTCTTCCTGTATGATTTCTTTTATTTGTGGATGTTCACTTTGAGGAAATTTGAGCTGTTTCCTCAAAGCTGCTATATCTTAATTTTTCTTCTTCACCAATAATTCTGCTGCTTTGATATTAGCAGGGTCATATCCCACCTGCAACACTAGTTCTTCTAAGGCTTTTATACTTAGATCCTTCACATACAATGAGGATTTGTCCATCTTAATATGATCTTGCATGTTGGATATGGTCTTTTGGAGCTTTTGAGCACTCATGGCTTTATTTGTGACAGTAGAATATAACATTTCATAGGTCTGTCTATGGAACTCAATTTGATTAAGAGCATGGATCTTATTTATATGGACTTCCAAATCAAATTTCTTATCATCTACCACTGTCTTTGGAGATTTGACTGTGTGTTGTAACACTGACATGATTAGCTTTTGATTAGAATAATCAAATGCAAAAAGGAGCCTGTTTTTCCCACATGGAGTCTGTTTGAGATATTGAGAATAAATATTATTTTTTATATCTTCATTCTTTAGTTTAATCTGCTTATCTTTTCCTTTGATATCCAAATATTTTTCCTCAGCTGCCTGTGAGGAAGAGGCTTCCATGCTTTGTTGTCTTTCCTTCAACTGTGTGTCTTCATTGTAGATTTGTTCTTTGTTCTGATTTTTAGTAGTTGGTTCATTGATAATCATAGTAGCAACATTTGTTTCTGGCAAATCTGTATTGGTATTTAGATCCTTTGTTTCTTCCACATCAATTGTTACTTTTCCTTTACCTATTGAATCTAACTTGGGCCTTTTTTTATATGTGAGCTTGAACTTGGTTTCAGTTATAGTTTTTGCTACATACGCTTCTTCTTCCCTTACTCTTTTAATAGAATTTTCTGGTTGATTTGTAGTCTCTAAAGTAGGACTAGTATTACCTTTGTTCACTGCATTTGTTAAGGTGTTTTCAGTCCACTCAATCTGATTTGCAAATTTTTCTTTTTATGTTTTTGCTTCATGGATGAAGGGCGCTAACTTGAATTTAACCCTTAGCTTGCTTAGGATCCCTTGTGGATCATAATTCCAATGAAAACTTTCTTCAAATTTATATTCCAATAGTTGCTTACCTACCTCTTTCTCTACATCCTTGTGATTGCATATGAATGGCCCTATCTGATTTTTTAGTTTGAATTGAGATTTCTTCTTAGCTGCCATGAAATTTATGGAATCAGAGTTTAGGATCTGCCTGATATACTCCAAGGCAAAGATACTCCTTGAAGGATGTTTGGGTAACTTGTAAGGTAACAAGTTTGACTCAAAGACTCTGATCTCAATATATTATTCATACAAATACCAGTCACCAACCTTACTCTTCTCTGACAACTGCAATATCTTTTTCATTTCTTCATTTATTCTTGGTTGCTCTGCTTTGGTTAACATTTTGATCATTGGATGTAAAAATAAGTTTGAAAATTCTGAATATGTGAAATATGTACATTCTTTCCTAAGCAAGGATGTACAAAAAATGACAAATAGAGGATTTCCCTCTATGTCAATTTTTTGGAGAGTAACTGGAAAATTATCTGATTGGAAGTATAAAAACAAATAGAAAAGGATGGAATTATATCTGAATACTCCCTCAATTGGAAAATTGGTCAATTGATAATGAATACTATCAGCAATGAAATGAGCATAATAAAAAATTACCGATGGTGGTTGACTTGGGGAAAAAGTGGATAAGAACCCCAAGATGGACTCATCTCTGTGTTCATCAGTAAAATATCCAAGGATGATGGAAAGCATGAAAATCACATGTCTTGAACCTTTATGGAATTTAGCAGTAGAATATGGGGGATTTAGCTTAGGAATTTCTACATGCAAAGGCATAAATGTCTGAAAAATCATGAATCTCTTGGGGAAATCTAGGCCAATATATAACTTGGTGAGGGCCTCTATAAATAAAGGGACTTCTTGGGTGTCAGGTTGAAGCTGTAGCATCTAGTTAATTGATTCTGCAGTAATGGTAAAAAGAACTTCTTTATTGGCATTTACAATGGCTCTTTTCTCAGCTACATAATTTTGTTGACATAACCTAATGACTTCCTGGCATGGGTGAGTTAAAGGGACAACATATTTTGGCAAGTCGGATTCCCAAATATGGACGTCTTCTTCATTATCTAATGACTTCTCATAGCACCAGTTATCGATATCTAGCAAGTTAAATTCAACAATGGGATTTTCTATCTTGTAATCAATATCATCTAATGGGATATGTTCAATTTCTATGACTAGGGGTTGTAAAGGATTGACAATAATAGCAGTATTTGAAGTCATGGCACGAGTTGGTTTAGGAACTTTGAAAGTTTCAAGTTTGCTAGAGCTCTGCTTTTTAGGCATTTTGGGCTACTTCAGCAAGTTTAGATAGTTTGCAGAAGTAATTTACTTTAGCAGAGGATTTCTTGGAGAAATTTGGCAAAGTGTAGCTTTTTCTTTAGGCTTTCTTTCCAATTAGGTCTGTGAAAGAGTTTTATAGGCTTTTGACTGGTTTAAAACAAGAAATAAGGGTTTCTTCAGTCTCTCTTTGAGAAATATGGCTGAGAGTCTTTTGAAATAGGTCACATATGATTAGGATACCTTCAAAGGTTTTATGGTTTGATTTAAAGCTTGAAATAGTTCATCAAACTATGAAAACTCATAAATTTCCTCAAAAATTGTGCACAACAGTTTGAAACAAGGTTTCTGGAAAACATTTGGTAGGGTTCGGCCTGTTTTTGGGGATTTTTAACAGTTTCTTTCAATTGATTCTTAAACTCTAAGTGTATTTTCGTTCTTTAAAAATGTCTTTCAACTGGATTGTTGGTTCAAATTTCAGAAAAATACCATTTGTAAGAAGGTATTGGGCTTCGGAAGATGTACCTGAGGTTTTGAATGAAACACAACTTCTATGGAGCAATGTGAACACCACTTGGTGGTCTTCAATGGTTGCAGGTCGAGTTTTGTAGGCTCAGTGGCTTGAAAACGATGCAAAAGGATTAGTTTTAACAATCAGGTGTTTACACAGAGCTTATGCACAGTAGAAAATTAAATGAACACAGTTTTGTAAGTTTATTAGGCATTTTTGGTTTCATTAACTCTACATTGAATGCTAGTCACATTGGGCGGGAGGGTGGTATCGGGCTTCAAAGGATTGAAAACCATAGTGGTTATCACACGGCAATTTGGTGGTAAGTGGTTTTGGCGTGAACCCACGTGGGGGAGAGATAAGTTACAAAATATCCCATTTCGCGCACTTTTGGCACTTGGGTAATCGCGCAAATTTTCTACGCCATGTTGTGTTTTAGTTGTTAGATATGAGCTTTGAATGCGAACAGTCCAGATCTTTTGGGAGTTGCATCGGGATGGAGGAGTGGGACCGGTGGTTTATTAATGCGGGGATGAGTTTAAACTTTAGAAATAAACGTTAAATATGTTTAAAACTTAGTTTATATGATATAGCGGAGGGGTAGGTTTATATTTTGGATATATAATGGCGGCGGGGGGAAATATAATATATATTTTAATAAAAAAATTATGAAATGTTTCAATAAATATATATGCGCGTGGAAGTTATATTATATAGTTCCTTCAAACGTTTTTGGAATTTGTTTGAGAACTATAGGGGCGGGATATTTGTTTATGGATAGGTTTAGACCAATGGGATAGGTAGGCGGGGTTTTTTTATTTTTGCGCACATGGGGATAGTTAACATTGGTCTAAACTTAAAATAAAGGGTTTTGTGGGTCTATTTAAAATATGGGTATTAATATATACGGGAAGGTGTAGTTTATGGGGTTTAATAGACTTAGTTAGAAGTTAATATGAAAAAGGGTAGTGAAATAGAAACAAAACACATGTTAATCTCTAAGTAAAGTGTAAACCATAGAAAAAGTAAATAATTGTTGTGCTTTTACTATTATTTCACTTATACTTAGGATACATGCATTTTGAGGATTTATGAATGATTTTTTGAAAGGGAATGAGACTAGCTATTTAGGGTTTAGATTTTACTAAGTAAAAATGGGTTTTTACTTAGGAAAAAGGGATCACAATTTATGAATGAAGGGTAAAAGTTGATGAATATGGGTTTAGTGTGGGAATTCAATATTTTTAGCTAACTAGTCATCGAGCCTTGGGTCCAATACCAACAAAAGTCAGAGAAATGCTCTGAGCCTTTTTTACTGATAGTTTAGAACACTGAATACTTGTAGGGGAGGGGAAATTAGTGATTTTTTCCCGATGATGCTTTATTAAATTATTGCTCAACTGCTTTCTACCTACACATATTTATTTCTAACATTTTTTCTTCATATTAATAGGTGCATTTAGGCTTGCAACCTTAAAAAAAAATCTTTCAAAGCATAAAAATATCTAAGTGTAACCTTATTTCATCCAAGGGCTTAGATTAGACTGTCGAGATCCTCATTATTCTCTACCTATCTACTAATTTGTCAAGTTTAAATTGTTTGACAAATCATTATTCTCTATCTAAAACATGAAATTGAAAGCATGAAAAGTTAAGATTGAACTTTTTAACTTATCATGGATTATGGCATCTATTGACACTCTGCACATAATCATTATTTTTACAGTAAAAGTAAAAGTAGTGGCATTTTTATTTGCTCACTTTCAGGTCTTATTTCTTTTTTTTTTCTTTTGGGGTCTATATTTTTCCAAGTCCTTTGATCTTTCTTTTAGGACTTTTTACCCTCTTTTTGGCTTTTTATTATTTTTCATTTTTTTCAAAAGATGGGAAGATAACTTGCAGAAAGCAAGGTATGTACATATTTACAAGACTATCAAACTCAATTCAAAATTTTATGAACCCTATTATTATAGGACCCTAAAAGTGGCTCCGCATGGGGATGGCATTTCCTGGTGAAATGTTAAGAACTTTAAGACTAGTAGCCTTTGGAATTTGACTGTGATGACCCTGTAAACGTCTTCTAATGTCTGCAATTTATTCATACTTACGATATTTACCTCTCAAAGCTTACGGCCTTCTCTCCGGGCTTCAACTTTGTTAGGGAAACATCTAATCTAATCTAAACTCTGCAATGTATATGTACAATGATCAAAGTGAATAAAAACTAACTATTTTTTAACTCAGGAGAGTTGTAGTGCTTCAGAATTCTACCATTTACTGGTCCTTCTGGCAGATCTGTTCCATCCATTTCTTTAAAAAAGAAAGCATTATTACCTCTATATCCATAAATCAGATAAGGTCCTTTCCACAGAAAATAATTTTTTCCATGTTTACCTTTGTCTTCTCTTATGGAATCCCACTTTAACACTTTATCTCCAATGTAGAAATCATCATCTTTACTCTTTTTATCAAAAAAATTCTTGATCTTAGCCTGAATGACTTAACATTTCATATAAACTTCTTCCCTTGTTTGTTGCAAGTGAATATCTTGATTGAACCTTCTTTGAATGTCATTTTTTTCAACTTGTAACTCTTGGATAATTTTCATCACTAGTACACCTAGGGATGATGGAAAAACAACATCCATTCAATAAAAAAGTTGGTAAGGGGAAGTACCAATGGATTTTTTAGTATTAATTCTGTCTGCCCATAAGGCATTGACTAACTTCTTATTCCAAATATTTTTATTGTCTTCAAGTAAATTTTTGATAATGTTTAAAAGGATCTTGTTTGAGGATTCAGCTAGGTCATTACCTTGGCGGTAATATGCAGTAGAATGACCTAAGGTAATATGGTATTTGTGGAAAAATTCAATCATTTTCTTGGATTTGAATGCTGCTGCATTGTCAGTAATTATCCTTTGGGAACATCCAAATCTTGAAAGAATGTTGTTTTATAAGAAAGATATAATGACAGTATATGTAGCTTATCTAGAGGGTATGGCTTCAATCCACTTGGTAAAATAATCAGTGGCTGTCAAAATCCACTTATGTTGGCCTGAAGATGGAGGGTGAATTTCACCAATGAAGTCTAAACCCCATTGTTGAAATGGCATTTCAGTTGAAATAAGTTTTAAGGGGAGGGGTAATAATTTCTTCTGACCTTAAAAAATTTGGCACTTATGACAAGAAGTTACATATATTTTGACATCAGCAAACAAAGTAGGCTAGTAAAAACCAGCTCTCAGGATCTTGTCTGCAGTAGTTTTCCGATATAAATGCCCTCCACAGTCACCTGCATGAAATTATTCAAGTATTTTTTCAACTTCTTCCTTTAGTAAACAATTTAATAAAATCCCACTATGATCTCTCCAAAAATGGACATTATCTAAAATACAAAATCTTACTGCATTTAGTTTTAAAAATATAGCTTTGGTCCTTGACAATCCAGGAGGAGCTTGTAAGTATAGGAGTACAAATATGATATCTATATACCAAGGTGAGTCTGAGAAGGCTTCAATTATCGTTGGAGTCGCCATCTCTTCCTGATCATCTACTTTGGCAATAAAATTTATGTCTAGGGCATTACAGTTAGATTCGTCCATAAGTCTGGCTAATCCTTGACCTTTGATGAGCTTTGTGGGTTTTATCTCTATGTCATATTATAATATAGTGGAAATCCACTTACGTCTTCTTCCATCAGGACCATCCCGAGTAAGAATGTCTTTTACTATAGAATTTGGGACATATGCAATTATATGAGAGTAGAGAATATAAACTCTAAAGTCTTTAATGGCCGTAACCAAAGCTAAGGCTTGTTTCTCCATGATGCTATACTTCAAAGGGGCATCTCTAAGGGTCTTACTCAAAAAATTTGTGGGCTGTTCAAATCCTTAGTCATTTTTCGGTAGTAAAATTACAACAATGGTGTGTTCTGAAGAAAATGAAAAAATTATGAAATCTTTCTTAAAGTTAGGACTTATAAGGATTGGATTTTTAGTTAAGGCTTGTTTGATGGAGTCAAATGATTGTTAAACCTCAATAGTTCATTTAAGAACTGAATATTTTTTAAGAATGTTATTTAGTTCTCTAATTATCTCTACTAAATTGGATAAGAATCTTCTTAAAAAATTAATCTTACCTAAAAAGGCTTATAACTCTTCGATGTTTCTTGGTAGAATGATGTTAAGAACTGCTTCTATCCTAGCAGGATCTATTCTGATTCCTTCTTTAGAAATTATGTGTCCATGTAACTTTCCTTCTTCTAATCCAAATAAACTTTTCTTAGGATTTAAAGAGATGCCAAATTTCCTGCACTTAATAAAAACTTGTCTCAGATGATCCAAGTGTTCATTATCAGTTTTTGAAAACATAGTAATGTCATCTAAGTAAATTATTAACAAATCATGTATTTCCTTTGCAAAGGCTATATCCATAGCTCTTCGAAAGGTTGCCCCTGCATTCATTAGACCAAAAGGCATTTTTACATACATAAAAGTGCCCCAAGGAGTAGTAAATGTTTTTTTGGCTTGATCTTCTTTTTGGACTAAAATCTGGTTGTATCCTGAGAAACCATCTAAAAGTGAGATCCTCGAAGAGCCAACTACCCTTTGTAATAAATGATCCATTTTAGGTAAAGGGTAATTATCTTTCAAGGACACTTTATTTAGATTCCTAAAGTCAACAAATAATCTAATCTCTCATGTTTTCTTTCTTGTTGGAACTAGGTTGGAAACCCAATCAGAATATCTGATTGGTGCAATTATATGTGCATCATACATTCTTTTCACTTATTTTTATATCAAAGGAAATAAATGATCCGGATCTTGGGGGAGGCCCCCAAGATCTAAAAATTTGAAATGGATTTGACAAGATCTGCAAAATTAGAATTCCAGAAAAAAAAGAGAGAACACAAAGCAAATAAAACCACAAAGAAACTTGTTTTATTAAAACATAGAATAACTGTAGAAGCTACATTGTGGTGGACATTTTGTCCTTTTACAAACTGAGGCTTGTTATTTATAGCCTTTTTTGAGTTACAATACCATGTGTAGATACCATAGGTGGATACCATGGGTCAATACCATGGGTAGATACCACTTACAATACCATGGGTAGATACCACTTACAATACCAAGGGTAAGTTCCATGCGTGGATGAATACCATGGGTGGATACATACCATGGGTGGATGAATATCATAGATAGATGTCACTTACAATACCATGGGCGAATAAATACAATGGGTGGATGAATACCATAGGTCAATAACATTTACAATACCATGGGTAAATTCCATGGTGGATGGATAACATGGGTAGATGAATACCATGGGTGGATGCCATTTTCCATTCGGATCATTCCTCCCTCCTTAAGGAGCAATGGTCCCCATTGCGTGAAGTTCCCTCCTGAGAAGCCTTTGTTGAATATGAAGAGCCACTAAATAAAATTTTTTTGTGTAGTTAATCCATAACCGTGATGAACGAAGATCCGAGGATAGAGATACCCTATAATGCTTTTCACCAACTGTGATATTGACAGTGTGCGGCCTAGCAAATGGACTTCGATGAAGTGTGGGTTTGTGGATGAACGAAAACCATGAAAAACAAAGATCTGAGGATAGAGATACCCTATAATTCTTGTGACTAACTATGTTACTGACAGTGTGCGACCTATCAAATGGACTTTGATGAGAAGTATTTTGTGCATTTGACCCATAACCGTGATGATGATTGTTGATGAAGTAGCAGGTACCTACATAGTTTGGGGTGGGAGGGCACATCTCCAAATAACCCAAGCCAAATGCTGCTATGCTGAAACTGATGAATGTGAAGCAGGTTCCTACTAAAGCGGGGTGGGAGGGAACGTCTCCAAAGGGAACCCACTCTGAATGCTGCTCCAAATTTAAAATTGAGCATAACTCAGTCAATATAACTTAGAATATTTATTATAACCTATTTTTGGAAATGGAATGATCATTTTACATATTCACATATGTTTGAAATCGATATCTAGAGACCCTGGACTCTTAGATTCATGCTGGAACTGTCCCGCCGTTACAAAATTTCTAAAAAAATAGAAATTTTAAATCAGCGATAAATCCCTCGTCCAGACTCTGATTTGACCGATTTTTTTTTTGAATTTGAGTATTTTCTCGCAAGTAATCCAGATCTAGGCTTTGTTTTTGTAATTTTTTCCTTAAAAGTTTCAGATCTGATCTGCAAACTCGCCACCCAAAAAAAAATTCATGGAGTTTGTTGAAGATTGTTGCAAAACATTGAAACTGAAATATGCTTCAAACCCTCATTCCCATGGATTCATAACTTGAATCTGATACCACTGATCCAAATCTTGGGGGTAGGCCCCCAAGATCTACAAAAAATGGAAATGGATCTTACAACATCTACAAAATTTGAATGCCAGAAAAAAAGAGAGAACAAAAAGCAAACAAAACCACAAAGAAACTTGTTTTATTAAAATAGAGAATAATTGCAGAAGTTACATTGTGGTGGACAATTTTTCCTTTTATAGACTGAGGGCTATTATTTATAGCATTTTTTGAGTTATAATACCATGTGTAGATAGCATAGGTGGATACCATGGGTCAAAACACTGGGTCAATACCATGGGTAGATACCACTTACAATACCATGGCTCAATACCATGGGTAGATACCACTTACAATACCATGGGTAAATTCCACATGTGGATGAATACCATGGGTGGATACATACCATGGCTGGATGAATATCATGGATAGATGTCACTTACAATACAATGGAAAAATAAATACAATGGGTGGATGAATACCATGGGTCGATGACATTTACAATACCTTGGGTAAATTCCATGGGTGGATGGATAACATAGGTAGATAAATACCATGGGTGGATGCCATTTTCCATTCGGATCAATAAACCATGGTTAATTCTTCTCAACTTTTGTTTAAAGGGCTTTTGATCCTCTTTTATTGGAATTTTATGTTGAATGATGTTGGTATCATAGGATTTGAGATCCTCATAACTCCAAGCAAAAACATCTTGATATTCTTTTAAAAAAGTAATATATTTTTCTTTTTCTTGTTGAGGTAATGTTTTGGAAAGTTTGATTATTTTGGGTTTTAACTCTATACCAATATTGCATTCTTCTATATCAGATCTAACTGGCTCCATTTTGGGTTTCCTAGCTACATCATTTGAGTCAAAAAGATCTTCTAAGGGCGTTAAACCTTTGGGTAAGAAATTATTCTTAAGATTCAATATGTCAGATTCATCACCAATAATTTCTTCAATCTCTACTTTCTCTAAGCTATCTATATCTGATTGACTAAATCTAGTTGGTTTAGAAAACTTTATTATATTTACATTTATGTTATTTAAATCTATTTCACAATCTAAATCTTGATCTATAGTACAAACTGTATCTATCTTACAGTTCTGAAACTCACATTCATTTTTCATAAACTTGTAAATCTATTCATCTTGAGAAAAAAATTTCCAATACTTGAGGTTGTCTGGGATTATTGGCCTATGCTTGACTTTAGCAGTGTATCTGTGATTAGGTTGGAATTGTCAATTGCATGTACTAGCAAAGGTTGCTAGACAGTGAGCCTGTATATTTTGTTTTCTAGGTATAGCAGCAAATTTACATTTCAATAAATCATTAGTTAAATCAATCACAGTGTCTCTGTATCTGCTTAGTCTAGGATTTTAAATAGAATATAATCCATTTACTTATTTTATGATCAACTCTAAATCTCCCATGATTAATATTATTTTGCCTCCTGAGTTCCTAATAATTTGAAGTCCTAGAATGAGGGCTTCATACTCAGCCATATTATTGGTACATTTGATGTTAAGTCTGAAAGCATGGCCTTCTGAGTGATTAGTCTCCATGTTGGTTATCCAAATTTCTGCTCCTACTCTTAACATATTTACTGCACCATCAAATTTTAAATGCCATAAAGATTCATGAAAAATATTATCATTGATTGGTGTTTTCTTTTTCTTTATTAGCTTAGTTTGGATTTCATTAGTTTCAGAGTTACATAAGATAAAGGAATCAAGGTCAGTTGTTGTAGAGTAAATTGGGTAATTTATAGATATTTCTGCACTACTGACCATGTACTTCATCAATGTTTCCCTATATAACTTCTTAGGCTGACCAAAAAATGATATAGTTGCATAAGACATGTCCAATTGTAGAGATCCCTGTAACTTTGCTCCCCATAAGCGAGAAAGTAACATTCCATATTTAGGTGGGATATCAGTTACTACAATGTCCATTAATATACTCTTACCAGGATATTGAACTAGTGTTACACACAAATCTTTGATTAAACCTAGGCATTTAACTTTACTTCAAATCTTTATAGGGCCTTGTGATTTCTAGATTGAGATTTTCCATTATATCTTTAGGCATTAGATTATGGGAAGCTCCTGAATCTATCATGGCATTGTATAAAATGTGATCATGAATGGTAAGACTGATATAAAATGGAGGACATACTCCATCTGCATTGTTTTCCATTCACATCTGGGCCAAAAATCAACTCTGGCTGATCATCATTTAGATTTATGGAATCTTCTCCATTATTCATGTTTAATGTTTCAGTTATGGTTGATTTATACAAGCCATGTTTTACCAATTCTGTTAGAGGAATTGGTATTTTTAGCTTTTCAATTTTAGATTGTATGTTGAATGTAGGCTGATATTTACTGATTTGAATCAATTCTTCTTTGGTAACTGTAGTTTGTGTTGGTTTGTCTTGTTTTTCTACAGTTATTTTTTCATTTTCAAGTGGTTTGACATTCTCTATTTGAGTTTCTTGTGTTTTACTACTCTTAATTTTATTTTCAGTGATTATTTGCGAAGCAGTAAATGTTCTTTCAGACTTGGAATTATCAGCAAATGCTTTTGAGGTAGCTATTTTTGGATCCAGTGATTTAGGATCAGAATAGGGTATTTTAGGATCTAAATTTGTTGTTTTAACAAAATTAGAAGCTTTAGCAGAAATATATTTTTTGTGAATCTTTTGTAGCTGGAGAAAATTCATCAGTAATATCATCAATTTTAGGGCTTGATGCATTTTTAGGACCAGAAATGTTTTGGGAAGAACTAGAGTTTTGCCTATTTTCCCTTGGGATAATTTGCAGAACTTTTGTTTTGGGAGCTTCTACTATTTTCTTATTCTGAGTTTTGGAATTTTTCTTAGTAGAAGACTCATTTTTTTTCTTATTTCTAGGGTTATATTGACTCTATATTTCATTTATAGCTTAATCATAACCTTGTTTATAATCAAAGGATTCACTTGAATCTAATTTGAGTTGTTGGAGTTCAAATAATTCTTGATCTTCTTGAGTGAGAAAAATAGTATTATTATCATCTATTCCCATTATATTTATCACATCCTCATCATCATCATTACTCTCAGAACTTTCAGCATAGTTCTCTTGGAAGGGGGGCCTTATTGTTTGTTTTGCAGCTGTTTCTTTTGCTTTTCCTGAATTTGTGTTTTTTCTAAAATTGGGATTTATGATTTGTTGTTGATTATCCCATTGAGGTCTTCGCTCTATGTTGTCTAGTCTATCCATCATCCTATCTAAAGTTTTAGCTAACATGTCTATTTTTTAGTCTGAATTGGAAGTTTCATCTTTAATGGTCACTCTTCTCTCATTCCTTAGTCTAGCTTTTCTGGATAAAATGTTTGCTTCTACACTAACAACATCTGTTTGCATTATTTATAAGGTTTTTGCATTTCTTTCCCTCAACTGATAAGCCATGTACATGTCAAATCCATCAGGGAATTTGAGTAGGACATTATCAGGGGTGGGTTTAATATTTTCAGGGATAGAATTGTAAACACTGTTATATCTAGTGCAGTAATCTTGGACTGACTCATCTGGAGCTCTTCTCTTGACATCAAATTCAGAAAATATCTGGAGTGGATTCTTTTTCTTTTTCCATTTATTTAAAAAAAATCTATGAAACACAGCTAAATCAGTTACACTACCAGCAACAACACCTATAAACCACTTCTTAACTTCTCCTGTTAATGTTTGTGCAAATAACCTCATTTGAACATCAGAATCGTCAATCTCATGAAGTTCAAAGAAATATGTCATTTTAGTTATGCGTTGTTGAGCCGTATAATGGGTAGTGGCATCAAACTGTGGTATTTTACTCTGATAGTCTTAAGGCATGTCATGAAGCTGTTGTGGTAAGACTAGGGGAGCATACCTAGCAGCCATACCTTGAAGTTTATCTTGGCTAGGAGACAAATTAGAAGTGCTTGGGGCTGAACTGGAAGTGATAGCTGATGAAATAAAAGCTGTAGTTGAAGTGTCGGGAAATGAAGCCAGAATGTATATGGAACTACTAGGGAATGAGGATGATGTGTTTAAAAAATCAAAGGGTGAGCTAATTGATATAGTGGATGAAATGAGTGGTTGAAATAGTACTCTAGGGTGTAAAGGTAATTTATGGATAAATGGATCTATAGAAATGGTGGTATTGGAAGTTATATGTGAAGTAGCAACATATAGAGATGAATCTACAGATGGTATTATGGTGGTAGGTAGCTGTGAAACTGAAGGCTTAGTGGTATAAGCTAATAATTGAGCTAATTCAATAGCTTTATCAATGTCTTTTAGAATAGTAGCATTAAGTTCTTCAATTTTAGTCTGATATTCAACATTCTTTGATTTAGATTCTACTATAATATATTTATGTTTTGTTTCCAAGAATGAAATAAAAACAGGGTCTATAACAACTGTATAAAGATCAATTTCAGATTGACTTCTAAATAAAGAATGCTCAAATTTCAGATCAAAATCTATATCTTGCAAACTTAATAATTCTTGTGGTAATGAATTGACTTTTTTTAGTGACACTTCAGCTTCTAAATTTTCTATCTGTTTTTTCTTTTTACCAATTCGGTTTGGGTTGTCTACTATAAAAATAGGTTTAGGATCCGACTTAGACCTGGTATAAGAAACTTTCCTAGAATCCATAATTACAGTTTTTAATACCCACAACTTACAAAAGAAATCTTAAAGTAAAAGGATGTATAAAATAATTTTCTTTAAGACTAGTTTTATGACTGACGATTGGTTAGTCCCCAGTATGGTCGCTAGTAATGTTATCACTCTAGTAATTCTAAAGTTGTGAGATTTTTTTTTTTAGTCAAAGAAAATTAGAGGTAACCACAAACCAACTTCAAACTCTAGGATCTAGCCTTCCTAGGGTTCAGAGAGGGCTCTCTCTTTAAAATTTAACTCTGTTTTGATTTGTAAATATTAGGCTTGTTATGAAAGTGCAGCTTTGGTTTGGTTTTGGAAGATTTAGTGGGAAAAATCACTTGAAAGGATGGATAGTAGAAAATATATTTGTCCATTGGGCTAAGGAGTCAAAATCAAGCAAACAGGACTGAGATCAAGGCTAAAAGGTCAAATATTTTTAGGGCAAGATAGATAACCCTTGAAGACCCTAGAAAGTTGTTTTCATGAGATGGTATGATCAAGATAAAGGGAAATTAAGAATCCTTCGATCCAGAAAAGGAAGTAGTAGGAAGATTTCAAATGAGAGAGGGAGAAATTAAGGGTTCCCTACACTGGAAATTAGAGGAAAACATATAAATGATAACTAGTTAAAAAGATGGTGCTTTTAACAAATCCTGTAGTAATGCTCCTAGTTATACATTCAGATTTAGAATAAACATAGAGGGATTCATGTAACAAAGAAATATAACAATGAGGTAAGGAAATACTTCACTCCAAATAGCTCATCATATGAATCTTGAAGTATGATGCCAATTGGTTTGATCCAGCCTGCTACTCGAATTTTGACACACAAAAAGCTTTGAAGTCCAAGAAGAAATGACTATAACAATCCAAACAATTTTATTCCACACCAAAATACTTCTAAAGATGAAGTATTTATACATATTTCTTTACAAAATATTCTCGAAAACTTCTAGGAATTATCTTAGGAAAATTAAATATCTTTACCACAATAATAGAGACAATTGCTTAACAAATCAACAAGCTGTCCTTATCCAGAATAAATAGAAATTGTTTTGAGGATAAGATGCAGTTGGCCACCTTGTTGTCCTCCTTGCTGGCTCCTAAATATTTTTTGGAATCTGAACTGCCTTGTCTAATACTCTTTCTATGATTCTCTTTATTCATTGATAGTCTCTAAACTCTGATACTCTTTAACCATAATCAAAAACTATTTTACTGCTGTAAAAATTATGTTTTGACTACAAATCAAGAAACAGTTTTCTTCTCATTTCATTTGTTTTTCTTTTATCCTTCATAATAAATCTGTGAGTGCTTGCCAATCCTCATCTTTAGGAATTTGTATTTTCTTTAATTTCCTAAAGTTTTCATCAGCTTTAGTATATCTAGCAAAGGTTGGCTTGATGAAAAACAAGTGTTTTATCTCATGTTGCAAGTAGAATAAGTCTTCAAAACTCTTGAGTAACACTTTTCCAGTTGAAATGCCTTGTCCTTGTGGTTTATTTACCTGTTCTTTTGCAAACTCTATAATTTTCATATCATAGTCATTCTAAGGCATAAGTTTATCATTAATGACCAAAATGTCAGGAAATCCTTTTTGCCTCAAATTTGTAAACTGAACCATAAATCTGGTTATGGTAGTATTCATACTTTCACACTTTTCTTCAAATTGCCTCATCATATTTATCTTTTTAGTAACTTTCCTAATTTCTAGGATAGTTTCAGTCCTATCTGTAATATTGAGTTCTTCTAACTCTTGTTTGTTTTTGTTGTTAAGGAAGGTGATCATCCTTAAAGCTTCCTCTAGTTTTTCAGCCAATTTAGTTTGAGTCTTTTGAATTTCTGCTTGTGCTTTTAGTAATAACTCTCTTTTCTCAAAAATTACCTGAATTGAAGGCCACACATCATGGATGGCACCAATGACATTGTTCCAAAGGTGATTTTTGAGGTATGATATTTTATCCTTTAATGGTAATTCCTTTTGCAATTTATTTAACTCGTCATTCAATCTGATGGCATTTTGTTCATGTGTATTTGCATTTATCTGAGCTAATTTGCTTGATTTCTCAAGATTTTCTACCATCTTTTTCAGCATGTTAGTCTCATTTTTCTTTAAAGACATTTTTTCCATTGCTTTCACTAATTTGTTGGCCTCATATATAGGCTGTACTACTGTTGTGGATGATTCAGTAGCTGAGGTTGTCGAAGAAGTCACTGGAACTACAGTAGCCATTGGTTCTTTGGGTGCCAAATTTTCAGCTAAAGTTGAATGCACTACTGCAGTGATTACAGGAATAACTGTAGGAATGTTTGGTTCTTTCACTGTTTCCTTCTCTTGGACAAGTTTGTCCATTTGAATCTCCATCTCCTTAACTTGGGCTGTCAACTGAAGAATTAAATCCATCATGTCATATTTTTCATTCTTTTCCTGTATGATTTCTTTTGTTTGTGGATGTTCACTTTGAGGAAGTTTGAGTTGTTTCCTCAAAGCTGGTGTATCTTCATTTTTCTTCTTCACCAATAATTATACTGCATTGATATTAGCAGGGTCATATCCCACTTGCAACACTAGTTCTTCGAAGGCTTTTGTCCTTAGACCCTTGGCATACAATGAGGCTTTGTCCATCTTCATCTGATCTTGCATGTTGGAGATGGTGTTTTGGAGCTTTTGAGCAGTCATGGCTTTATTTGTGATAGTAGAATATAACATTTTAAAGGTTTGTCTATGGAACTCAATTTGATCAAGAGCATGGATCTTATCTGTCTAGACTTCCAAATTGACTTCCTTATAATCTGCCACTGCCTTTGGAGATTTGACTATGGGCTGGAACACTGACATGATTATCTTTTGATTAGAATAATCAAATGCAGAAAGCAGCAATTTTGCACACTTGGAGTCTATTTGAGATATTGAGAATAAATATTATTTTTTATCTCTTCATTATTGAGTTTAGTCTGCTTATATTTTTCTTTTATATCCAAATATTTTTCCTCAGCTGCCTGTGAGGAAGAGGCTTCCATGCTTTGTTGTATTTCCATGAACTGTGTGTCTTCATTATTGATTTTTTCTTCATTCTGAATTTTAGTAGTTGATTCATTGATAATTAGAGTAGCAACATTTTTTTCTGGCATATCTGTATTGGTATTTAGAAGCTCTGTTTATTCCACATCAATTATTACTTTTCATTTACCTTCTGAATCTAACTTGGCACTTTTGTTATATATGAGCTTGAACTTGGTTTCAGTTGTAGTTTCTGCTGCATAGGCTCCTTCTTCCCTTTCTATTTTAGTAGACTTTTCTGGCTGATTTGCAATCTCTAAAGTACAACTAGTATTACCTTTGTTCACTGCATCTATTAAGGCATTTTCAGTCCACTCAATCTGATTTGCGAATTTTTCTATTTCTGGTTTTCTTCATGGATGAAGGGTGTTAACTTGCATTTAACCCTTCGCTTGCTCAGGATCCCTTATGGATCATAATTCCAATGAAAACTTTCTTCAAATTTATATTCCAATAGTTGCTTAGCTACCTCTTTCTCTGCATCCCTGTGATTTTATATGAATGACCCTATGTGATTTTTTAGTTTGAATTAAGTTTTCTTTTAACTGCCATGAAATTTATGGAATCATAGTTTAGGATCTGCCTAATATACTCCGGGGAAAAGATCCTCATTGAACGATGTTTGGGTAACTTGTAAGGTAACCAGTTTGACCCAAAGACTTTGATCTCAGTATATTTTTCATACAAATACCAGTCACCAACCTTACTCTTCTTTGAAAACTAAAATACCTTTTTCATTTCTTCATTTATTCTTTCCTACTCTACTTTGGTTAACATTGTGGTCACTGGATGTAAAAATAACTCTGAAAGTTCTAAATATGTGAAATCTGTACATTCTTTCCTGAGCAAGGATGTCCAGAAAATGACAGATAGAGGATTTCCCTATATGTCAAGTTTTTGGAAAGTAACTAGAAAATTATCTGATTGGAAGTATAAAAACATATGGAAAAGGAAGGAAGTATATCTCAATACTCCCTCAATTAGAAAATTGGTCAATTGATAATGAATACTATCAGCAATGAAACGAGCATAATAAAAAATTACCGATGGTGGTTGACCTGGGGAAAAAGTGGATAAGAACCCCAAGATGGACTCATCTGTGTGTCCATCAGTAAAATATCCAAGGATGATGGAAAGCATGGAAATCATATGTCTTGAACATTTATGGAATTTAGCAGTAGAATATGTCAGATTTAGCTTAGGAATTTCTACATGCAAAGGCATAAATGTCTGAAAAATCATGAATCTTTTGGGAAAATCTAGGCCAATATATAACTTGGTGAGGGCCTCTATAGATAAAGGGCCTGCTTGGGCGTTAGGCTGAAGCTATAGCATCTGGTTAATTGATTCTGCAGTAATGGTAAAAAGCACTTCTTTATTGGCTTTTACAATGGCTCTTTTCTCAGGCACATAATGTTGTTGACATAACCTAATGACTTCCTCACATGGGTGAGTTAAAGGGACAACATATTTGGGCAAGTAGGATTCTCAAATATGGAATTCTTCTTCATTATCTAATGACTTCTCATAGAACCAGTTATGGATATGTAGTAGGCTAAATTCAACAATGGGATCTGCTATCTTGTAATCAGTATCAACTAATGGGATATGTTCAATGCCTATAACTGGGGGTTGTAAAGGAATGACAACAATAACAATATTTGAAGTCATGGCACAGGTTGATTTAGGCACTTTGGAAGCTTCAGGATTTCTAGAGCTCTGCTTTTTAGGCATTTTTGGCTACTTCTGCAAGTTTAGACAATTTGCAGAAGTAATTTACTTTAGCAAAGGATTTCTTGGATAAATTTGGCAAAGTGTAGCCTTTTCTTTGGGCTTTCTTTCCAATTAGGTCTGTGAAAAATGTTTACAGGCTTTTGACTAGTTTAAAACAAGAAACAAGGGTTTCTTGGGTCTCTCACTGAGAAATATGGTTGAGAGTCTTTTGAAATAGGTCCCAAAGGATTAAGATACCTTCATAGGTTTTCTAGTTTGCTTTAAAGCTTGAAATAGTTCATCAAATTGTGAAAACTCACAAATTTCCTCAAAAATTGTGTGCAGCAATTTGAAATAGGGTTTCTGGAAAGAATTTGACAAGGTTCGACTTGCTTTCTGGGCTTTTGACAGTTTCTTTCAATCGTTTCTTAAAATCTAAGTGTATTTTCTTTATTTAAAAATGTCTTTAAACTTGATTTCTAGTTCAAATTTCAGAAAATTTCCTTTTGTAAGCAGGTATTGGGCTTCAGAAGATGTATCTGAGGTTTTGAATGAAACACAACTTCTGTGGAGCAATGTGAACACTCCTTGGAGGTCTTCAATGGTTGCAGGTTGAGTTTTGTAGGCTCAGTGGCTTGAAAACGATGCAAGAGGATTAGTTTTAACAATCAGGGGTTTACACAGAACTTATGCGCAGTAGAAAATTAAATGAACACAGTTTCGTAAGTTATTGGGAATTTTTCGTTTCATTAACTGTATATTGAATGCTGGTCACATCGGACAGGAGGGTGGTTTCGGGCTTCGAAGATTGAAAACCATAGTGGTTATCATGCTACAATTTGGTGGTAAGTGGTTTTGGCTTGTGTTAGTGTCAATCTAGTCACACTGCCATCAGTGATCAAAACTGCTCTTTTGCATTTGCATATTAGGTGTCTCATACGAATAAATTTCACCATTCCCCTAGGTCATGGATTCATTGATGGTAGTAGTTTTATATCAGTTTTCCCTCATGAGGTACTTGCTGATTTTCCTTCTTATGGTCTTCAGTCATTAGTCACTTTCATTTCCAAAATCATATCAGTAGGTCATATGATTGGTCTCATTAGTCTCTAAGGTCTCACCATGGTCAAATTAATGAGTCAAGTGTCAAATAAAGATCAGCAAGGCCATGAGGAAGTCAATAAATACAAATTCACAACACCAGGAAGATTAGAGATATCATTTATTCAGTTTGATGCAATTTTCACCTCAAAACCATGTTTTGAGGTGAAAACATAATGCTTTTCTTTTCAATCACAATTCAGAAGCTGGCATCTCCGAAAAGATCATCACTCTGCCTTTCAGAGAAGTTTTTGTGCATCATTTTTAGCATCAAATCGTTTTCCAAGTAGATCCAACAGAAAGAGCCTGGAAAGAGCTTTCCAACGGTATACTACACTCTTAAAACTGACTTCTGGATTGAAATTTATGCTTAAGTGAAGTAAAATTCCCTATACCCCCTATTTCCCATTTTTTCCTTTAAACTTTGTTTTATTAAAGTGTTATATCCCTTTAAAAATCCCTTTTTCCCCCTTCTGATGGTAATATCACATTATAAATCTTTTATGTACATTTTTTATTTAATTATAAACCACTTCCCCGACCATACCCCGTAGAACTTTATTATAAGTCCCCTCCCCCTTATTTAATCGCAATCGCAACCTTTCCAAATCGCGGGTTTATTTGAAGTGCCAATCGCAAGTATTTGCAATGCGATTGATCCCATCACAATATACCCCAATGCAATTGATTGCACCATCCTTCGATCGCATAATCGCAAGTCCTTCCCTCCGATCCCTGATCGCACCATTCGCCGATCATCGCATCGCAAGTCCTCCTTTGATCGCACCATCGCTCCAATCCTCCCGATCGCACCATCCTCCGATCGCATAATCGCAAGTCCTTCCTCCGATCTCCGATCCCCGATTGCTCTAATCCTCTGATCCATTTCCCCCGATCAATCGCATCGCAACATTTGAAATACGCATTGCGATTACCCCTGCTCCCGATCTCCAATTGTGATTGACCTGCCAGGCCCACCGTACCATAATTCCTCCCATTCATATAATATAGGGCCTTCCGCTTTGTAAATTGGAAACTTGTATTATTTTAGTTTTACAAAGGTTAATCCCCCTTTCCCAATCGCATCGGAGGTTTTATATGTACTACCCCACTCTACTCCCAATCCTGATTGCGATTACTGTTTGTCATATTATTTCTCCATTCCTGCTCCATTCTGATTGTGATTACACTAATATATCCCTCCGTCGGTTCACTCTGATTGCGATTTGTGTGGGTCCCACCTCCTTTCCCTTCCTCTTTCCCATTAAAAATCATTTTCCCTTCACAAGAGCATGGAATTTCATTTTGTCTTCTTTCAACGGCAGTTTATTAAAAAAAGGGTCAGAGAATAAAGAAATATGGAAAGCAACAGTGAAAAGGCCGAGAAAGCTTAAAATAAAATAGAGATATCTACAACAGCAAAGAAATAGGATCGGATTGCCTATTTTTCCTCAGTAACGATTCAAAGGAATCTTCGCGACAGGTTTCGCCTCTTCATTGGTCATCAGGAAATTTCAAGTGGAATAATTGTAACGTTATTCTCCCTTCACAGAGAGATTATTGGCTCTTGGTCTTCCATCTTCAGTAATTATTTTGTCCTCTTCCCATTGATCTATATTCCCACAAAATCTGTCTATTTATGGAAAATGCTAAATATTTGTAAAGGGCTGACAGTCTGAGGTCTGAAAACTCAGAAGTAGGGGAATAGTGTGGCAGTGAGCTCTATGCTCCATTGTACAGTTTGGTAAGGAATTAATAAAGTGATGCAGCTCTGATTTGTGGGATTCATGTGGTATGATTTTTAGCATATGTTTCTTCTTTGTGTTTCATATGTACATTTTTATGTTGCAACATTCATTCATAAACATTTCCAGTAGAATGTTTTCAAGTTAGAAAGGTAGAATCCATTTTATATGCTCTGCCTTGGGAAATCATTCATACTCTGTGTGTTTTCTTCTGTTTGAAAAGGATTCATTTATTATGCCCTTTTCAGCTTCTCAACAGTCTTTCCACTCCATCTTATTTTAATTTGATTGCTAAATCTCCTGTCTATCTTGCCCCATGAAATATTCTGTGTCCTTGATTTAATTTCTCATCTCATGTTGTCCTTTGTCCCATACATCCCTAAAAATTCAGTCATTTATTAAAATACCTCTTTCACATTTATATACCTAGCCTAAAATCAGTTCATTATTGTATTATCGAATATCTATTCTACAGAGAGAGCCCTCTCCTGTCCTTGTAGGGATAGCTACAAGGCTGAGTGTAGTTTAGTTGTTACCCTGATTTTCCTTTTTCAGCCTGAGCTTCAGATTGGGTGCTAACATCTCTGGTGACCATACTGGGGACAACTACAAACTTTTTCATAGAAGATTCATCACCCCAGTAATATTTTTCTTGTAAAGTCTCGATGATGATATTTCAGAGTTTTCTAGGCTGATATAAATATTGTACAGTAGTAAGTTGACCACACTGGCTTCAAGAAGATATACAAGGGCTAATCCTGATCCAAATCCGCCCCCTGTCTTTGAAAATCCAAATATTATCCCAAGAATAGTCAGAAGACGAGAGGGATCGCCAAGTCCTACACCTATTCTCAGGTCTCATACTTGTCCCAGTGAGTGGTTTTTTGTAGAAGAGATTTCTTTCAATGAGAGTTTTGAGCTTTCTTTGTTTAGAAATAAGTCTGAAACTGCACTTGAAGACACGGTTTTAGATCCAGAGTTTCTTGTAGATATTGAAGTTCAGAGAGCAAATTATTCCATTGATGACTACATTTTGAATTCTCCTTTGTCCATCACTGTAACTAATATTCTCGAGGTTCCAGAATCATCAGGAGCAGCATTTCCTCCTCCTAATTCATCAGCATCCCCTTTAGTCAACTCCCAGTTATCATCTCCTCCAACAACACCTCCCCCAAATCCTGCAAATCCTGTGGTAAATCCACCTAGAGTCATGGTTGCCCGATATGCACCCTTGCTTTTGCCTCAGGTTCTCAATGATATGCCTACTGATTATCAGAGTAAAATTCCTATCTTTGATGCCACTCAGGGCATTACAGCCCAGCAGCATGTTGATAAGGTGAATGAATTTTTTGACTTGCATGAAGTAGAAGAAGAGAATGTAGCTACCAGGTTGTTTGTTCAAAGCCTCGGAGGTGAAGTTATAAAGTGGTTTAGAGCTTTACCAGCTGGCTCAATTCGTACTTTACAGGAGTTACACACGCAGTTCTTAGACCGATGGGAGGTGAAAAAGAACCCACTCCAAATTCTGTCTGAATATGAGAATATCAAAAGAAATGCGAGTGAAACTTTGCAAGACTATTGTTTAAGGTTCAATGATGTATACAACGCAACTCCAGCTAACCTAAAACCTCCTACAGATTCAGCCTTGCTAAAGTTTCCGGATGGTTTTGATGTCGATATGGCATATCAGCTGCGTGAAAGAGATCCGCCGTCACTTGAAGACATGCAGAAGATAGCAGTAAGCATTGAAGCAAATCTGCTGGCTAGAAGAGCTCGAGCCAGAGCTGAAAAGAAATTCGTAGTGAAAGAGGAAACCTCCCCTTCGGAAAGCAAAATGGACACACCAATTCGTATAATGGAAAGGATGGTGGATCGATTAACAATTTTGGACAGACCAAAACCCCAAACAAGAAATCCAAATTTTAGAGGACAACAACAACCGCAATTCAGAATTAGACAGGGAGAACAGAGGGCGCAGGACCAAACAGACCATAGCAGTAGATCAAAACTCCATTGCAGCATAACTACATGCAAGGGACTGACTCATATGACGATGGTCCCCTGTTTGAAACCAAACATTTTTTCACAGCTGATGGTGCACTCGTTTTCCTCATAGAAGATGAAGAGTACACAGTGGCGACTCCAGACATTCAAGGGGACGAAGATTTCATTTTGGCCAATGAAGTGGTGTTAGAAGAAGAATCTGATGACTACCAGAGAGGGTATATGAATTATCTATCAGCCCAGCAAAGGCAGTATTCTCTGAGGAATAGAAACGTCACAATCAGCCCCATTCAAAGGAGAAAAGAACTCCAAATGAAGGACGAGGCACAGAAGAAAGGAAAAGAGCCATCCAATCCTTCATCCAGCAAAGCACCTACAGCTACTAACACAACAAATGAAAAAGGCCAGCAGAGCATAGCGAAGGAGAAAACAGAGAAGAAAGACCCTCCCATTAAAGAGGTAGAAAAAGCTCCTTCCTTTAATTTAGAAAATGAAATTTCTAAACTCAAAATGCCTGTGCCCCTGACTGAGTTGGTGAAGAATAGTATATATAAAAGTCAAGTGTCTAAAGTCTTGCAAATTGACCCTCTTTCTGATATGGTTAATGTGGAAGATGACTACCCTCAACTTATTTTTGGTCCAGCCACACAACAGTCTGAAGAAAATGAAGTCCCCCCCTTTTACCTAAGTCTTAGGTTGCATGAGTTTATCTTGCACAACACCATGTTGGACTCTGGGGCCTCACATAGTTTGATGCCCAAAGCTGTCATGGAGAAGTTAGGCCTTGATGTTACTATAAAATACCATGATTTGTATTCTTTTGAATCAAGTAGGTTCCATTGTATTGGTCTCATCAAATATTTGGTAGTGTCTTTAGGTCAAATCCCTACCAAAAACATCTTGATGGATGTAGTTGTTGGTAATGTCCCACCACAGTTTGGAATTCTTATATCTAGGTCCTAGGGTGCAAAGCTTAAGGGAACCATACAGCTTGACTTCTCCTATGCCACAATCCCTGTATTTGGCCAGTTGATAAAGTTATATAGGGAAAAGAAAATGAAATATATGATTACTAGCAAAGACAAACCAGTAAACCATCCCATCAATGCAGTCCACACAGATTTAGAGTCTTTTGTCTTATATTCAGATGGTGGTTTAAATTATCAGGATGTTCAGTTGGTACAAGTGGACGAGATACCTGAGAATTCAGAAAATTTCAGAGAGGTCCTCGAACAACAAGAGGAAAAAGCGGCAAGTACTTCTGAGCCTCCGGTCCCCTAGCAGCTAAAAGATAGCGAACAACCAAAAATTAGCCAAGGTAAAGAGAGGGAAGAAACTAAATTCCAACATCTACAAGAAGAATAAGAAAGCCTATGGGGTATGGACTTTGATGGAGCTGTTGGTAAGGATGGAGCAGGCATTGGAATATGGATTCGGAGCCCTGTTTTCCAGCCTAAAAGATTCCCTAGTAATGTTATAGTATGTGCTTATAAGTTGTCTTTTGACTGCTCCAACAATGAAGCAGAGTATGAAGCTCTGATTGCAAGCCTCAAAATCTTGAAGAAGTTGAAGGTGAAAATTATTTCTGTATATGGTGACTCTGAGCTAATAATCAAGAAGGTGAAAGGAGAATACCAAGCTAAACATCCAAGACTGAGGGCATACATAAATGTAGTTCTGGACATTTTGAAGACATTCCCAGAGTACACTTTGATAGCAGTGCCCAAGATGCATAATCTTATTGTTGATTCTCTTGCCACTACTACAAGTAACCTGAAGATTCCGATGAACTCCAGCAACAAGTTTGAGATCCATGTCAAACATAGGGCTGTTGTTCCAGAAAATTTAAGGTATTGGAAAGTATTTTGGGATGATAATGAGATCAATGCATTTTTACAGGGTGGTGGAAAATTCAAGGACACTCCCATAGAAGGTGAGTATGCGGTTGATGATCAAGAATTGGAAACAAACCAGATGGAAATATTGCAGATGAAAGATAATGTAATTCCTAGAGGTCTCATACCTCTAGAGGAGCTGTTTGATCAGGAAGATGTGGCAAAGAAGCCAAGCTTGGTGCCCACGGAGAAAGGAGTTGAAGATGTGAATCTTGGAACACTTGACCAGCCTAAGTTCATGAAATTTTCAAAGACATTGTCACCTGAAGCGAAGGAGAAGTATGTGAAGTTGTTGTCTGAATTTTCTGATGTATTTGAATGGGATTATTTAGATTTGAAGGTCTATGATAAGAACATAATCCAACATACTATTCCTATCAAGCCGGATCAAAATCCATTCAGACAGAAGATGAGAAGAATCAATCCAAAGTTGTTGCCATCCATCGAAAAGGAGGTAAACAGATTATACAAAGTTGGTATTATAGTCCCCATCAGATTTTCTGATTGGATTTCAAATTTGGTCCCGATACGTAAGAAGACTGGAGAAATAAGGTTGTGTATAGATTTTCGTAACTTGAATAAGGCTTCCTTAAAGGATAATCATCCACTTCCAAAAATGGACCATATTCTGCAGAGAGTAGTTGGAGCATCCAGAATGTCACTACTTGATGGCTACTCAGGCTACAACCAAATCTTGGTGCATGAGAAGGACCAAGATAAAACTGCCTTCACAACACCCTGGGGAACCTTCCAGTATGCCAAAATTCCTTTTGGACTGAAGAATGCAGGAGCTACTTTCCAGTGTGCAATGGACATTGCTTTTGCCAATGAAAAAGATGTTTTTCTAGTTATTTATTTGGATGATTTGACAGTGTTTTCAGGATCAGATGATGAGCATTTGCACCATTTGAGAGTTTTTTTCCAGCGATGCAGAAGGTTTGGGATTTCTCTCAATCCCAAGAAGTGTCTCTTTGCCATGGACGAAGGCAAGCTGCTGGGGCATATCATCTCCAAAGATGGTAGTCGCATCGATCAAGCTAGAGTGGAGGCAATTCAGCTCATAGACCTTCCACAAAACAAGAAGGAGATTTAGGCTTTTAATGGTAAGATGAACTTCTTACGTCGATTTATACCCAATCTGGCTGAACATTTGAGGGAAATGACTAATATGTTGAAGAAATACAACACCGTTAAATGGAGTGAGGAGGCTATCAAATCATTCAATCTGGTAAAGTTTACTTTTTCCAATGCCCCAGTTTTGATCAGTCCCGACTACACTCAAGACTTTATCATATTTTCGTTTGCATATGAGCATACTTTGGCCGATTTTTTAATGAAAAAGAGAGATGAAATAGAAAATCCAATTGCCTTCTTTAGTAGGACTATTAGAGACGTTGCTTTGAAATATAATATTATTGAAAAACAAGCATTGGCTCTCATCAAGGCATTGAAGGATTTCAGGGTCTACATTCTACATTCACATACTATAGCATATGTCCCTAATGCCACGGTGAAGGATGTGTTGATGCAAACTGATCCAGAAGGTCGAAGAGGTAAATGGATAGCAGCTATGTTAGAGTACGATCTGGAGATTAAGCCCACGAAGTTGATCAGAGGCCATGGCTTGGCGAAATTGATGGCCCAATCAAATCTGCATGCTCTAGATATAAACCTTATAATAGCAGTGGCAGAAGAGGAAGATGAAGGTTTGCTGGTTCCAATTGCAGATATTTTTCTACAGTCCCCATGGTATTCAGATATCGTCTATGTCCTTCAGCATTTGTCACCTCCTACGGGCATGTCTAAGAGTAAAGGTAGATCTCTGAAGCTAAAATCTGAAAAATACTGCATTTTAGACAACGCTCTGTATTGGAAAGATCCAGGAGGTATTCTGCTCAATTTTTTGGTTAAAGAAGAAGCGCAAAAGGTAATGCACGAGTTTCATAAAGGTGACTATGGCGGTCACTTGTTTTGGAAGACTACAACTAACAAGGTATTGAGAGCAGGATATTATTGGCCCACATTATTCTCTGATTTATATAAGATAGTGATGAAATGTCATGAATGCCAAATCTTCCAAGGGAAGAAGAAATTGCTTCCACTCCCTTTGAAACCAGTTTCAGTGAATGCACCCTTTCAGTAGTGGGGGCTCAATTTCATAGGAGAAATTCACCCCGCGTCCTCAGCACAACACCGATGGATATTGATAGGGACAGATTACTTTACGAAATGGATCAAGGCCATCCCAGCCAGGCAAGAAACATACATGGTAATCATTCAATTCCTGGAATCGAATATTTTATCTCGTTTTGGCTGCCCATGCAAAATCGTAACAGACAACGCAGCAGCATTCAGATCAAAGAAAATGATCGATTTCTGTGACAAATACAACATCATGTTGGGCCATTCAATAGCGTATTATGCACAAGTCAACGCCCTGGCTGAGTCATCTAACAAATCATTGGTAAATATAATTAATAAAATGCTGGAGGCAAACAAAAGAAACTGGCACTGAAAGCTCATCAACGCACTATGGGTAGACAGAGTTAGCAGTAAAATATCAATAGGTATGTCACCATTTGAGCTGGTTTATGGTACTGAAGCTGTCTTTCCTACTTCTCTTACGGCTCCAGTTATGAGATTATTACAAGAGGTTGGCATTGAAGATGATAACAACCAGCGAAGAATCAATCAAATGATCCACCTTCAGCAAATAGGAGAGGAAGTGTCACAGAACTCTATTCAGCTACAGGAGAAGATTAAAAAGATCTATGACAGGAAGACAAAAGCAGAAAAGTTTCAGCTGGATCATATAGTGTTGAAATGGGATGCCAGAAATGAAGACAAAGGGAAGCATGGTAAATTCGACAATCTGTGGAAAGGACCATACAAGATTTCAGCATACTGAGGACAGAATGCCTTCTTGCTCTTAGAAATAGATGGCCAAGATTGCCCTGGAGGAGCAGTAAATGGTAGGCTTTTAAACCACTACCATTGTTGAAAATAAAGGATCAGAATTTATGTCATCATCATTATATATACCATGTAATTCTTATCAGAGTTGAGAGTACACAGTCATTGAATTTTGGGGCCCGAGGTGAAGGCTATAAGACTTGAATGTTCTGTGTATGGTGTGGATTTATTTCAGTTTTCAGTCTTAGTCTTGAAGTCAGTGTGAGTCTGCATTGTGTCAGTTTTTCAATATTTTTGACTCCATACCCAATGGATAAGGCTAATTGGTCTACGGTGTTCTTGGCACCTCCAAGGAGCTACCATCCCCATTTGAGCCAACGTTAGTGTCAGTCTAGTCACATTGCCATCAGTGATCAAAAATGCTCTTTTTCATTTGCATATTAGGTGTCTCATACCGAATAAATTTCACCATTCTGCTAGGTCATGGATTCATTGATGGTGGTAGTTTTTTATCAGTTTTCCCTCATGAGGTACTTGCTGATTTTTCTTCCTATGGTGTTCAGTCATTAGTCACTTTCATTTCCAAAATCATATCAGTAGGTCATAGGATTGGTCTCATTAGTCTCTAACATCTCACCATGGTCAAATTAATGAGTCAAGTGTAAAATAAAGATCAGTAAGGCCATGAGGAAGTCAATAAATACAAAGTCATAGCACCAGGAAGATCAGAGATATCATTTATTCAGTTTGATGCAAGTTTCACCTCAAAACCATGTTTTGAGGTGAAAACATAATACTTTGCTTTTCAATCACAATTCAGAAGCTATCATCTTCAACAGGATCATCACTCTGCCTTTAAGAGAAGTTTTCCACAGCATGTTCAGCGTCAAATCGTTTTCCAAGAAAATACAGCAGAAAGAGCCCGGAAAGAGCTTTCCAACAGTATACTACACTCTTAAAACTGACTCCTGGATTGAAATTTATGCTTAAGTGAAGTAAAATTCCCTATACCCCCTATTTCCAATTTTTTCTTTTAAACTTTTTTTTATTAAAGTTTTATATCCCTTTAAAAATCCCTTTTTCCCCCTTCCGATGGTAATATCGCATTATAAATCTTTTATGTACATTTTCGATTTAATTATAAACCACTTCCCCGACCATACCCCGTAGAACTTTATTATAAGTCCCCTCCCCCTTATTTAATCGCAATCGCAACCTTTCCAAATCGCCGGTTTATTTGAAGTGCCAATCGAAAGTATTTGCGACACGATTGATCGCATCACAATATACCCCAATGCGATTGATTGCATCATCCTTCGATCGCATAATCGCAAGTCCTTCCCTCCGATCCCCGATCGCTCCGATTCGCCCGATCACACCATTCTCCCGTCATCGCATCGCAAGTCCTCCTTTGATCGCACCATCGCTCCGATCCACCCGATCGCACCATCCTTCGATCGCATAATCGCAAGTCCTTCCCTCCGATATCCGATTGCTCCGATCCCCGATTGCTCCGATCCTCCGATCCGTTTCCCCCGATCAATCGCATCGCAACATTTGAAATACGCGTTGTGATTACCCCTACTTCCAATCTCTGATTGCGATTGACCTGCCGGGTCCACTGTACCATACTTCCACCCATTCATATAATATAGGGCCTTCCCCTTTGTAAATTGGAAATTTGTATTATTGTCGTTTTACAAAGGTTAATCCCCCTTTCCCAATTGCATCGGAGGTTTTATATGTACTACCCCACTCTACTCCCGATCCCGATTGCGATTACTGTTTGTTATATTATTTCTCCACTCTCGCTCCATTCTGATTGCATTTACACTAATATATCCCTCCGCCGGTTCACTCCGATTGCGATTTACGTGGGTCCCGCCTCCTTTCCCTTCCTCTTTCCCATTAAAAATCGGTTTCCCTTCACAAGAGCATGGGATTTCATTCTGTCTTCTTTCAATGGTAGTTTATTAAAAAAAGGGTTAGATAATAAAGAAATACGGAAAGCAACAGTGAAAAGGCCGAGAAAGCTTAAAATAAAATAGAGATCTCTACAACAGCAAAGAAATAGGATCGGATTGCCTATTTTTCCTCAGTAACGATTCAAAGGAATCTTTGCGACACGTTTCGCCTCTTCATTGGTCATCAGAAAATTTCAAGTGGAATAATTGTAACGTTGTTCTCCCTTCATGGAGAGATTATTGGCTCTTGGTCTTCCATATTCAGTTATGATTTTCTCCTCTTTCCATCGATCTATATTCCCATAAAATCTGTCTATTTATGGAAAATGCTAAATATTTGTAAAGGGCTGACAGTCTGAGGTCTGAAAACTCAGAAGTAGGGGAATAGTGTGGCAGTGAGCTCTGCGCTCCGTTGTACAGTTTGGCAGGGAATTAATAAAGTGATGCAACTCTGATTTGTGGGATTCATGTGGTATGAGTTTTAGCATATGTCTCTTCTTTATGTTTCATATGTACATTGTTATGTTGCAGCATTCATTCACAAACATTTCCAGTAGAATGTTTTGAAGTTAGAAAGGTAGAATCCATTTTATATGCTCTGCCTTGGGAAATCATTCATACTCTGTGTGTTTTCTTATGTTTGAAAATGATTCATTTATTATGCCCTTTTCAGCTTCTCAACAGTCTTTCCACTCCATCTTATTTCAATTTGATTGCTAAATCTCCTGCCTATCTTGCCCCATGAAATATTTTGTGTCCTTGATTTAATTTCTCAGCTCATGTTGTCCTTTGTCCCATACATCCCTGAAAAATCAGTCATTTATTAAAACACCTCTTTCACATTTATATACCTAGCCTAAAATCAGTTCATTATTGTATTATTGAATATCTATTCTACAGAGAGAGCCCTCTCTTGTCCTTGTAGGGCTAGCTACAAGGCTGAGCGTGGTTTAGTTGTTACCCTGATTTTCCTTTTTCAGCCTGAGGTTCAGATTGGGTGCTAACAGCTTGAACCCACATGATCGAATAGGAATCGTTCATGTGGGGGAGAGATAAAATTACAAAACAACCCATTTCATGCAGTTTTGGCGCTTGGGTGATCGCGCAAATTTTCTACGTGATATTGTGTTTTAGCCGTCAGATCTGAGCTTTGAATGTGAACTGTTCAGATCTTTTGGGATTTGTATCGGGATGGAGGAGTGGGACCGATGGTTTATTAATGCGGGGATGAGTTTAAATTTTAAAAGTAAACGTTAAAGTTTATATGATATAGCGGAGGGGTAGCTTTATACTTTGGATATATAATGGTGGGGGGGAGGGGTAGGGAGGAAGGGAGGGAATATAATGTATAATTTAATAAAAATATTTATGAAATGTTTCATTAAATATATATGCAGGCACCGGTTATATTATATAGTTTTTCAAACGTTTTTGACATTTCTTTGAAAACTATAGGGGTGTGATATTTGTATGGATAGGTTTAGACCAATGGGATAGTTAGACGAGGTTGTTTTATTTTTGTGCACATGGGGATATTTAACATTGGTCTAAACTTAAAATAAATGGTTTTGTGGGTTTATTTAAAATATGGGTATTAATAAATATGGGAAGGTGTAGTTTAGGTGTTTAATAGTTTTAGTTAGAAGTTAATATGAAAAAGGGTAGTGAAATAGAATCAAAACAAATGTTAATCTCTAAGTAAAGCATAAATCATAGACAAACTAAAGCATTGTTGTCTTTTTAATATTATTTCACTTATACTTAGGATAAATGCATTTTGAGGATTTATGAATGATTTTTTGAAAGGGAATGAGATTAGCTATTTAGGGTTTAGCTTTTACTAAGTAAAAATGGGTTTTTACTTAGGAAAAATGGATCATGATTTATGAATGAAGGGTAAATGTTGATGAATATGGGTCTAGTGTGGGAATTCAATATTTTTAGCTAACCAGTCATCGAGCCTTGGGTCCGGTCCCAACAAAGTCAAAGAAATTCTCTGAGCCTTTTTAACTGATAGTTTAGAACATTGAATACTTGTAGGGGAGGGGAGATTAGTGATTTTTTCCCGATGATGATTTATTACATGATTGCTCAACTTCTTTCTACCTACCCATATTTATTTCTAACATTTTTTCTTCATCTTTATAGGTGCATTTAGGCTTGCAACCTTAAAACATTTTTTTTTCAAAGAATAAAACTATCGAAGTTTGACATTATTTCATCTGAGGGCTCAGATTAGACTGTTGAGCTCCTCATTATTCTCTACCTATCTACTGATTTTTCAAGTTTAAACTATTTTAAAATTCATTATTCTCTATCTAAAACATGAAATTGAAAGCATGAAAAGTTAAGATTGAACTTTTTAACTGATCATGGATTATGGCATTTATTGACACTCTACACATAATCATTATTTTTTCAGTAAAAGTAAAAGTAGTGGCATTTGGATTTGCTCACTTTCAGGTCTCATTCTCTTTTTTCTTTTTGGGTCTATATTTTTTTAAGTCCCTTGATCTTTCTTTTAGGAATTTTTACCCTCTTTTTTGCTTTTTATTATATTTCATTTTTTTCAAAATATGGGAAAACAACTTCCAGAAATCAAGGTATGTACATATTTACAATACTATCAAAGTCAATTCAAAATTTCATGAACCCTATTACTATAGGACCCTAACACAGTACACATATACCATACAGCGGCACCTAAAAGGAAAAGAAAGAATCAGGGCACCGAACTTCTATACCAATGAAAATCGAAAAGATTGAAATTTCAAGGGACGAGCTAGGTCGTTACCTGCACAAAGAGAAAGATCGAGAGGAAACATTAGTGAGAAATTCATACTGATAAACTAGCAACGTAAATTAAAATAGAATGAACAACGGAAGTAGTAAACTGTTACCTGAATACAAGAGTTCTTTTGCATGCTCGATGGGAGAAACCCTGTGAATAAGTCACCGAAAGAAATTAGTCATGCTAGTTGGAGGAGATTGAACATATAAGTAGTGAAACAACACATAACTTAATCTTATCTCTCGAGATCGTTGGATAAACAGCTTCCGCGACAACCTCTGAGTAGAGAAAATTCTGTCGAGATAAGCAAGGATGCCATGTTAAAACCCCAAATGAACGGAAATACACCTATGTAAAAATGAGAGACTATCAAGTCGATTAAACTGGAAAAGAAACCCCAACTTGAATGGATTAAGTTTCAAGCGGTTGGGTAAGTTGTTACCTATGGAGTCGTCACCTGGAGTGGCCAAGCAGAGCTAACATGGAGCAAAAGGCTAGCCAGACGACAGAGGCAAGCTGAAGGGTCACAGAGAAAGGTGACGGGGAATCATCGGTAGCAAATGATAGAAGACAGTTAGGGTTTGGGGAGATCTATAACCTAAATGGGTACTCCGCCAATATCCACCATCCATCATAAGCCTTGAAAACCAACAATTAAATATCTTAACAACTGTCAATTGGACATGATGGTGGTACAGTTTCATTAAATTCCAAAGGAAGAAGACCCAAAACTCCAAAAAAAATCTTTGCGTTATGAATCATTTCAATCAAGAATTATTATCAAATGTCAAACATAAGGTTTATTTCCTGTCACAGTCAGCTAACCATAATTAATTCTGTCATGACGGAGTAATCACATGGCTCTTATGTACCGGAAGAAATAAATGAGGAACTCTCCTGATGGTTAAATACGCTGAAAAGTATCATGCATATGGGGCAATTGGCAACCTTGAAACCTGTGACGAAATCCCCAATTTACATTTTTTTTATTTTTATGAAACATAAGGGGTTTGGAAAAGGGAGTATATATATATATATATATATATATATATATATATATATAAGTGTAAAATTATATAGTCAAGTCTTGTTTAAGGTAAAAATTAATCTTTTTTTTTTTTATATATTGATTTATGATAGACGTTACACTCATTAATAAATTGGTTGTTATAATATAGGAATCACATGGTTGGATCAAGATAAATTCATCTTAATTTAGGATTTTTTAAGTTACAAGTGGGATCAAATCTTTCAAGGCAAACATTTTTTAAGTGAAAATATTGGGTAAATATTTGCAATTTGAGAGATTTTAGTTGATTCCTCTTTATTTTTAGCAAAAAGTTGAGAAAACACACTAATAAAATATTATAACTATAACAGAATTTATATTTTCACTTATTTTATATAATATGTAGAGAGTTAACATTAACATATTGTATTAACATTTCACATTCTCTACAGAAAAGTCAATGCATGCCCTCTCTTATTTAAAAATAAAGAAAATATATTATAATATTGTCTTTCTATATATAATTATTTTAGTTATTAATATTTTGTAAATGCTATACGTAAACTCTTTATTAAAAATATAAAAAAATACATCATCTCTTTAACCCAAATTAAAAATATAAAAAAAATTAAAATAAACTTTTTTTTCCTACAAAATCCATATAAAATTATGTTATTTAATGTTTTATATTTCACATTCAAATATTTTATTGATGATTAACATTAAAATATAATTTTGTTATTAATATTATTTTTTTTACATATTGAATAAAAACCAAACATAAAATAACTTATACAAAATGTAATATCAATAATTTATTTTTACTTATCATTTACCAATTCCATATGATACAGTGAAATAATTACATGCATCTCTAAAAATATATATATTTTTAATTATTTTATTTTTATAAAATGTTGATCTACAATCAAAATATTTTATTTATGATAAAAAATAATAATTATTCTTTATTATTACTGTTTTCTAATTTCATAATAAAAATATTATTTTTAAATTTAATTTTATTGAAGAACATATAACTGCACAGTGTCTATAGCAACTAAAATTGCAAATAGAGAACATAATTAAATTCAAATGTGGCTGCTCGACCTGATTTCTTCATGGTTTTCAGGCTCGATCTTTTAGAATATGGAGTACAGTGACAACACTTTGGAGTTCCAGGGAACCTTCAGGTTCAATCAACCGCAGTGTGAGTATGTGGTGGCTGGAGCACCGGGAAAGTGCTTCAGATTTACGCGTGGCTATGCGCTTGTTACCGCGGCATCCACTGGCGGATTCAATATTGTTATCAAATTCAACACCACCTTTCTTCTCCCTTCATAGTCAAAACGTTGTGGAAAATGTTCTTGTGAGGAAATAAGGTCATCCTACCATTAATAACAGTGTTTGTAAATCAATATTTTGGCTTTTAATATAGACGATCCATATTCATCTAAAAGAACACCAATAATTTCCATTACTTGAAAAAAACTAGTACATATTTATCCACTTATAGTTAAAAAGCTATACCTACTACATAGAATGTCATGTTTTATCTTCTAATGCTATTCAATAAATAATCCAAAAATTCATTAGATCAAAAGTATTATAATATAAGTTTATTTCAAGAAAGAGAGACATATACTATTGATCAATTAGGAAGAAAGCAAAAATTATAACGGGCTACATACAATATTAAAAAAACAAACACATGACAAAAAACAAAGAAAACAATAAGTCTATCTGAAAAGTACCTTTCTCTTGATTCTCACCATTGCATAGCACATTATAATGGAAGATCGTTCAATCGCTTCAATTCCCCTTTTGGAAAGATAACCCACAACCCCATTTAGCTACCTATATATATGTTTGAAGGAAATGTTTGTAAAATATTTCAGGGCTTCTATGAAAAACACCCCATTTATCAGATTGGGAGCACTAATATTTTCCATTTCATTAAACTATTTGATTATTACCTTTGCATTTCCAAGAATGTTCATATTCTCCTCATTCAATCTTCTTGAGAAAAAAATGTTGAAAGATAATGGAGAATCCTTAATTAGTGTGAGTTGGTTGATGAAACCTTAGGATAGGAATTGGTTTCTATTTCTTAGGGTATGCTTCTAACTTCCCTATATCCATATATGCTATATAATGCTTGAGTTGTATTGAGAATGTAGAGTGTTCTGCAGAGCAAGACTCTCCTGGTTCAGACTCTCTTTCGTAGAGATTAGTAGTGGGTTTTTTATTTATCAATTCAAACATCACATTTTATCATGGTACCAGACCTCCAGGGTCGAATCATAGCTAGAGTGTTGTGATCATTGCAAGTATCCAAGTGGCAGAGGAGAAGCCCCTGATGACTGAGTGAAATTTTTTTTCTTTCTCAGGCTTTAAGCAGATCCGCGCGGGTTTTGGAGTAACAGTTGTATTGATCATCGCATTTACTATAGTAACAGTCATTCTGATGGCGCAGAACTGAGCAGAAAAGAGGCGCCGACAAAAGGGAGACTTACTGAGTTTCGTTTCCGACGCGATCACCGCAAAAATTGGGTCAGTAAGTGCGTCAAGGAGATCTGAAGAAGATCTGAGCTAGTGGACATCATTGATGAAGGAAGAAATCTAGTGAAAGGTTGCCGATGAAGGAAGAGATCTGAAGAAGATCTTGCTGGTGCAGAGGATTCGAAAGGTTGTCGCACAACGTGCAAAACAACCTACTGAATTGATCACATATCAGGTATATATGTATGATAACATTGCTTTCTATAAATATCGGGGGTAGATCTATCATTTTTTTTCCTATCAACTATTTTTTGAATCGTTAAGATGAATAATCAAATAATTGAAGCATAATTGAAAGAGAGGAACAAGCTCGATGGTTCCAATTACTCTAATTGAAAGTTCAAGATGCAGACTATGCTAGAAGCGTAGAGTTCTTGGACGATTGAAAATGGGGATGAGTCGAAGCCAGCAACGGGAGCAACATCAATTCCAGACTGGGAGAAGAGAGAAGTAAGAGCAAAGACATTGTTGAAGATGTCAATGAAAGATTGCATCATACAGCATATCATAGAATGCAAATCAGCAAGTGAAATAAGGATAGTATTGAAGGATTTGTATGAGATAAGGAATACAAATTGTCTTCTATTTTTGAAGAGTAGGATTCTATCCATAAAGGTGGAGGAAAATGAAATATTTGCTTGTTTAATATCGTAGAACAAGAATCTGAAGAACAAATTGGCAGATATCAGTGAGATAGTTACAGATTCAGATTTTGTCATCATAGCTTTGAATGGTATGACTAATGATTACCAAATGTTTATCACTGGGATAAGTGCGAGAGAGAAAATCTCAAAATTTGAAGAATTGATAAGAATATTAATGCAATAAGAATAAAGAAGATTGACTCTAAAACCCTAGAGTGCAGATCTTGTGTTAATGGCAAAGAATAAATTCTTCAAAGCAAAAGGAAACCCATCACAGCAAAATGAAGGAGATCCACAAAAAAGACCGAATCATGCTCAAGGTATGTATCCGAATAGAAACGACTTTGCAATAAAATGTTTTTATTACGGAAAACTCTGTCATATTCTAAGGAGTCCAAGAAGAAGAGATTTCATGAAGAACTACAGAAACATAAAATACATGTAGGTCATTTTGCAGATGATGACCATGTTCAGGACTTTAGATTTTTCATGGCAGACTTTGATGAAAATGTCGAAGCAGACATCTGGTATGTGGATTCGAGAGCATCCACACATATGACAGGAAACAGAGAATGGTTCGAAAATTTTAAATAAATCAACAATGGAGCACAAATATACCTTGGTGATGATAGAAATCCTCATCTCAAAGCGTGCAGGAAAATTCTTGTTATTTTCCCAGATGGTAATATCAGACATATTCATAATGTAATTTATGTACTCGGAGTTACAAAGAATCTAATTTATGTATCCATGATTACATATCAATATCTCAAGGGATAATTTTTTAAATATAATTGTTATATTAAATATTTATTGGATGGCATGAAGACCATTGCTTGAGGAATTCGAACAGGAGGTCTGTACAAATTGGATGTGAGGACAACACCAGATCGAGCTTTGAAAACATTGAGTTTGACTACAAAAGAGCTATGGCACCAGAGACTTGGTCACATAAACTTCAACAATTTGTTGTTACTTCAGAAAAAAGGAAATTGTAAGAGGACTTCCTACATTAAACAAGTGCATAATGATTGTGAAGCTTGTGTGATAGGAAAGATGCATAGAGAATAATTCCCTATTTGAGTAGAAAAGAAAAAGAGAGACATACATGAATTAGTGCACACTGACCTATGTGGACCTATGCAAACAAATTCATCAGGAGGTGCACTGTATTTTCTAATATTTGTTGATGACCACACAAAGTTTTCTAGGGTATATTTTATGAGTAAGAAAAGTCACACTTTTGAATACTTTAAGCAGTTCAGATATATGATAGAAAAGAAAACAGGGAAGCACATAAAAATTCTACACTCCGATCAAGGGGGATATTACAGGAAGGAGGAACTTACCAAGTATTTTAAAGACCATGGAATATTACAGCAATTCACAACACCCCATACTCCTTAGCAGAACAGAGTAGCAGAAATAAATAAGAGAACATTGGTGGAGTGTGCTAGGAGCATGTTGAAAGTTAAGGGTCTTTCAAATGGTTTTTGGGCTCAAGCATTGAATATTGTAGTTTACTTGAAAAATAGGAGTCCTACAAGAAGTCTCGAGTTTAAAACTCCTTTTGAAACATTATATGGATTTAAGTATGTACTAAAAAATTTAAGAGTATTTGGGTCTAAAGAATTTTCCCACATTGCAAAGGAAGACAGAAGAAAAATAGATTCAAAAGACATCAGATGTACCTTTGTAGGGTATTGTTCTCAATTTAAAGCTTATATATTATTTAATAACTCTACTCATAATATATTTGTTAGTAGAGATGTCATGTTCCATGAGAAGGTTTCTATTGAATATGATAAAAGCAATGAGGAATGGGATATTTCATTCTTGGTGGAAGGGAGTGAAGAAACAAGTAACAACCATGAGGAGAAAAAAAAGACAGAAGTAGAAAGTTTAGATACAACAATCAAGCCGAGTCCTTCAAAGCAAACTCAGAACAGACTGGAAGCTACACCAACACACAGAAGATCAGGTAAGTAGATTCAATTTCCTACTAGATATAGGGAGAATTCCTTTATAACTAGTATGGTGAATGTTTTTGAACCTTCTAGTTATAGATAAGAAAATAAATGTAGTGAATGGAAAGCAGCTATGGACAGGGATATGAATCTATTCTCAAAAATAACACTTGGGAACTGGTTGAACTACCTGAAGGGAAACAAACCATAGGATGTAAATGGTTGTATAAACCCAATATTAATGCAGATGTAACTATAGATAAATTAAAATCTAGATTGGTAGCAAACATGTATTCACAAAAAGAAGGCGTTGACTATGAGGAAACCTTCGCCCCTGTAGCTAAACTAAACACTATAAAAATGATGATTGATTTAGTGACTAGAAAACATTGGATGATTCACCAACTAGATATAAAATATGCATTTTTAAATGGGGAGTTGAACGAGGAGGTTTACTTAGAGCAACCTGAGGGGTTTGTCCAGAAAGAGAAAGAACATTTCGTTTGTAGATTAAAGAAAGCTCTATATTGACTGAAACAAGCACCCAGGTCATGGTATGAAAAGATTAATACATTTTTCTTTAACACAGTTACAACAAAATTAAAGACGACCCTAATATGTATACTGTGAAAGATGAAAAGGGGTGTATAGTGTTGATTTATTTGTATGTAGATGATATAATTATTACAGGTGATGATGTTGATCTGATCAAGGAAATCAAGCAGCAAATGTGACAAATGTTGGAAATGAAAGACCTTGGAGAACTAAGATATTGTTTGGGTCTTGATATCTGGAGAGGTTCAGGACAAAATTTTCTATCCCACGCTAAGTATGTCAAAGGTCTATTAGAAAGATTCAGGATGGATCATTGTAAGGTTGCAGGAGTACCATTACAATAGAGCATTAAACTTTAGTTGAGGATGGCTCTAAAGAGGCAGATGTGACACTTTATCCAAAATTGGCTGGGAGTCTAATCTACTTAACCACTACTAGACCATATTTGGCTTATGCAGTTAGTGTGCTAAGTCAATACATGTCCAAACCACTTGAGAGTCATTGTAATGCAGAGAAAGGTGTTTTAAGGTATCTACAAGGAACTGTAGATTATGGTATTATTTATAATGATTCTTCTGATGTTAGATTGACAGAATTTACAGATTCCCACTGGACTGGGAATATAGAGGACCGAAGATCCATAATAGGTTATACATTCAAAATTGGATCCAGGGTGATTACATAGAGTAGTAAGAAACAAACACAGTTTCCTTGTCTTTAGCGAAAGCGGAGTATCAAATTATGTGTGTAGCAACATGTGAGGCAGTTTGGTTCTAGAGACTTCTCCATGATGTCGGGGAAGAACAAAAAGATTCAACAACAATCAGATGTGACAACCAAAGCTCAATCAAACTTGCTAATAATCCAGTGTTCCACAATAACACTAAACACATTGATACACAATTCCACTTTGTTAGGGAGAATGTTCAATCTAAAGAAATCCATCTTGTAATTTTAAAACTTGTGATAATGTTTCATACATTTTCACTAAGCCTCTTGGAAAAACTAGGTTTAAAATGTTTAGGGAGATGTTAGGCATATTTGTGAACCCCTTCTCCATTAAGGGGGAGTGTTGAAAGATAATGGAGAATCCTTAATTAGTGTGAGTTGGTTCAGGAAACCTTAGGATAGGAATTAGTTTCTATTTCTTAGGGTATGGTTCTAACTTCCCTATATCCTTGTATGTTATATAATGCTTGATTTGTATTGAGAATGTAGAGCATTCTGCGGAGCCAAACTCTCCTAGTTCAAAATCTCTTTCGTAGAACTAACCAGTGGGTTTTTTATTTATCAATTCAAACATCACATTTTATCAAAAACATAAGACCCCACTAAGCTATTACTTTTGCTCAAGTATTGGAGTCCTCTCCATTGAACCATAACAACTATACATGTTGATCTGGGTTCAAATATAATACGGCTTCGCAACCGCACTTACCATTTTGTGCTACCTCGTCGAATTTCACCCCATCGAAGTTCCTTGTTGGATAAACCAATTGTTGATTGTTGTCCACATTCCTACTAGGTTTATTATTCTTCATATTTTTGGCATATTCACCGTAATGATAACTTATCCTATTTGTGGCCTTGCCAATATCCAAAGGGTAATCATCAAAAATCACACCATTCGGTGTTCGCCATATTCCCCATATAATAAACCATGGAAGGAATATGTAAACCTTGCAAAGATGCATCCAACACTTGAAACACAACTCCATGGAAGAGAAATTGCATCCAAATTGAAACCTAAAAACCTGCAATACCCTATACCAAATTGCAACCTAAAATCCTGCAATACCCTACACCAAATTGCAATAGCAAAAGGACATTGCAGAAAAATTTGAAGCACCCTTTCGTTTGTCTCCTTCCATAGCATACAACAATTCGGACCACTAATTTTTCACTTGCAGATATTGTCCCAAGTTAAAATATAGTTCTTCCACATCAACCACCCAAAAAGAATAATTTTCGTGAGGATGTTCTAGCACCATATTGTCTTGAACCAAGATTTTTCCATGTTGGGATGAAGTTCATGAGAAATATATAACTATACTTCCGAAACCATGAGATTTCCATTTCATAAATTTCCACTCCAATAGAGCACATGCTCACTATCCCTCATCGAAATGCCCGCCAGCCTGAGGTCATATATGTATTTTTTCCACGTATTAGCATTGGAGTCTCTTAGTCCAATCACATCCACCGATTTCCATGATAGTCTTGAATTCCTTGGGTTAGAGCTCTCGATGATCTTTGATAAAAAGAAGAGACCATATGTATGCAAATGATTTAAAACATACACAAATAAACACTGAATTTTCAAACCAAGAATGACCTCAATACAACCAAGAATTTTATGCCCATTTCCAAAGGACCATCTAAAATTATTGAAGAGACAACAACTGATATTATGGAAACCATTCCAAATATATGAACCATTCGGACATGAATCAAAGAGATGCTTGCGCCACTCTGTAATTAAAATCCTTTTCATATAGGTCCTCTTAACAATATCATGCCATATTATAACACTTGATAAAGCCCCCAAGAGACTCTTGATAAGGAGTTCCCATCTAAAAAAAAATATTTCCTTGAGACCCAAACCACCATAATATTTATCACAAGATAAATTATCTAAACAAACCAGATGGATTTTTTTTCTACTTCTAGGTCCTACCCATAAAAACATAGCAATAATGGATTTAATGTGTTTGATGATTGTGCAAGGAAACGTGAAAAAATCCATCAAGAAAACAACTATACATTGAAGGACAGATTGTACGTGAATATACCTACCGTTGAAAGAAACCCATCTATGGGTCCAATGCAATAACCAGTTCTCAAAATTATCCATTATCCAAGACTAGTCTCTGGCCCAATAATTATAAGGTTTTAGCTTGAAGCCTAAATATGAGAATCCATCGTCTAGTAGAGAGTTGTTTATCCTAAAAATAATGGAAATATTAGCCACCACATAATTGTTCTCAGAGGCCTTAATAAGCATTGATTTATGATTGTTGGCATACAAACAAGAGGAATCCCTAAAGATAGTGATGATATAATATAGAAAAATCCACTGAGGCTTGGATAATTAACCAAAAATAAAGACATCATATACAAACATTAGAAGGGAGATAGAGGAGTTCCTAATAACCTGTAAACCACAAAACAGATCATTCTCGTGTGCCTCCCTAATATTCCTACTCAAACCATCTATCATCAAGAGGAACAATAAAGGCGACAATAAACATCCTTGTCAAATCCATCTCTGTGCTCTTAATAAGGCCAATGGGGAATCATTAACTAAAATAACATAATGAATAGATGAGACAAAATCCATGATCAAATCATAAATGTTATTTTTCATCTCAATCTTAAAAAGTACCATACAAAGATATGTCCAATCAACACAGTCATATGATTTACATAAGTTCATTTTAAGAATCAAATATTTCTTCTTATATGAATTAATAGAGTGTATAAAATCTTGGGAAATGACGAAAACATCATGGAGTTGTCTCTTCTTGAGAAGCCCAAAATTTTAATCTATTATTTATATTGAGACCTTGTCTTTGATTATGTTAGAAATAATCTTCGAAATCAACTTGTAAGAGATGTTACAAAGAAATGGGTTAGAAATCACTAAATGTTTTAAGCCACGAGGACTTTGGAATGAGTGCAATAAAATTCAAGTTAATCTCCCCCGTAACCTTGCATTGTAGGCTTGATTCTTCCACCATCCATAGTAAATCCATCCCCATAATGTCCAGGAAATGCATAAAACATTCAACATTCTAGGCATCCAAGCCAAGACATTTTATCTCTAGATAAAGATCTGAGAACTCTTTAAATTTCCTCCAGATTGTTAGGTTGTCAATATCTTCATTATCAACATCAGTGAATATTATGGGATATGAATGAATGAAAAAAATTTGGTTATCAATGTCCACATTGGATCTTTACTTGAAAATACCCTCAAGGTATTTCATTGCTTCCTTCTGAATATCTGCGATATCAAAAATTGTATCCCATGATTTTGATTCAATTTCCCATATTCTGTTAATGTTGAGCCGATGTGTGGCAAATTCATGGAAAAAAATTTGTATTCTTTTCACCACTAGAAATCCAAATTGTGCGGATTTTTTGACGCCGTGACTCTTCTTGAAACTTAAGAATTTGTCTCTTTTTCAATTCTAGATATTTCAATGAGGATAATTGGTCATCATCCGGATGTACAAGGTCCATTAGAGAAATTTCGAGGTCTAAAATTCTACAACCAAAATTAACTTTATTAGAACCAACCAGATTGAACAATATGATGATGTAAACCATGGGTGATGATTCACCATTTTTGGAGTAAAAAAGTAAAAAGACTAAAATAACTTATCTCCCTACAATTTTACTCAAATTTCAAGCAAGAGCACTCATAGGACGTGTAATTTAATTTCGAGTCCAATGAGTACCCATGTTGCATACTTTTAATGGACACTGCTACACTAAGAATGGGACATATGTGAAAAAATTGATTGCAATCACATTTTTCATGTATTTCTTATTTTTCAAGTAGCACGGTCCATCCGTCGAAATATGCAACATGGTTACTCCTTGGATGAGGAATTAAATTATTCATCCAACAAGTGCTCTCATTTTAAATTTGAGTAAATCAATAGGGAGATATGTTTAAAATATGAGCTGAAAAAGTAGTTTTTATTGCTTTCCTCTAAAATTGATGATTAGATTTTGAGTAAAATCGTAGAGAGATAAGTTGAAAATACGAGTTAAAAAATTAGTTGTTTATTTCGTTTCCTCTAAAATTTGATGATGCAGCCTAATATTATTTTATTATTTACCTTTTTATTTTATAAGATTCCTTGTTAGTTCCATTTTGCACCTCAAAAATTCTCTAATGCCTCTGATTTTGTATATGAATTATCTCCTTGTCGATATCTAATAGGTCCATTTTTAATTTGAGTTTTTTCACTCTCCCCCAACATCAGTCTGTCATTTTAAGAGCCCATAATTTTTCTATAATCAAATTCATGGCTGATTTTCCCTCTATATTAGCATATCACCTCCAGGTATTACAGACAAGATTGTAGAATTCCTAATCTTCCATCCATGCCCGATTAAATTTGAATGGAATACTTTTCCATTTCTTACCACCCATTCATTTGAATGGCTTTCTTGAGCATATTTCTGACATCCAGTGGTTTTGCAATTTTGAGTCTGAAACTGGAATTACTTCCAGCATACTGAAAAAAATCTTTGAGTTGTCTACTTTGCAAGGGAATCATTTGGCTATAACCTGAAACATCATCTTGCAAAGGCATATGATTAAAAGCACTTATCATCTGTATATCATGGTCTTGGGTAGGAAGGATAAAATTTATGTTATAGAGATATGCATTAGTGTTCCTAAAATCAAAACAGACCCTATGACCAACTATTTTATCTTTGATCATTACTGATTGGTTCAGAATTTTGTACTTTGTTTTGTCGAAGTTATTTTTTGGAGTAATGGTAATGGCATAGTGTTTGTCACTGTTTTCTCTGCGTGATGTAGTATTTTGCATGAGATTGCCAATTCTAGCAGTCCTAAGTCTTTGATGAAATGACATGATATTAGCCAGTTTAAGTAACTCAGGTATATCTGGACTGAAATTATTATGTTTGCTCATAAGGAGTTTATCAGGTCCTTTTTATGGATTTTGAGCTGTTATGGCTACAGTCAAAGTTTCACTTGCAGTGGAAGAGTTATGTGATGGTAATCTTTGAGGTATGGTAAAAAAATTAAGCTTCCCTACTCTTGAGTTCCGAAAAGGTTTGTGATATGTAAGTCCTCTAATGCCTTTATTCTGAAAATTTTTCCTGATGTTACTGCTGATGTTTGACTAAGGTTTGAGAAATTCGCTTGATAGTACATAATGATTTGTTCTTCTTTCTCTATTCCTATTTCAGAAGGAACATACCTACTTTCCTCAAGACATAGTTGTTCATGATCATGGTAGTTTTGAGTGTCTAGTTCATCACAGAGAACTAGGGGCAGCTGATGTGGTGGGTCTAAGTTTGTTTTAGTTTCTTCTGACTGTTCTTCAATTCCCTCATCAGTATGCAGAATAAAAGAGTTCAGGTCAGAATGCAAGGAATACATTGGAATGTTATCTGGCCTCTCTTGGCTACTGATCATGTATTTCATGTGTGACTCTCGATAGAGTATTCTTGTTTGGTCAAACACAGGAATAGTGGCGTAAGACATATCAAGTTGAATATTCCCTTGGAGCTTGGCTCCCCAAGATCTGGACAGAAGCATTTCGTACCTGGGAGGAATGTCTGCTACCGCTATGTCCATGATCAGATGTTTTGCAGGTACTTGGGCCAAACTAAAACAAAGATCTTTGATCAAGCCTAGACATCTGACTCTACTAGAATCAAATGAATATAATTCTTTGTATGGTCTTGTGATTTCTAGGCCTAATATTTCCATTACAACCTTCGGCATAAGATTATGCGAGGCACCGGAGTCTAGCATGGCATTGTGAAGGATTTGGTCATGGATATTTAGACTGATGTAAAAGGGAAGAGTGGTTCCCTCTTGGAATTTCCCTTCTATTTTCGGACCAGACAACACTTCAGGAGTGTCATCATCTAGATTAAGAGTGTTGGCATCATTTCCTAGATTCAGGACCTTTAACACTTGGGATTTATAAGAGCCTTGGGTGATGAGCTCGGTAAGAGGCATGGTGATCTTTATTTTGGCGATTTCACCCTCAAAACTAAAAGGTAGCTGCAGTTTAGACATGTTTGTTTTGGTTTTTTTAGCCATGACCTTCTCTATGTTCTGAGTTTGCTGGCTCTGTTTCGGGATTTTGTTTGCCAAAACCACCTCGGGAATCTTTATGGAAGTACTAGGAGCATCTGAGTCAGGACTAGTTTGGGTAACTCTATCCTTCTTTTGGTCACTTTTCTCGACCATGATTTTGTTGATGTTTACTGCTTTCTTAAGGATGGTATCAGGGGTTTTAGCTGTGTCTGAGCTACCTTTCTTGGAGTTGTCTTGATTTTTTTTGCTTCTAAGGTCATACTGCCTGGGAGCTTATATTATGGCATTCTGAAAATCTATGGCAGGATCCTCGGGATCTTCATAGTTGGTTTCATCCTGATTCGGAGAGAAGAATGCGTGTTCTTCTTCCATGAGGTACACCTCACACTCATTATCAGACCCTATGAGGTTCAAATGATTTTCATCAATGGGTTCTATATCCCTATCATCTTCTTCAACATAATTTTCATTAAATGGTGGCCTAATTTGCTGGTCATTTTCCCTTGGTTTGTTTTGAGGTTGTTCCCTCCTAAAATTTTGGTTCTGGTTTCTGTTTGGAGGGATTTGTTGGTTGTCCCTAACAGGGGTCTTCTCACTTATATTTTCCCACATTTTGGCCATGGACTTGACTAAATCATCTATTCTAGGATCTAGGGAAGGGGATGAAGTGAAGACCTCATCTCGGTAGGTGACTTTCCTTTCTGATCTAGTCCTAGCTCTTTTTTCTGCTAAGTTGGCTTCTGCCCTTATGGCTACTTTTTGCATTTCCTCTAAGGTAAGGGGGTCCTTGTCTCTTAGCTGATAAGTCATGTCTGGGTCAAAACCCTCGGGGAAATTTTCCAAGGCTGAACCAAGTGGGGGTTTGAAGTGAGGTGGGAGGGCGTTATATACACTGTTGAACCTAGTGCAATATCCCTGGACCCTTTCCTTGTTTTCCCATTTTAGATTGTTATATTCTGACAGGATTTGAATGGGGTTCTTTTGGATTTCCCACTTGTTTATGAAGACTTGGTAGAGTTCTAGGAGGTTGTGGATGCTGTTTGGAGTTAAGCTCTTAAACCATTTTTTGGGTTCCCCGCCCAGGCTTTGGGCGAACATTCTCATTCTAATGGTCTCGTCTTCTAATTCCATGTATTCAAAGGCATCGCTAATCTTATCTACATGATGTTGAGCTGTGATAGTATCCTCTCTGGTAAAGTGTGGGATTTTGGCTTGATAGTTCTGTTGTAAGGGAGCCAAAGGTTGTGGCAACACCAAGGGTGCGTACCAAGTTGCCATGATGGGAGCTAATGGGTGATGTACAAAATGAGGGCTTGTGGGATGAGCTGAAATGGTTTGAACAGGAGTGGTTTGGATAGGTGTGGCAGATTCACTTGGACTAGTGACCTGGTTTTCAGCAGATCTGGGATGGTATGAGCCAAAGTGATTGAGAAGCTGAAAGTCGAGAGGGGTAGAAGGTGAGGCTTCTCTACTAGGACTCTGTGGCAGATCTAGGGACTCAAGATCGTCAAAGTCTATCTTACTTTGTGACTTTCTTCTCAAAAGGGTTTTTGCTAATTTTAAGTCAAAGAGGGAATCCTGCAAGGCAGTGAGATGTTTAGGTACTAATATTGCTTTACGGATGGACTTATCAGTAGCTAGATTGTCAGTTTTGGAAGCTTGCCACAGAATCTTCTCTGGGTCATCTACTATGATAGGGGGATTTGGGTCTGGATGAGATCTAGTGTTGATTCTTTGTGAAGCCAGATTTCGGGTCTAGAGTTTAGAGAGGGTGGTAGTTGTGAATGTTTTGGATGGATGTCCTCTCTAAGGTTTTACTAATGTGAAGGATGGTCAAAACAAAAAGGATGGAATATTGGAGCCACCAGGTGGATTTCTTATGAGAATTATGGTCCACCACCAACACTATCAAAGATGCTTTGGGAAAAAGTTTTATAGCAAACTTTGAGATGGAAACTTGCGAAGAAGAGTGATTCACTTGGTTTCAACAGTTTGATAGGCTGTATGGACAAGGTAATGGTTATCTTGGCAAGAAGGTTTCTACTTATCTCCTATGTTTAGGTGAGGTTTTCTGAATCGCTAAATTATACTTAGATTTTCACTGATTTACAGAGTTTCCACCCTAAGTTTAAGTTTTTGGAAGGAAGAGTTAGCAGAAAGGTATGGTTTATGAATTTTTGGTTTTTTATGGAGTTTTTAGGCCTACTGGAGGCTAGTGGAGTCACCAGGTGGAACTCGGTTGTTTTTTTAAATATGTAGCTATGGTCCACCACCAGTAACTAGGGAAAATCCAATCTGGGAGTGTTTTGGGGTTTTTCTGAGTTTTTATGTGCATCCTACGGTTTATTAAAGTATTCTAAACATGTTTCATCACTTTGCTAGGGTGGCGAGAACAAAAAGAGTTTACTCTAAATGGTTTTATGGACTGCTTTCCTGTTTAAGTTTTGAAGACTAATGAATCTACAAGAGTTTGCTAGACTGTTATGTACTAAGTTAGTCCCACCGTGATCTCCATTATGTTAGGATCGCGTGATTTGGCTGATTGGCAAGCCAAATGACAGTGTAACATCAAACCAATCTTTGGAGCCCAAGGACCTAGCATTCCTGGATTCAGAGAGGGCTCTCTCTATATTTGTAAGGGATATCTGTGTGTTTTGCTTATTGTGTTCTGATTTTAGGCTAGTTATGAAGTAGGTTTTTTATTTTTGGCTTTTAGGTTGTGAGGGATGAAATTGATCAAAGATATAAGATAGGTAAAAATATGTCAGATCAACTGTGATATGGGGTCGAAAAGGTCTACAAAAGCTATCAGACGATGATACAAGGCTGTTGAAGGGCCGATTTGATTCGAGGTAGAAAGGATCTTTGGCCAAAATGGAATAAAATGGACATCAAGTTTGGGAACAACAAAGGATTTCAAGCATAACTAGTTTAATAGCTGACATAAACATGGTAGGGAAAACCATTAATCATGAGAAATGTAACTATAAGCTAATCAATACATATAAATAAACATTCAAGCCATGCATAGAGATATATAACTCTCTAACTTTTGGAAATGACTATCAGAATTTGGGGAAATACACTTAAGAGAGACAAACAACTCAAATCACTATGCCGGAATGCCTAAACATAGCACTTCAAGTTATTGGGCACTTTGAAAATGAGATTGCATAGTCTTAGGCAAAGGGCAAGATCGGAACAAGACCTCCTTGGTTCAACAAATGACAATCTAATCAGTCAAAGAGAAATTTCATGGATGGAGCTATGGCTAGCCATGAGTAAGTAGGGCATACCGTAAATGATACTTAACATGCATAAAACCATGAATGAAATAAGCAACAATAACCTTAAGTTATTAAAGAGAAATCAAGAATTCTTTAATGTGACTAAGGAAGAAGAAAACATGGAAGCTATGAAGAAACAGGAAATTTGAGGTGCCTCCAAGGGCATGTCTCAAATTTTTTCTCTACTGATCTATAGAAAGCAAGAAACATGGATTCATGAATGAAAACTAGAATAAAAAACAAAGAAAGAGACACTATACTATTCTAGCAAGTCATGGAATCCAACAACAACCCTCTTTCATCATCCAAGAACATCCAAGAGACTATCCAAAAGCATGAGACGAGTATTTCCTCCAAAGCTTATATGACCATATATTGCTTCTATCATCAATTTCAGCCTTGTTTACAATGAAAGCCTTTGGAATATATAGGCTCAAGTGAGGAAAACCTCTTAGTTCAATTTGCACTCTCATTGGCCTATTCAAATTATCTAAACTTGTCCTTGAGGCTTTGCAAAGCCCAAGGCACAAAATATCTCATAAAATATCTAAAAAATGCTAAAAGAGGGAATTAAATTGACTTTTCATAACTTCTCATGTGCAAAAATAGCTAAACGCACATGAGGAAAAAGCATTTTTTAAAGGTTCAAATTTTACAAAAATATTCAAAAATTACATCAGCAAAAAATCCCCTGACTTGCCGGCAACTTTTGGAAGCCTTCCTGATGTCAAAATGAGCCTCATGATAGCTTGTTGGAAAGCTATGAGTGTCTACCTTTTGGAGCAACTAGAATTTTCTCAATCTGATGCATGGAGGTCCTCCAAAAATAGGCCTCTGTGTGAAAAACCAAAAAATAAGGTTTCCTGATAGACCGGGTAGAGTGTAGGAAAAGCGGGCATTTTTCGCCATTTAGGGGGAGAAAATGATCTTCAAATGTCTTGAAAGTCGCTGAGTGTGTGATCCTGAAATTATGGCATCCAATGATACCATTCTCCTCCTTTAATGATCCCCCAAACTGAAATGGCGAAGCCCATGATTTTTGGCCAAAAACCCAAAAATGCCAAAAAACCAAAATATGTTGAAAATCGCCCAAAATTGGTGAGCATGACCCTCAAAGGTTCTCAGCAACATTTTGTGAAGCAAAGGCAAAAATATGAAGTCCTGATGTGTCTTTCCTCACTTTCCGTGTCGGGCGCTTCCATTTAGCCTCCTTGAGCTTGTCTTGAGCAGCCTTCAACTTGCGCCGGGCAAACTGATTTAACTTTTTATAATGCTTCTTCATTCTCCTTTGAAGGTCTAAATCCCTATTTTCCCTCTCCAAATTCTTCTACAAATGGTCATTGACTCTCTCAGGCCATGCCTCCTTATTGTTCTCTATCTCTTGTTCAAAAAATGCAGTGAGAGGAGTAGATTGGAGAAGGGCATTTTGCTCTTCTTTTTGCTTCTCAAGGGCCTTTTTGAGCGCCATGGTTCTAGGCCTCTTTCGCTTAGGCTGATCATCGCCTTCACTTTCATCAAACTCGCCCATGAGTTCTTCCAACCTTGCTTGGGCTTTGGAGGCCTCCTTCTTGTACTTAGTCGCCTATGTCTCATAAAATTCCATATGGACACTCATTTGCCTATTTTGGATTTGCAGAAATTGATTGAAATTCCTTGCCCTATGAAGATCATCCTTCAATGCATCAATTTGGCCTTCCCTATGGATCAAAAGGTTTTCTAGAATCTGGGCCTCATTATCACTATCATCGCTTTGGATAGGGATGATATGCACTCTCCTGTTCATGACTTCCTTCTACCTTGCCCTTCCCTTTGCTTTGGGTAGCTATTCTAGTGTTCTTCCTCCTAGGAAAATCAATGATAGGCTTCTTTGGCAATTTTCCTTTACTTTAGAGAGCCCTTGTCACATTTGGAGTGACCACTCTAGGCACTCTCTTCTTTGCTGTCCCGGGCTTGTCCATTTTAGGAGAAGAGGGCGTGACCCCTTTACCTTTGTCATCTTTCTTGTCATCCATTTGAGTTTGATGTTCTTCTTGTGGAGGCTATTGTTCTTCTTGAGGCTGCCCTTGCTTATCATTGTCATGCCATTTTTCATCATCTTCATACTGCTGCTCTGTCTCATAGGACTATTGTGTGTCCTCTTTTGGCTGCTGCCCTATCTCACCCTCGCTGTCATGCTGTTGTTCAACACTTTATTCCTCTTTCCCTTGCTGCTATTCATCACCATTGTGATGTTGATGTGTGTCATCATAAGGCTTCTATTCAGTCTGATCATGAGTCTGTTGTTCACCCTCATCACTGTCGGGTTGTTTCCCTTCATCATCAGTTTGTTGTTCTTCATGCTGCTGCCCTTCATCCTCTTGCTAGTCACTTCCTTCTCCTTCTTCATGTTCCTTTGTTTGTTCTGTAGTAAAATTGAGCCTTTTAGGAGTAGGTCTGCTAGAAGAAGGCGAGGGGCGATGAGTAGGAGATTTAGGGGATGTATGGAGGGACAGTGGAGAAATCTAGATGATTGATGAAAACATCCCAAGAGACCTCTCTCTTTTCAAGCTGATGAAGAATGATGCTTTTGATGAGGGAGTGATGGAAGAGACAGGCTATTTGCTGTGAAGGAGGCCTATTCTGGATAGTGGAGGCCATTTTCTCAATGCTCTTGTGCAAGAAGAAAGGAATATTTAGCTGCTTGGTCCTTGTGAAATGCATCAGTAGTGGAATGTGATAAGCATAGATTCTAGAGAATATTCCCTCGCAAGTGAAGTACTTCATGATAATATTCATGAGGGGGGTGTAGCTGGCTAAAAGATATGAGAAAGGGGAAATAGAAGGACAAGCATCTCTATGTTCGGGATTTAGAAAGGGCTTGTAATCATCTAAGTCCAAATGGCTTTGTTTAAACCATTTCTCGCCAATATATGGGATTTTAGTGACCTTGGAGATGGATCTCGGGGAGAACTTGAAGTCAAGGCTTGCCAATTGGAAATGTTTATTTTGAAACCTTAAAGCGCAAAGGTGTGTCAAAGGATAAAAACTCTTCACTTCTTGCACCCTTTGACAGAAATCTAAACACCCGACCTCATGAAAATTGAACAATACTGATGGGTGGGCATTCACTTCTTCGGTGGAAATAGACTCATACCTCTTGTGCAATCCAATCCTACTATCCTGCCTGGGAGGCATCTTGTTCTAGATGCTCTCTGCAAAACCCGAAATGCCTCAAAAGGATTTATTGAAATGTGTTCTCAAACAGAACTCTGCCCTCTTTGTCAATCACTGTTTGATCAAGGTAAATTTGGTTTCAAATGCTGTGTCAGATGCTATATTTGCTATTAGATCTCTACTCCTTCAAAACAATGTCTTTTCTTCCCTTTGTATGCTAAACAACCAATTTTTATAATAAGCACACAGTCAACAAAAGATACACACAGTCAAAGGGTCACTGTGTTTTGGTGAGGTTACCAAGCTCTTTGTGTTTTGGTGTGAGCTTTAGCAGCTTTGTAGCAGAAAAACAGCAAGAATTCTTCACAATCAACACACCCTCCTCCCTTCACTGTTTTCTTTCACTATGTAGC